>JADMLD010000200.1:0-12614 GCA_017589585.1 Phylloscopus whistleri
CCCAAATTTTTCTCAGTTTTCCCCCAATTTTCCCCCAAATTTTCCCATTTTTCCCCCACTTTCCCTTGCTTTTCCGTGCATTTCTCGGGCAGTTCCCGTTGGATCAGCGCTGCCAGGCGCTCGCTCTGCTCCCGGCGCGTGCAGTAAACGATCACCGAGCCCTCCCAGCGCCGCAGCAGCTGCAGCAGAGCCTGGAAAAGGAAAAATGGGGAATTTGTTCCCAAAAAATTGCATTTTTTTGCCATAATGATAAGGAATTTGTCCCTAAATATTGGGATTTTTTTCTCTAAAAATGGGGGAATTTGTCCTAAAAAATTGGGATTTTTTGCCATAAAAATTGGGATTTTTTTTTGCATAAAACGAGAAATTTCTTGCAAAAATTGGGAATTTTTTTGCCATTAAAATGGGAATTTTTTTCCATAAAAATCAAGAATTTATCCCCAAAAAATTGAGATTTTTTTCCATAAAAATGGGAAATTTATTCCAAAAATTGGAATTTTTTTTTGCCATAAGAATGAGGAATTGCTCCCAAAACAATGGGATTTTTTTCCATAAAAATCAGAAATTGTTCCCAAAAATTTGATTTTTTTTCCTCATAAAAATGGGATTTTACGAAATAAAAATGGGGGATTTGTCCCAAAAAAAATTGGGATTTTTTTTCATGGAAATCGGGAATTTCTTGCAAAAACTGGGAGGGTTTTTTTGCCATAAAAGTGGGATTTTTTTCAAAAAAAGTTGGGATTTTTTTTCCATAAAGAAGGGGAATTTCTTGCAAAAATTGGGATCTTTTTCCCTAAAAATTGGGGAATTTGTCCCAAAAAAATTGGGATTTTTTGCCATAAAAATTGGTATTTTTTTTTGCATAAAACGAGAAATTTCTCACAAAAATTGGGATTTTTTTTTCCATAAAAACGGAGAATTTATCCCCAAAATTTGGATTTTTTTTTCCATAAAAATGGAGAATCCATCCCAAAAATTGGGATTTTTTTCCTCCATTAAAATGGGATTTTTTTGTCCCTAAAAATGGAGAATCCATCCCAAAAAATTGGGATTTTTATTGCACGTGCAGTAAACGATCACCGAGCCCTCCCAGCGCCGCAGCAGCAACAGCAGAGCCTGGGAGGGGAAAAAATGTAAAATTTGTCCCAAAAAATTGGATTTTTTATCCCTAAAAATTGGGGAATTTGTCCCAAAAAATGACATTTTAGCCCTAAAAACGCTGATTTTCCCCTAAAAATCCCAAAAAAAACCCAACCCCAAGCCCACCTGATCTCGGTCGGCGTCCACGGACACCGAGAGCCGCAGATTCTCGGGGATCCCGGCGGCGCCGATGGCGGCTCCCTCCGCCACCCCCAGGTGTTTCGCCACCTCGCGCGCCGTGGCCGCCGTGGCCGTGGCCGTCAGGCCCAGGAGGCACCGGACGCCCAAACGCTCCCGGAGAACCTGAGAAAAAAAAAACAACCAAAAGATTTGGGGGATTTTTATATTTTTTTTGTGGAGTTTTTCCCATTTTTTTGTGGGATTTTTCCCATTTTTTGTGGGATTTTCCCATTTTTTGTGGGATTTTCCCATTTTTTTGAAGTTTTTTTTCCCTTTTTTTGGGGGGGATTTTCCCGTTTTTCGGAGGTTTTTTCCCATTTTTTTGTGGGAACTTCCTTTCTTTTGTGGGGTTTTCCCTTTTTTAGTGGGATTCTCCCTTTTTTTGGTGGGATTTTCCCATATTTTTGTGGGATTTTCCCCTTTTTCTGAGGTTTTTTCCCATTTTTTGGTGGGATTTTCCCATTTTTCCGAGGTTTTTTTCCCATTTTTCGGTGGGTTTTTCCCATTTTTTTCTCGGATTTTCCCTTTTTTTTCTGTGGGATTTTCTCTTTTTTTGTGGGATTTTCCCTTTTTTTTGGTGGGATTTTCCTATTTTTTTTTTGCGGGATTTTCCCATGTTTTTTGTGGGATTTTCCCATTTCTTTGCGGGATTTTCCCCTTTTTCCGAGGTTTTTCCCCATTTTCTGGTGGGATTTTCCCTTTTTTTTTTTGTGGAATTTTCCCATGTTTTTGTGGGATTTTCCCATTTTTCAGAGTTTTTCCCATATTTTTTGAGGTTTTTTCCCATATTTTTGTGGGATTTTCCCATTCTTTTTGTGCGATTTTCCCATGTTTTTGTGAGATTTTCCCATTTTTCGGAAGTTTTTTCCCATTTTTATGTGGGGTTTTTCCATTTTTTTCCTGGGATTTCCCCATTTTTTTCTCAGATTTTCCCTTTTTTTTGTGGGATTTTCCCGTTTTTTCAAGGTTTTTTCTCATTTCTTTTGTGGGATTTTCCCATTTTTTTGATGGGATTTTCCCATTTTTTTGGAGGGATTTTTCCTTTTTTTTAGTGGGATTTTCCCTTTTTTTTGTGGGATTTTCCCGTATTTTTGAGGGATTTTCCCGTGTTTTTGGTGGGATTTTCCCTTCTTTTTGGTGGGATTTTCCCCCTTTTCCGAGGTTTTTTCCCATTTTTTGGGGGGATTTTCCCGTTTTTCCAAGGTTTTTTCCCATTTTTTGTGGGATTTTCCCTTTTTTTTTGTGAGACTTTCCCATTTCTTTGTGGGATTTTCCTGTTTTTCTGAGGTTTTTTCCCATTTTTTTGTGAGATTTTCCCCTATTTTCTGTGGGATTTTCCTGTTTTTCCAAGGTTTTTTCCCATATTTTTGTGGGATTTTCTCTTTTTTTTTGTGGGATTTTCCCATTTTTTGTGGGATTTTCCCATTTTTCCCAGGTTTTTCCGAGGTTTTTCCCCATTTTTTTGTAGGATTTTCCCATTTTTTGTGGGATTTTCCCCTTTTTCCGAGGTTTTTTCCCTTTTTTTTGGTGGGATTTTCCCATATTTTTGTGCAATTTTCCCATTTTGCCAAGGTTTTTTTCCATTTTTTTGTGGGATTTTGCCATTTTTTTGTGGGATTTTCCCATTTCTCCGAGGTTTTTTCCCATTTTTTCATGGGAATTTCCCGTTTTCTGTGGGATTTTCCCATTTTTCTATGGGATTTTCCCATTTCTCCGAGGTTTTTTCTCATTTTTTTGTGGGATTTCCCCATTTTTTTGAGTGATTTTCCCATATTTTTGTGGGATTTTCCCCTTTTTCCCAGGTTTTTCCCAGCTTTTCCCCCTCCTCACCTTGCAGACCCTCAGGTACGCCGGCCGGAAGTTGTGGGACCACTGGGACACGCAGTGAACCTCGTCCAGGCAGGCGAACGCCACGGGCGGCAAAGCCCGAAAAAGGCGGGAAAACGCTCCGGCTCCCACCAGCGCTTCCGGGGAAAGCAGCAGGATTTGAGCTCGGCCACTCCTCACCTGTGAGGAAAATCAGGATTATCCCGGATTTTTTTAATCCTAAAATTAAAAAAAATCAGGAATTTTTGACTCACTTTCTCCATGGCTGCTTCTCGTTGGGATTGGGTGAGGTTGGAGTGGACACAGACGGCTCTGAGGGCTGAGGGGAGGCCGGAGACCTGGGAGGGGGAAAATTCCAGTTTTATTTTATTTTTTTGGGGGGATATTCCAGGAAAATTGGAGGAAAAATGGGAATTTTGGGAATACCTGATCATCCATGAGGGAGACGAGAGGGGAGATGACCAGGGAGATGCAGCGGGAATTGCGGTGGTAGAGGAAAGCGGGAAGTTGGTAGCAAAGGGATTTGCCCGTCCCGGTGGGTAAAAGCACCAGAGTGGAGATTCCTGAGGGGAAAAAATGGGAATTTTGGGAATTTAGGTGGGGGAAAGTGGGGGAAAGGGGGGAAAAAAGGGCAGGAAAAAGTGGGGAAAAAAGGAGGAAAGAGTGGGAAAAGGTCAGGGAAAAAAGAGCAGGAAAAAGGTGGGAAAAAGGGCGGGAAAAACTGAGGGAAGAACTGAGGGAAAAAGTGAGAGAAAGGGCGGAAAAAGGGTGGGAAAAGGGTGGGAAAAGTGGGGAAAAGGTCAGGGAAAAAAGAGCAGGAAAAAGGTGGAAAAGGGAAAAATGGAGGGGAAAAGGGTGGGAAAAACTGAGGGGAAAAGGGAGGAAAAAGGAGGGGAAACGGGCAGGAAAAAAGGTGGAAAAGGGGAAAATGGAGGAGAAAAGGGTGGGAAAAACTGAGGGGAAAATGGGGGGAAAAGGAGAAAAGAGTAAGAAAAAATCAGGGGAAAAAGAGCAGGAAAAAAAGGTGGAAAAGGGAAAAAGGGAAAAACTGAGGGAAAATGGAGGGGAAAGGGGGGGAAAGGGGTGGGGAAAAAGCAGGAAAAAAGGTTGAAATGGAAAAAGGGTGGGAAAAACTGAGGGGAAAACTGAGGGAAAAAGGGGGGAAAAAGGTGGAGAAGAAAGATGGAAAGGGTGGGAAAAAGGTCAGGGAAAAAGAGCAGGAAAAACAGGTGGAAAGTGGAAAAATGGAGGGAAAAAGGGCAGGAAAAACTGAGGGAAAAACTGAGGGAAAAACTGAGAGAAAAAGGGCAGGAAAAGGGTGGAAAGAGTGGGAAAAAGGTCAGGGAAAAAAGGGCAGGGGAAAAAGGGTGGGAAAAACTGAGGGGAAAAGGGTGGAAAAAGGAGGGAAAAAGGGCAGGAAAAAGTGGGGGGAAAAAGAGAAAAGTGGGGAAAAGGTCAGGGAAAAAAGAGCAGGAAAAAAGGTGGAAAAGGGAAAATGGAAAAACTGAGGGGAAAAGGGTGGGAAAAGGGCAGGAAAAAGTGGGGGAAAAAGGTCAGGGAAAAAAGAGCAGGAAAAAAGGTGGAAAAGGGGAAAATGGAGGTAAAAAGGGCGGGAAAAACTGAGGGGAAAAGGGAGGAAAAAGGAGGGAAAAAGGGCAGGAAAAAAGATGGAAAAGGGGAAAATGGAGGAGAAAAGGGTGGGAAAAACTGAGGGGAAAATGGGGGGAAAAGGAGAAAAGAGTAGGAAAAAGATCAGGGAAAAAAGAGCAGGAAAAAAAGGTGGAAAAGGGAAAAAGGGAAAAACTGAGGGAAAATGGAGGGGAAAGGGGGGGAAAGGGGTGGGAAAAAAGCAGGAAAAAAGGTTGAAAAGGAAAAAGAGTGGGAAAAACTGAGGGGAAAACTGAGGGAAAAAGAGGGGAAAAAGGTGGAGAAAAAAGACGGAAAGGGTGGGAAAAAGGTCAGGGAAAAAGAGCAGGAAAAACAGGTGGAAAATGGAAAAATGGAGGGAAAAAGGGCGGGAAAAACTGAGGGAAAAACTGAGGGAAAAAGGGTGGAAAAAAGGCAGGAAAAAGTGGGGAAAAAAGGAGACAAGAGTGGGAAAAGGTTAGGGAAAAAAAAGCAGGCAAAAAGGTGGAAGAGGGAAAAATGAAGGGAAAAACTGAGGGGAAAACTGAGGGGAAAAGGGTGGGAAAAGGGCAGGAAAAAGTGGGGGAAAAAGGAGAAAAGTGGGAAAAAGGTCAGGGAAAAAGAGGGGAAAAAAGGGCAGGAAAAAGGTGGGGGAAAAAAGGAGGAAAGAGTGGGGAAAAGGTCAGGGAAAAAAGAGCAGGAAAAAAGGTGGAAAAGGGAAAAATAGAGGGAAAAAGGGCAGGAAAAAGTGGGGGAAAAGGAGAAAAGAGTGGGGAAAAGGTCAGGAAAAAAAAGCAGAAAAAAGGTGGAAAAGGGAAAAAGGGAGGGAAAAACTGAGGGAACATTTTTTCCCCCCGAAAAAGGCAGGAAAAAAGTAGGGGAAAAAATGGAGGGAAAGAAGGGCAGGAAAAGAGCGGGGAAAAAAAGAGGGAAAAAGGGCAGAGAAAAGGTGGGGAAATGGAGGGGAAATTGCAGGAAAAAAGGGCAGGAAAAAAGAGGAAAAGGTACAAATGGAGAGGAAAAATGGGGAAAAGGAGGGGAAATTTGAGGGGAAAATGGCAGGAAAAGGGTGGGGAAAAAAGAGGAGAAAAAAGGCAGAAAAAAGTGGAAAATGGAAAAATGAAGGGAAAAAGGGCAGGAAAAAATGGAGGCAAAAACAGAGAAAAAAGAGCGGGAAAAACTGAGGGAGAAACTGAGGGAGAAAGGGTGGAGAAAAGGACACGGAAAAAGGGTGGGAGAAAAAGGGCAGGAAAAAGAGCAGGAGAAAAAAAAGAGAAAAAAGAATAGAAAAAAAAAGTGGGAAAAATGGAGGAAAAAAGTGCAATGAAAAAAAAGGCGGGAAAAAAAAAGGCGGGAAAATGGTACCGGAAAGGACCCTCATGACGGCCTCAGCCTGGCCGGGCCGGAAGGATTCGTATCCCAAAGTTCTCAGGGCGTCCAGGACTTCTTCCGGAGGATCTGTGGGATTCAGGAGGTGAGAATTTGGAAATTTTTTTTCCCATTTTTAATTTTTTTTTGGGGTGGTTTTTCCATGGATTTGCTGAGGGATTTACCTGGGATGGTCCCGTCGGGGTTCGGGGGGTAAAGGGGATCCACGGGAGGTGGGGGGGAGGGGGAGGGAGGGGAGAATTCCGGCGGAGGGAAATCCGGAGAATTTGGGGGGAGCTGGGAATTTTCACCGCTGGATTCATCACCTGGAGGGAAAAAGGGGAAAAAATTGGGATTTTAGGAGGAAAATTCAATTTTTTTAGGGAAAAAAAATCTCATTTTTAAACCCTAAAATCCCATTTTTTGGCCCTAAAATGTCATTTTTTGGAGACGACCGCCACGTTTTCTGAGGGGAAATCACATTTGTAGGATCCAACCTCAATTTTGAGAGAGAAAAATCCCATTTTTAGGTCCCAAAATTTCATTTTTTTGGGACAATCCTAAAGTTTTCTGAGGGGAAATCCACATTTATAGGATCCAACCTCAGCTTTTAGGGAGAAAAATCCCATTTTCGGGCCCTAAAATCCCATTTTTAGACCCTAAAATGCAATTTTTGGGGACAACCCTCACGTTTTCTGAGGGGAAATCCACATTTTTAAGGCCAAAATTTCTCATTTTTAGTGCCAAATCCTGGATTTTTAGAGCCCAAATTCCACATTTTTTGATCCCAAATCTTGGTTTTTAAGACCCATCCATTTTTAGGACAAACCCTCATATTTTTTAGGGAAAAATCCCACTTTTGAGACAAGAATTCCAATTTTAAGGCCCAAATTCCACATTTTTGCTTCCAAATTCCACATTTTTTGATCCCAAATCCTGGCTTTTAAGACCCACCCCATTTTTAGGACAAACCCTCACATTTTTTAGGGAAAAAAATCCCATTTTTGAGGCCAGAATTCCAATTTTAAGGCCGAAATGCCCCATTTTTAGAGCCCCAAATCCCATTTTTTGAGGCAGAATCCCCATTTTTGAGGCAAAACCCCCAATTTTTGAGGCAAAACCCCCATTTTTGAGGGAAAATCCCCATTTTTGAGGCAAAATCCCCCATTTCCCTGGAAAAAAAGCAAAAATTCCACAATTTTTTGAGTCTCACCAGGAATCTCCGGGCTGAAAACACCGCTGCTCCTTTGGGCCACATCTTCCAGACTGAGAAGCGCCTCCTCCTCCTCCTCAGGAATTTTCTCCGGGAACGATTCCAAATCTTTCCCTGCATGCACAAAACGAGCAATTCCCTCCAAAAATCCACAGAAAAAAAATCCCTTCACCTTTTTCTCGTTGTTTTATCCCAAAAATTTAAAACTTTCCCCTCAGAAAACCCCCAAATCCCCGGGCTGACCTCGGCACTCCGAAGCCCAGTGCCCTTTCCCGCCGCACCGGAAACAAAGGTCGGAGCCACCCCCGAATTTTTTTCTCCATTTTTGCTTCCAAATCTGCAAAAATAAAATTTCAAAACCGAGAAATTCCAGCGGGGGAAAGAAAAAAAAATGCTAAAAATTAAATTTGGGAGGTTTTTACCTGTTTGCGGAGGAATTTTCCCCTCAGAGATGCGCGGGAATAGGTTTTTCTCTTCAGGTTGAGGCAGACGTAGTTGCCACCATTTCGGGGCGGGGCTCTGAGGGGAAGGGGGAGGTGAAGGCAGAGGGAAAAGGCGGGAAAGCGGAGTTGGGGTGGGGAGGTTTGGGGTTTTTGGGATTGGGGTTTTTGGGGTTGGGAGTTTTGGGTTTTTTTTCTGGTTTTGGGGTTTTTAGTTTTGGGGGTTTTAGGTTTGAGGGGTCTTGAATTTTGGGATTCTTCAGGTTTTGGGGTCCCTAATTTTGGGATTCTCCAATTTTTGGGATTCTTCAACTTTTGGGATTCTCCAGCTTTTGGGGTCTCTGATTTCTGGGATTCTCCAATTTTTGGGGTCTCTGATTCAAGGGGGTCCCTAGTTTTGGGATTCTCCATTTTTTGGGATTCCCCAACTTTTGGGGTCTCTGATTTTGGGATCCTAATTTTAGGGTCACTGATTTTGGGATCTCTGATTTTGGGATTCTCCCTTTTTTTGGGATTCTCCAACTTTTGGGGTCTCTGATTTTTGGGATTCTCCATTTTTTGGGGTCTCTGATTTGGGGATTCTCCAATTTTTGGGGTCTCTGATTTTGGAGGTTTTGATTTTGGGGAATCTTGAATTTTGGGTTTCTTCAGGTTTTGGGATTTTGGATTCTTCAATTTTTGGGGTCTCTGATGATTGGGAGTTTTTGGGATTGGGGTTTTTGGGATTGGGATTTTTGGGATTTTGGGGTTTTTAGTTTTGGGGGTTTTGGTTTTGAGGGGTCTTTGGGATTCTCCAATTTCTGGGGTCTCTGATTTTGAGGGTCTCTGATTCAAGGGGGTCCCTAGTTTTGGGATTTTCCATTTTTTGGGATTCTGCAGCTTTTGGGGTCTCTGATTTTTGGGTTCTCTGATTTTGGGATTCTCCAAATTTTGGTGTCTCTGATTTTGGGATTCGTCAATTTTTGGGGTCTCTGATTTTTGGGATTCTCCATTTTTTGGGGTCCCTAATTTTGGGATTCTTCAACTTTTGGGGTCTCTGATTTTGGGATTCCCCATTTTTTGGGATTCTCCAATTTTTGGGGTCCCTAATTTTGGGATTCTCCATTTTTTGGGATTTTCCAATTTTTCGGGTCTGTGATTTTGGGATCCTCCAATTTCGAAAAAAAAAAAAAAACCTGGAAATTACCGGGTTTTCCGCGCTGATTTGGGATTTTTCTCCTTTCCCAAACCATCCCGAGATCCTTTTTGGAATTTCTCCTCCTCTTCATCTTCCTGGATTTCCCCGATCCCAAAATTTCCCGATCCCGATCCCGATCTCCTCGGGATCTTCACCGGAGCCTCCTCGGCACCTTCCCGGGGTCTTTTCCTTCCGCAATTCCCGACGGATTCGGGGTCGGATTCGGATTTGGGGTCGCATTTGGGGTCGGATTCAGATTTGGGGTCGGATTTGCGGTCGGATTCAGATTCGGGGTCGGATTTGGGGTCGATTTCTTCCTTTCCCCTCCTTGGGATTTCCCGTTTTTTAGGGGATTCTTGGCACCTCTGGATCCAAGCGGGATCCAAGGACCCCAAAGTTTCCGCCACTTTCCGCCTCAGCCGCTGGAATTTTTCAGGATCGGGGGAAAATTTGGGATTCAATCCCAATCCCGGCACCGGGAGAGGAAGGACGAGGTCGTCAAGTTCTTTGAGGTTTTCGGGATTTTTGGGATTTTCCTCGTTCCGGGTCGGTTCCGGTGCTGGCGAAACTTCGGCTCCGCGTTCGGGGTTTTTTTGGGATCGAGGGATTTTTGGGATTCTTCTGAGATTTGGGGTCAGGGGAGGTTCCTGGAGGGAAAGGAGAAGAAAAATTTGGGGTTTTTTTGTTTCTCAGCTGGAATTTCAAAGCCCGAATTTAACGGGGTTGGGAGTAGAGATCCCAAAAGTTGGAGGATCCCAAAATGAGAGACCCTGAAAGATGGAGAATCCCAAAAGTTGGGAGCCCCAAAGTCAGAGATCCCAAAAATTGGAGACCCCAAAATCAGAGACCCCAAAAGTTGGAGAATCCCAAAATTTGGGATCCCCAGAGACCCCAAAATTGGAGACCCCAAAAATAAGAGACCTTAAAATCAGAGATCCCAAAAAAATGAAGACCCCAAAATCAGAAACCCCAAAATCGGAGACCCCAAAATCAGAGACCCCAAAACTTGGAGAATCCCAAAATTTGGGATCCCCAAAATCAGAGACCCCAAAAACCAGAGACCCCAAAAGATGGAGAATCCCAAAATTTGGGATCCCCAAAGTCAGAGACCCCAAACCCCCAAATTTAATGGGGTTTGGATTTCATGGGGTCGCCGATTTTGGGGAATCCAAGTTTTGGGGTCTCGGATTTTTAGGGGTTTGGGATCCTCCAATTTTTGGGGTTTCTGATTTTGGGGATCCCAAATTTTGGGATTCTTCATCTTTTAGGGTCTCTGATTTTGGGATTCTCCAATTTTGGGGGTCTCTGATTTTGGGATTCTCCAATTTTGGCGTCTCAAATATTGGGATCTCTGATTTTTGGGGGTCTCTGATTTTAGGATTCTCTGATTTTGAGGTTTTTGATTTTGGGGTTCTCCAATTTTTGGGGTCTCTCATTTTGGGATCCCAAATTTCAGGATTTTCCAACTTTTGGGGTCTCCAATTTTGGGGTCTCTGATTTTAGGGTCTCTGATTTTATGGGGTTTCTGATTTTAGGATCTTCTGATTTTGAGGTTTTTGATTTCAAGGTTCTCCAACTTTTGGGGTCTCTGATTTGGGGATCCCAAATTTCAGGATTTTCCAACTTTTGGGGTCTCTGATTTTTGGGGTCTCTGATTTTTGGGGTCCCCAATTTTTAGGGCCTCTGATTTTGGGGTCCTCAATTGTTGGGGTCTCTGACTTTGGGGAACCCAAATTTTGGGATTCTCCATCTTTTAGGGTCTCTGATTCTGGGATCCTCGAATTTTTGGGGTCTCTGATTTGGGGATCTCAAATTTTGGGATTCTCCAACTTTTGGGGTCCCAATTTTAGGGTCACTGATTTTTGGGGTCTCTCATTTTTTGGGATCTCTGATATTAGGATTTTCCCATTTTGGGCTCCTTAGTTTTGGGGTTTTTATTTTGAGGTCTCTAAATTTAGGGTCTCCACTTTTAGGGGATCCCAAATTTTGGGATTCTCCATCTTTTAGGGTCTCCGATTTTTGGGGTCTCTGATTTTAGGATTCTCTAATTTTGGGGTTTTTGATTTTGGGGTCTCCAATTTTTAGGGTCTCTGATTTTGGGGTCTCTGATTTGGGGATCCCAAATTTTGGGATTCTCCAGCTTTTGGGGTCTCAAATATTGGGGTCTCTGATTTTTTGGGGTTTCTGATTTTAGGATCTTCTGATTTTGATGTTTTTGATTTCAAGGTTCTCCAACTTTTAGGGTCTCTGATTTGGGGATCCCAAATTTTGGGATTCTCCATCTTTTAGGGTCTCCAATTTTGGGGTCTCTGACTTTGGGGTCTCCAATTTTGGGATTCTTCATCTTTTGGGGTCTCTGATTTTTGGGGTCTCTGATTTTAGGATTTTCTGATTTTGAGGTTTTTGATTTCAGGGTTCTCCATTTTTTGGGGTTTCTGATTTGGGGATCCCAATTTTTGGGATTCTCCGTCTTTTAGGGTCTCTGATTTTTGGGATTCTTCAACTTTTGGGGTCTCTGATTTTGAGATTCTGCTTTTAGGGTCACTGATTTTGGGGTCTCTCATTCTTTGGGATCTCTGATTTTAGGATTTTCCCATTTTGGGCTCCTTAGTTTGGGGTTTTTGTTTTATTTTGAGGTCTCTAAATTTAGGGTCTCCACTTTTTGGGGTCCCAAATATTGGGGTCCTCCATCTTTTAGGGTCTCTGATTTTGGGATTCTCCAATTTTTGGGGTTTCTGACTTTGGGGGTCCCTGATTTTGGGATTCTCCAACTTTTGGGGTCTCAAATATTGGGGTCTCTGATTTTTTGGGGTCTCTGATTTTAGGATTCTCTGATTTTGAGGTTTTTGATTTTGGGGTTCTCCAACTTTTGGGGTCTCTGATTTGGGATCCCAAATTTTGGGATTCAACAACTTTTGGGGTCTCCAATTTGGGGGTTTTGATTTTGGGGTCCCCAATTTTTAGGGTCTCTGATTTTTGGGGTCTCTGAGTTTGGGGTCCTCAATTTTTGGGGTCTCTGACTTTGGGGATCCCAAATTCTGGGATTCTCCAACTTTCGGGGTCTCCAACTTTTGTGGTCTCTGATTTTTGGGATCCCAAATTTTGAGATTCTCCAACTTCTAGGGTTTCTGATTTTGGGGTTTCTGATTTTTGGAGTCTCTGATCTTTGGGATCTCCATCTTTTGAGATCCCAATTTTCGGGTCCCTGATTTTGAGAATCTCTCATTTTTTGGGATCTCTGACTTCAGGATTTTCCCTTTTTGGGGTCCCAAATTTTGGGATTCTCCAACTTTTGGGGTCTCCAATTTTGGGATTGTCCATTTTTTAGGGTCTCCGATTTTGGTGTCTCCAACTTTTGGGGTTTCTGATTTTGGGGATCTCTCATTTTTTGGGATCCCTGATTTTAGGATTTTCCCTATTTTGGGGTTCTCACTTTTGGGGTTTTTCCCCTTTCCCCCCATTCCTGACCTTCCCAGAGGTTCCCACTTTGGCTTTGAGCCTCAGCCCATAAAATTCGGCCGAAATTCCCGGCGCCGCCTTCCCGTTCCCGCTCCAGCTCCTCCCGGGGGCTTTCGGGGCTCGGTTCAGGTGGGAGCCCCAAAATCCCGAATCCTCCAGCTGCAGTGAGAGAAAAATCCCAAAA
>JADMLD010001190.1:0-12436 GCA_017589585.1 Phylloscopus whistleri
CCCAAAACAGCCCCAAAAACACCCCAAAAACAACCCCAAAACAACCCCAAAACACCCCAAAAAAAACCCAAAACCACCCTAAAAAAACAGCCCCCAAACCAGCCGCAAACCAGCCCCAAAACACCCCAGAAACAACCCCAAAACACCCAAAACCATCCAAACCCACCCCCAATAAACACTCCAGAAACATCCCAAACCCACCCAAAACTGCCCCCAAAACCACCCCAAAACGCCCCCCTGACCCCTGTGACCCCCCTGACCCCTGTGACCCCCCTGACCCCAGTGACCCCCCTGACCCCTGTGCCCCCGCTGACCCCTGACCCCTGTGCCCCAGGCCGGGACATCAACCTGGACGTGGGCCGCGCGTGCTGGGCTATCGCCATTTCTGCAACAAGGTCTGGAACGGGGCCCGCTTCGTGCTGCGGGCGCTGGGGGAGGGGTACCGGCCCCCCCCGGACACACAGGTACCCCTGGGACCCCTGGGACCCCCTGAGACCCCCTGGGACCCCCTGAGACCCCGCTGGGACCCCCTGAACCCCCCCAGACACACAGGTACCCCTGGGGACCCTGGGACCCCTGAGACCCCCCTGGGACCCCCTGGGACCCCCTGAACCCCCCCCAGACACACAGGTACCCCTGGGACCCCCTGGGACCCCCCTGAGACCCCCTGGGACCCCTGGGACCCCCTGGACCCCCTGGGGACCCTCTGGGACCCCCTGGGACCCCTGAGACCCCTGAACCCCCCCCGGACCCTGGGACCCCTGAGACCCCCAGACGCCCTGAGAACCCCCCCTGTCCCCACGGGCCCCATGTCCCTGTCACTGTCCCAATGTCCCCAATGTCCATCTGTCCATCTGTCCATCCCCAGGCTCTGTCCCGAGGCTCCCTGGCCGAGCTGTGGGTGCGCAGCCCCCTCAGTGTCCCCAATGTCCATCTGTCCATCTGTCCATCCCCAGGCTCTCTCGGGGGGCTCCCTGGCCGAGCTGTGGGTGCGCAGCCGCCTCAGTGTCCCCATGTCCCAATGTCCGTCTGTCCATCCCCAGGCTCTCTCGGGGGGCTCCCTGGCCGAGCTGTGGGTGCGCAGCCGCCTCAGTGTCCCCATGTCCCCAGTGTCCATCTGTCCATCCCCAGGCTCTGTCCCGAGGCTCCCTGGCCGAGCTGTGGGTGCGCAGCCGCCTCAGTGTCCCCAATGTCCATCTGTCCATCTGTCCATCCCCAGGCTCTGTCCCGAGGCTCCCTGGCCGAGCTGTGGGTGCGCAGCCGCCTCAGCCGCGCCGTGCGGGCTGCGGGGCCGCCCTGGGGGGCTTCGACTTCCCGGGGGCCACCACGGCCGTGCACGGCTTCTGGGTCTACGAGCTGTGTGACGTGTACCTGGTATGTCTGGGGACACTGGGGGGACATTGGGGGCATTGGGGGGCACTGGGGGCATTGGGGCATTGGGGGGCATTGGGGGCATTGGGGGGATTGGGGGCATTGGGGACATTGGGGGCATTGGGGGGACATTGGGGGGACATTGGGACATTGGGGGCATTGGGGGGACATTGGGGGCATTGGGGGGACATTGGGGACATGGGGACATTGGGGACATTGGGGGGACATTGGGGGCATTGGGGGCATTGGGGGGACATTGGGGACATTGGGGACATTGGGGGCATTGGGGCATTGGGGGCATTGGGGGCATTGGGGGGACAATTGGGGGCATTGGGGGCATTGGGGGGACATTGGGGACATTGGGGACATTGGGGACATTGGGGGCATTGGGGGGCACTGGGGACATTGGGGGCATTGGGGGCATTGGGGGGGCATTGGGGACATTGGGGGCATTGGGGCATTGGGGGCATTGGGGACATGGGGGGCATTGGGGACATTGGGGGGACATTGGGGGATTGGGACATTGGGGGGATTGGGGGGATTGGGTGTGTGGGGTTATGGGGTCATGGGGGTTTCTGGGGTCCCTGGGGGGGGTCTCTGGGTTATTTGGGGTCCTGGGGGGTTAATTGGGGGTCTGGGGGTTACCCGGGGGTCTGGGGGTTACCTGGGGGTCCGGGGGGTTACCCGGGGGTCCCTGACCCGTTCCCCCCCCCCAGGAGTGCGTCAAGCCCGTCCTGGCCCGAGCGACCCCGCCCAGCCCGGGGGGCCCCGGGGGAGGGGGAGGGGCCGGACGGGGATGAGGACGAGGAGAGAGGTGAGGGGGGTCCGGGGGGTTTTGGGGGTCCCGGGGGGATCCCAGGGGTTTCGGGGGGGGTCCCGGGGGGTTTTGGGGGGGGTCCCGGGGGTTTGGGGGGGGATCCCGGGGGGTCCTGGGGGTTTCAAGGGGTCCCCAGGGGTTTGTGGGGGGATCCCGGGGGGGTCCCGGGGGTTTCAAGGGTTCCCAGGGGTTTCGGGGTGGGGGTCCCGGGGGTTTCAGGGGGGTCCCGGGGGTTTGGGGGGGGGTCCCGGGGTTTGGGGGGGTCCCGGGGGGGTCCCGGGGGGGGGTCCCGGGGGTTTGGGGGGGCGCCAGCGCCGCCGGTGACGCTGCCGAGGGGCCGCAGGGGACGCCGAGGCCGCCAGGGCCACGCTGCTGCTGTGCCTGGACGCGGGGCTGCGCCTCCTGGCCCCCTTCATGCCTTCCTGGCCGAGGAGCTCTGGCAGAGGCTGCCCCCCCGGGACCCCCCCGCGCCCCCAGCATCTGCCTGGCCCCCTTCCCCGAGCCCGAGCAGGTCAGGGGGCTGGGGGGCCCAGGGGGTTTGGGGGGCTCAGGGGGTCTGGGAGGGGTTCAGGAGGGTCTGAGGGGGGATTTCGGGGGGAATTCAGAGGGCCCAGGGGGGTTTGGGGGGGCTCAGGGGGGTCTGGGAGGGGGTCTCAGGAGGGTCCGGGGAGGATTTGGGGAGGAATTGAGGGGGCTCAGGGGGATTTGGGGGGCTCAGGGGGATTTGGGGGGCTCAGGGAGGTCTGGAAGGGGTCTCAGGGAGGATTTGGGGGGCTCTGAATGGGATTTCAGTGTCCTGGGGGGGTCTGGGGGGAGTCTGAGGGTCCCGGGGGGGTCCTGGGTGGGGTCCCGGGTGGGGTCCGGGGGTGTCCCTGCCGCTGACCCCCCCGTGCCCCCCCCGTGCCCCCCCCGTGCCCCCCCAGTTCTGCTGGCAGGACGAGGAGGCCGAGGCCACCATGGAGTTCCTGCTGGGCATCGTCCGGGCCCTGCGGAGCCTGCGGGCAGCGCACGGCCTGACCCGCCAGAGACCCCCCTGTACGGCCTGGGGGGGCTGGGGGGGCTGGGGGGCTGAGAGAGACCCCCCTGTACGGCCTGGGGGGCTGAGGGGGGGCTGGGGGGGCTGGGGGGCTGAGAGAGACCCCCCTGTACGGCCGGGGGGGGCTGGGGGGGCTGAGATTGGGGCTGGGGGGGCTGAGAGAGACCCCCCTGTAGGGCTGGGGGGGCTGGGGGGGGCTGGGGGGCTGAGAGACCCCCCTGTACGGCCTGGGGGGGCTCAGATTGGGGCTGGGGGGCTGAGAGAGACCCCCCTGTACGGCCTGGGGGGCTGGGGGGGCTGAGAGACCCCCCTGTACAGCCTGGGGGGCTGGGGGGGGCTGGGGGGCTGAGATTGGGGCTGGGGGGCTGAGAGAGACCCCCCTGTACGGCCTGGGGGGGCTCAGATTGGGGCTGGGGGGCTGAGAGAGACCCCCCTGTACGGCCTGGGGGGGCTGAGATTGGGGCTGGGGGGCTGAGAGAGACCCCCCTGTACGGCCGGGGGGGGCTCAGATTGGGGCTGGGGGCAGCTCTGGGGAGGTCCTAATTGGGGCGGGGGCTACCAGGGGGGGTTGGGAGGGTCCCTGCTATTGTTTGGGGGGTCTCTGGGGGTCCCTGGGGTGGTCTCTGGGGGGTCCCTGGTGGTCTCTGGGGGTCCCTGGGGGTCTCTGGGGGGTCCCTGGTGGTCTTTGGGGGGTCCCTGGTGGTCTCTGGGGGGTCCTTGGGGGTCTCTCCCCCCTGACCCCCCCCCGTTTCCCCCCCCCCCAGGTTTCCTGCAGATCCCCGACCCCTCCTGGGGGTCCCGGGCCGGGCGGCACCGGGGGCTCCTGCGGGCGCTGGGGGGGGTGGGCTCGGTGCGGCTGCTGGGGGGGGGCGCCGAGCCCCCCCAGGGCTGCGCCGTGGCCGTGGCCTCCGACCGCTGCACCGCGCACCTGCTGCTCAAGGTGGGCGCCCGTGACGTCACCGGCACGCCCCGTGACGTCACCGCACCCTCGTGACGTCACCGCACCCCCGTGACGTCACCGCCCAGCCTGACCCGGGTGGGTTTTTTTTGGGGGGGGGTTTCAGGGCATCGTGGACCCCCCGAAGGAGCTGTCGCGCCTGGGGGGGCGGCGGGAGGAGCTGGGCCGGGCCCTGGAGCGGCTGCGGGAGCGCCGGGGGGGCCCCGGGTACCCCCAGAAGGTGCCCCCCCACGTGCAGGAGGCCGACGCCGCCAAGGTGGGGCCTGGGGGGGGTCCTGGGGGGGTTCAGAGGGTCTTGGGTGGGTCCTGGGGGGCTCAGAGGGTCCTGGGGGGGTCCTGGGGGGGGGTTCTGGTTGGTCTGGGGTGGTTCAAAGGGTCCTGGGAGGGTTTAGGGGGTCCTGGGGGGGGTTTGGGGTCCTGGGTGGGGTTTGGAGGGTCCTGGGGAGGTTTTGGGGGTCCTGGGGGGGGTTTAGGGGTCCTGGGGAGGTTTTGGGGGTCCTGGGAGGGGTTTGGAGGGTCCTGGGGAGGTTTTTGGGGTCCTGGTGGGGTTTGGGGGTCCTGGGGGGGTTTGGGGGGGGCCCACCTGCTGTGTCCCGCCCCCCCGCAGCTGAGCCAGCTGGAGTCGGAGCTGCGGAACGTTCTGGAAGCCGAGGAGCTGATGAGGAAGATGCTGTGACCCCCCCGCGTCCCCCTCCCCCAATAAAGGCGTTCACGGACCCGCCCCTGCTGCCGTCACTGGGGACCCCGTGGGGGCGTGGCCACGCTGAGCCCCGCCCCGGGCGTGTCCGGGCTAACAAGGGGGCGTGGCCTCGCGCGGCCCCCGCCCCGCCCCGCGCGGACAATGGGGGGTGGGCGTGGCCGCGGGGGATTCTGGGATCGGGGCGGCCGCGGGTGAGGGGGGGGCTCGGGGGGGGCTCGGGGGGTCCTGGGGGGTCCCGAGGGGCTCAGGGGGCGTGGCCAGGCCTGGGGGGGGGTCCCCGGGGGTGGGGCCGGGGCTGGGGGGGTCCCGGGGGTCTCTGGGGTTACCGCGGGGGGGGCGCGGGGAGAGACCCGGGGGTCCCGCGGCGGCTTCGGGGGAATCCGGGGGTCCCGGGGGGGGCTCTGGGGTGGGGCGGGGGTCCCTGGGGGGTCCCTGGGGGTTCCGGGGGGGTCCTGGGGAAGTTGAGGGGTCCGGGGCGCCCCCGGCCCCTCCTGGCGGTGTCTGGGGGGTTCCGAGGAGCCGCCCCTCCCCCCGTTAATTAGCGCTAATGAGCCCCCGTTAATCAGCGCCGCCCCCTCCCCCCCCCGCAGCTCCGGCAGCGCCGAAGGCTCCGCCCGCCCCTCCCCCTCCCGCTGCCCCGCCCGGGGGTCCCGGAGCGCCCCCCCCGCGCCCCCCCCGCGCCCCCCCCGAGCCCACCCGGGGGTCCCGGCATGGCCGAGCCCCCCTTCGGCCACTTCACGCACGCGCTGGTGCGGGCGCTGCCCCCCCCGGGGGACCCCTGGGCCGAGGCTCTGGGGGGTCGCGGCCCCCCCGGGGCCCCCCCCGGACCCGGCCAAGGCGCGGCGGCAGTGGGGGGTCCTGGGGGGGGTCCTGCGGCAGCGCCTGGGGCTGCAGCTGCTGGAGCTGCCCCCGGCCCGCGGGGGGCTCCGGGCGCTGCTGCTCGAGGAGCTCGTGGTGGTCCAGGGGGGGACGGCGCTGCTGACCCGGCCGGGACCCCCCCCGCCGCGAGGAGGTACCGGGGGGGGGGGGGGGCACGGGGGGCTGGGACCCCCGAGTGGGGGTGGGGTGGGAACGGGGGCTCCTTTTGGGGTGGAGCTGCTGGGGAGGGGTCGGGGACCCCCAGGGTTGGGGTGGGGGTTGGGGGGGGTCCCAACATCCCCTGAGGGTCCCGCACGCCGTGGGGGGGGGGGGGGGGTTGGGGGCGCAGAGGGGGGGTCGTGGCTGATGCCCACCCCCCCCTCCGTGACCCCCCGTGCCCCCCCCAGCGGGGGGGCTCCGGGAGGTGCTGGAGCAGCTGCAGCTCCGGGTGCTGGCGGTGACGGACGAGGGGGCGGCGCTGGACGGGGGGACGTTCTGTTCACCGGTCAGTTTGGGGGGGACCCCCACGACCCCCGGGACCACCCCCCCGGGACCCCCCACCCCCTCCCCAGGGGTCCCAACCGCCCCCTGCCCCCCCCCCCAGGCCGGGAATTCTTCGTGGGAATCTCCCCCTGGACCAACCTGCGCGGGGCCGAGGCCGTGGCCGACGCCTTCAGGGTGAGACCCCCGGGGGGCTTTGGGGGGGGGTCAGACCCTCGGGGGGGCTTTGGGGGGGGGTCAGACCTCGGGGGGCCTTTGGGGGGGGGTCAGACCCTCGGGGGAGGCTTTGGGGGATCAGAGGGTCCCAAAACCCCTGGCATTTAATGGAGGGGGTCCCAAGGTTTTTTTGGGGGGGGTTCGGGGGGCGTTTCTCGCTGTCCCGGGGGGGTTTTGGGGTTTCCGGGGGGTCCTGACCCCTCCCCCCCCGTGCCCCCCGTGCCCCCCCAGGACTTCACGGTGTCCACGGTGCCGGTGGGGGGCGGGGGGCGGCTGAAGGGTTTCTGCAGCATGGCCGCCCCCCAGACCATCGCCCACGGCAGCAGCGACGGCGCCCGCAGGGCCGTCAAGGTGGGGGGGCACGGGGGGGGCACGCGGGGTGGGGGGAGAAATCCCAGTTTGGGGGGGGGAAATTCCAGTTTGGGGGGGAAATCCCAGTTTGGGGGGAGAGATCCCAGTTTGGGGGGGGGAATCCCAGTTTGGGGGGAGAGATCCCAGTTTGGGGGGGGGAAATCCCGGTTTGGGGAAGGGCAGAGGCCGAGGCTCAGTTTTAGGGCAGTTGGGGGTGACTGGGGGGTGTCCGAGGGTCAGTTCTGGGGTTGTTTTGGGGTCAGTCTTAGGGCGGTTTTGGGGGTCAGTTTGCGGGTGGGTTTGGGGTGGGTTTGGGGTCAGTCTTAGGGCGGTTTTGGGGGTGGGTTTCAGGGTCACTCCAGGGGTCTCTGAGGATCAGGTTTGGGGTGGTTTTGGGGTCCCTCGGGGGTCCCTGAGGTCCCGGTGCCCCCAGGCCATGGAGCAGCTCTCGGACCACCCTTACTCGCGGCTGCCGCTGCCCGACGACCCCGCCGGGAACTGCCTGTTCACGCGGCCGGGGGGGCTCCCGGGGGGGGTCCTGCTGCACCGCGGCCCCGACGAGTTCCCGCTCAGCCAGAAGGTGGGCGGGGCCGGGGGGCGGGGCCGGGGGGCGGGGCTAAATGTGGGCGTGGCTCGTTAATACCCGGGGCTGTTTGGGGTGGGGTTTGAGTGGGCGGGGCTCTGGGTGGGTGGGGCTGTGCGTGGGCGGGGCCCTGACACGCCCCTCCCTCCCCGGCCCCGCCCCCCAGGCGTTCCAGAAGGTTCCGGGGGTGTCGCTGGTGCCGCTGGACCTGAGCGAGGCCGCCAAGGTGGGCGGGGCCCTGAGCTCCTGCTGCGTCCTGCTGCGGGCGCGGCCGGGAGGGCGGGGCCAGCCCTGACCACGCCCCTTTACCACGCCCCACCCCTCATTCCAGCGGGTGGGGCCATATGGAGGCCCCTCCCCCACCCTGTTTTTTAGCTCCACCCCCCCCCCCAGCTGCAGCCCCGCCCCCTCCTGCCTTAAGGAAGCGCCCAGGATTGGATTTTAAATAAAAAAATTTTCATTTTAATTAATTCACAATTAATGAACGTTTTTTCTCTGTGTGTGTGGGGGGGGAGGGGCGGGGCGCGTGCAGGGCGGGGGAGGGGCGGGGGCGGGGTCACAGCGCCCAGGGCAGGCGGAAGGCCTGGGGGGGGAGGGGCGTGCAGTGCGAGGCCTCGAAGTTCTGCAGGTGCTTCTGGGCCTGGGGAGGGGCGGGAGGGCGGGGTCAGCGCCGGGCCACGCCCACCGGCCACACCCGCCCAGGCCCCGCCCACACTCACCAGGTAGAGCGCCAGCTGGCGGCGCTGGGCGGGGCTCAGCTCCTCACCTGTGGGGGCGGGGCCAACGTTAGGGGCGGAGCCAAGGTAAGGGGCGGAGCCACGGCCACCGGAGGCGGCGGCCAATCCCCGCTGGATCCCACCACGCCCCCTGCCACGCCCCCTGCCACGCCCCCTGCCACGCCCCCGCGCTCCCATTGGCTGACCCAGGCTCCAGGGGAAGGGGGGGGCTCCGGTCGCCCGCGAAGGCCTCGAGCTGCTCCCGGCACCAGCGCTCGTCGGGGGCGGAGCCGCGGAGCACGGAACCTTCCGGAACCGGGGCGGGGGGGAGAGAGAGAATGGGGGGGTCAGAGCCCAAAATGGGGGGCAGAGCCCAAAATGGGGGGGCAGAGCCCCAAAATGGGGGGGCAGAGCCCCAAAATGGGGGTCAGAGCCCCAAATGGGGGGGCAGAGCCCCAAAATGGGGGGGCAGAGCCCAAAATGGGGGGGGCAGAGCCCAAAATGGGGGGGGCAGAGCCCATAATGGGGGGTCAGAGCCCAAAATGGGGGGGGCAGAGCCCAAAATGGGGGGGGCAGAGCCCAAAATGGGGGGGTCAGAGCCCAAAATGGGGGGGCAGAGCCCAAAATGGGGGGGCAGAGCCCAAAATGGGGGGGCAGAGCCCCAAATGGGGGGTCAGAGCCCAAAATGGGGGCAGAGCCCAAAATGGGGGGGGGCAGAGCCCAAAATGGGGGGGCAGAGCCCCAAAATGGGGGGGCAGAGCCCCAAAATGGGGGGGTCAGAGCCCAAAATGGGGGGTCAGAGCCCCAAAACGGGGGGGCAGAGCCCCAAAATGGGGGGGGTCAGAGCCCAAAATGGGGGGTCAGAGCCCAAAATGGGGGGGCAGAGCCCCAAAATGGGGGGGGCAGAGCCCCAAAATGGGGGGGCAGAACCCCAAATGGGGGGGCAGAGCCCCAAAATGGGGGGTGGGACACGGAAATTGGGGGTGGGGGCAGGGCAACGGGGTCACTCACTCTCCTCCTCGGGGGTCGCCGCCTCCAGCCACTCCCGCACCGCCCGCAGCCCCTCGTCCGCCAGGATCTTGGGGTACCTGGGGGGCGCAGGGGTCAGGGCCCCTTTGGGACCCCCAAACCCCCCCAGGGACCCCCAAAACCCCCAGGAACCCCCAAAACCCCTCAGGGACCCCCCAAACCTCCCCAACCCCCTCCAAATGCCCCCGGCCTACACCCCTAAAAGCCCCAAGTTGTACCCCAGCCCCCCCACGCCCCCCCCAAGCCCCCCCAAGCCCTCCCAGCCCCTCCCAGCACCCCCAGGACCCCCCACCCAACCCCCCCCAGCCCCCCATTCCCCACCGGTGCTGCAGCAGCTTCAGCAGGAGGTCGTTGCGCGGTTGGAGGCGATGTCATCGGGGACCCTGCGGGGTGGGGGCACACGGGGGGGTCAGGGGGGGTCCCAGGGGTCTGGGGGGGTCCCAGGGGGGTTCCAGGGGGGTTCCAGAGGGGTCCCAAGGGGTCCCAGCGGGTCAGGGGGGCTCACGTGGTGGTGATGATCTCGTCCTTCGTCCTCCTCACCAGCAGCACGGGGCCCTGGTACCTGGGGGGAGGGGGCCAGGGGGGGTTTTGGGTTTTTGGGGTTTTTGGGGGGGGTTTGGGGTTCTGGGGGGTCCCCAGCGGGCGGGGGGGGGCCCAGGCCGTACCTGCAGAGCTGCTCGGCGTTGTTGAGGTTCAGGTGCTCCCGAACCGTCTGGGTCACCAGGTCCCTGGGGGGGGCAGGGGTCAGGGGGAGTTTGGGGGGTGCAGGGGGGGGTTTGGGGGGGTTTGGGGGTGTTTTGGGGGGTCCCGGGCACTCACGCCAGCTGCGGGGCAGCACCTTCAGGGCCAGGGGCACCAGGTCATCGAAGGAGGCGTCCAGCACCAGCCCCCCCAGCTCGGGGTAGGACATGGCGGCCCAGTGGCTGCGGGGGGAGGGGTCAGCGGGACCCCCGGGGCTGGGGGGACCCTCGGGGGGTCTGACCCCCCCACCCCGGGGGGCTCAGGGGGGCTCTGGGAACGCCCTGGGGTGCAGGGCTGGGCGCCCAGTGCCGGCCCAGTGACCGGAACGGTGCCCCAGTGACTGCCCAGTGTCACCCAGTGTCACCCAGTGACTGCCCAGTGCCCCCCAGTGCCCCCCAGTGTCACCCAGTGACTGCCCAGTGTCACCCAGTGACTGCCCAGTGCCGCCCAGCGCCCCCCAGTGTCACCCAGAGACTGCCCAGTGCCCCCCAGTGTCACCCAGTGACTGCCCAGTGCCACCCAGTGCCCCCCAGTGTCACCCAGAGACTGCCCAGTGCCCCCCAGTGTCACCCAGTGCCAGCCCAGTAACCTCAACGCTGTCCCAGTGACTGCCCAGTGCCCCCAGTGCCCCTCCAGTGCCCCTCCCAGTGCCCCGAGCCCCCCTCCCCGTGCCCCCCGTGCCCGCCGTGCCCCCCGGTACCGGTGAAGCCCCCGATGGACCAGGCGTACAGGACGATGTTGGGGGGCTGGAAGCGCAGGCGCTGCAGCGCAAGCGCATCACCACGTCCATGGCGTTGGCCTCGCTCTGGGGCAGGGGGACCCCCTGCAATGGGGAGGGGTTAGGGACCCCTGAGACCCCCGGGGACACCCCCCAAACCCTGAGACCCCCAGGGACCCCCCCAAACCCTGAGAGACCCCTGAGACCCCCGGGGACACCCCCCAATCACCACGTCCATGGCGTTGGCCTCGCTCTGGGGCAGGGGGACCCCCTGGGAGGCCATGGGGTGGGGGGTTAGAGACCCTCAGGGACCCCCCCCAAAACCCCCCAGCTCTGGGGCAGCAGCACCTCCTGCAGCACCCGGGGGGGGTTGGGTGCATTTTGGGTGCATTTTGGGTGCATTTTTGGTACATTTTGGGTGCATTTTTGGTACATTTTGGGTGCATTTTGGGTGCATTTTGGGTGCGTTTTGGGTGCATTTTGGGTGCATTTTGGGTGCATTTTGGGTGCATTTTTGGTACATTTTTGGTACACTTTGGGTGCATTTTTGATACATTTTGGGTGCATTTTGGGTGCATTTTGGGTGCATTTTTGGTGCATTTTGGGTACATTTTTGGTACATTTTGGGTGCATTTTGGGTGCGTTTTGGGTGCATTTTGGGGCTTGTTTCGGGTTCTCCTCTCACTTGCTCTATCAGGTGAGTGATGGACTCGTCTTGCTCTCTGCAATAGGGGGGTTGAGGGGTCCCCAAAATCCCCCAGACCCCACCCTGGCCCCCCCAGACCCCCCCCAGGCCCCCCAGCCCCCCCCCGAGCCCCCAGACTCACGGTGCTGCCGCCGAAGCCGGGGTGGTTCCAGCCCAGGACCGAGTACCCGGCTGGGGGGGACACACGGGGGGGGGGGGAGGGTCACGCTGGCTCTGGGGGGGGTTCGGACCCCAAAACGAGGGGGAGGGGCAAGAACTCCCCCCACCCCCCAAAATGTGCTGAGATCTGAGTGAATCCCCCCCCCCCCCAGACCGAGGGGGTGCAGCCCAGGGGAACCCAACCCACCCTCCTGACCCTGTTCTGGGTACCTCAGGGGGTGTTTGAGGGGTCCAGGGGCAGTTCTGGGGTCCCTGGGGCAGTTTTGGGGGTCCCTGTGGCATTTCTGGGGTCCCTGGGGCAGTTTTGGGGTCCCCGTGGCAGTTCTGGGGTCCCCGTGGCAGTTTTGGGGGTCCCCGTGGCAGTTCTGGGGTCCCTGGGGCAGTTCTGGGGTCCCTGGGGCAGTTCTGGGGTCCTGGGGGCAGTTCTGGGGTCCCTGGGGCAGTTCTGGGGTCCCTGGGGCAGTTTTGGGGTCCCCGTGGCAGTTCTGGGGTCCCTGGGGCAGTTTTGGGAATCCCTGGGGCAGTTTTGGGGGTCCCCGTGGCAGTTCTGGGGTCCCTGGGGCAGTTTTGGGGGTCCCAAGGGCATTTTTAGGGTCCCCGTGGCAGTTATGGGGTCCCCGGGGCAGTTTTTGGGGTCCCTGGGGCAGTTCTGGGGTCCCCGTGGCAGTTCTGGGGGTCCCTGGGGCAGTTCTGGGGTCCCTGGGGCAGTTTTGGGGTCCCTGGGGCAGTTTTGGGGTCCCTCTCGTACCCTCCAGGGGGTGGACAGACACCCGACCTCGTAGAAGCCGGCGTTGCCCTCGCAGCAGATCACCTGGGGGAGGTCTGGGGTCACTCTGGGGTCACTCTGGGGTCCCCCCCGGGCTCAGACCCCTCCCCAGCCCCCCCTCTCACCAGGGTGTCCCCGCGGGGGTCGCGGCCGCGCCGGTCGATGACCATGGCGTCGATCTCGTTGCCGTCACAGGCCACCAGCTTGGCC
>JADMLD010001189.1:0-12174 GCA_017589585.1 Phylloscopus whistleri
ACCAAAACCAGCCCAAAACCAGCCCAAAATATCCCCAAACCAGCCAAAAATAGCCCCAAAACACCCCAAACCCAGCGAAACCAGCCCAAACCACCCAAAAACCAGCCAAAACACCCCAAATACCCCCAAACCACCCCAAAACCATCCAAAATACCCAAAACACCCCCAAACCAGCCCCAAAACAACCCGAAAACAGCCAAAACCAGCCCAAAACTCCCCAAAAACACCCAAAACACCACTGAGACCCCCAAACGCCCCAAAACCCCCCAAGCACCACTGGGACCGTCCCCCCAGTGACCCCAAATCAGCCCAGGGGTCACACAGGTGAGCCCCCTCCCACCTCACCTGTGCCCCTCCCCCCAGGCCCCAACCGCTGCGAGGGTCCCGGGGGTCTCTGCTCCTTCCTGTGCCTCCCCTCCCCCCCCGCGGCCCGCCCAGCCCGCTTCCGCTGCGCTGCCCCGACGGGGGAGCACCTGGGCAGGGAGGACGCACCTGTGGGACAGGTGAGACCCCCTGAGACCCCCCCCCAGACACACCTGTGCACAGGTAACCCCCCCAGACACACCTGTGGGACAGGTGAGACACCCCCCCCAGACCCACCTGTGCACAGGTAACCCCCCTGAGACCCCTCGACCTCTCCCCCCCCACCCCTCCCCGGTCTCACCTGTGCCCAGGTAACCCCTCCCCCCAATCTCCACCCCCCTCAGAGCCTCCAGTGACCCCCGAGCCCCCGACCCAGAACTTCAGCAGAGAGGGAAACGTCTCGACAGGTAAGGGCCACGCCCACTGGCCACGCCCGTTGACCACGCCCATCAACCACGCCCACTGACCACGCCCACTGCCCCCACAGGTGACCTTGGCCTGACGGAGGCGCCCGGAGGGGCCCGGCCGGGGGTGACGGCGCTGGGGGTCCTGCTGCCCCTCGGTATGGGGGGGCTGGGGGGAGGGGGAGGGGGGGCAAAATTTTGGGTGCTGGGGGGTCCCAAAAAAGGGGTGGGGGTGTAAAAATGGGGGGTCCCAAAGGTGGGGGGGTCCCGTCCCTGCAGTTCCTGTCCGCCACCACCAGAGGGTGCCAGGAGTTTGGTCCCGTCCCTGCAGTTCCCCCCCGTGACCACAGGAGGGCGTCAGGGGTTGGTCCCATTGGGGTCAGGCCGTGGATTTTGGGGTTCAACTCCCGGATTTTGGGGGTCAAGTCCTGAATTTTGGGGGTCAAACCCCGGATTTTGTGGGGGGTTCAAAGGTGGGGGGAGGTCCCAAAGGTGCGGGGTCCTGTCCCTGCAGTTCCCCCCCGTCACCACCGGAGGGCACCAGGGGTTGGTCCCATTGGGGTCAGGCCGTGGATTTTGGGGTTCAGCTCCCGGATTTTGGGGGTCAAGTACCGAATTTTGGGGGTCAAACCCCGGATTTTGGGGGGGGCATTCAAAGGTGGGGGGAGGTCCCAAAGGTGGGGGGGTCCTGTCCCTGCAGTTCCCCCCCGTGACCACAGGAGGGCGCCAGGGGTTGGTCCCATTGGGGTCAGGCCGTGGATTTTGGGGCTCAACTCCCAGATTTTGGGGGTCAAATCCCGGATTTTGGGGGTCAAATCCCGGATTTTGTGGGGGGTTCAAAGGTGGGGGGAGGTCCCAAAGGTGGGGGGTCCCAAACATGGGGGGGTCCAGTCCCTGCAGTTCCTTCCCGCCACCACCAGAGGGCACCAGAGGTTGGTCCCACTGGGGTCAGGCCGTGGATTTTGGGGTTCAACTCTCGGATTTTGGGGGTCAAGTCCTGGATTTGGGGGGTCAAACCCCGGATTTGGGGGGTCAAGTGCCAGATTTTGGGGGGGAGGTTCAAAGGTGGGGGAGGTCCCAAATGTGGGGGGTCCCAAAGGTGCGGGGTCCCATCCCTGCAGTTCCCACCCGCCACCACCAGGGGGCACCAGGGGTTGGTCCCATTGGGGTCAGGCCGTGGATTTTGGGCGTCAAATCCCGGATTTGGGGGGGTCCCAAAGGTGTGGGGGGGTCCCGTCCCTGCAGTTCCTTTCCGCCACCACCAGGGGGCACCAGGGGTTGGTCCCCTCCCTGCAGTTCCCACCCGTCACCACCGGAGGGCGCCAGAGGTTGGACCCATTGGGGTCAAACCCCGGATTTTGGGGCTCAAGTCCCGGATTTTGGGGGTCCCTTCCGGGGGCTTTGTCCCGGTTTCGGAGACCACCCACCCACCCACCCCCCCCGTCCCCGCTGCCCCCCAGGGCTGCTGCTGTGCCTGGGCGTGGCCGCCCGGGCGCTGTGGCGGGAGTGGCGCCGGCGCAGCACCAGGAGCATCAACTTCAGCAACGCCGCCTTCCGGAAAGGTCCGGGGGACCCCCTGGATGGGGGGGGGCTGGGGGACCCCCTGGTGAGTGAAATGGGGGGGAGGGGCAGGGCTTGGGGGCTTTGGGGGGGGTCCGGGACCCCCTCGCTGATCCCCCGATTTCCCTCCCCCAGCGGCCGCTGACGTCAGAGGAGGAGGAGCCCTGAGGATTTTTGGGGGGGGGAGCCAAGAACCCCCCCCGGAGCAGGACTTGGGGCGGCCGCACCTGGGCACACCTGGGCACACCTGGGCACACCTGGGCACACCTGGGTGCACCTGGGCACACCTGGGACACACTCAGAGGCAGCTGCGGACACACCTGGGGGCTCCCGGGCACACCTGGACCTACCTGGGCATGGCTGTGCTCACCTGGACACGCCCGGGCACACCTGGACCTACCTGGGTGAGGCTGCCCTCACCTGGACACGCCCGTGAGCACCTGGGCTCACCTGTGCTCACCTGGCTGCAGACACACCTGGACACACCTGTGCCTCGAGTGACCCCCGGGGCAGTTTGGGGGTTGTTTGTTTTTTTCTTTTTTAACCAGAACACTGTGAATTCCCCCCAGCCTGAGGCCCCGGGAAGTGGGCGGAGCCGAGGTGGCCCCACCCCTCCCCCAGCAATAAAGTTTTTTATTTATTGATCCCGGAGGGAGCGGACTGGGGGAACTGGGAGGGACTGGGAGCGCGGGGGCGGGGCACGGGGGAACCTCCCCGCACGCGATTGGCCCAGAGCGCGGCAGCCTCGGCCCCGCCCCTGCGGCGCGGTCGCTGATTGGTCGCCGTTTCCCTCCAAAATCGCCGCTCGGTCGTCATTGGACGCTGCGCGGGCAGAGACGCGCGCTATTGGATAGGCGAGCTGTCAATCACGCCGCACTCCCGACCCCGGCTGTGATTGGCCACCTCGATTCCCGCCGCCGATTGGTCACCGCGCCTGTCAGTCTAGGGACGCTCCGCCCCTCCCGCTGCCTGCGCTTCATTGGCTGCAGTCGCCGTCAGTCAACCGCATCCTCCAATCGCTGCGCGGCGCGGGAGGGAGGAGAGAGAACTACACGTTATTGGTCACGGCCAACGTCACTCACGCCTCGTCCCGCCCTTTCCGCCATTTCCGCTTCCTCGACCAATCGCGGCGTCTCGCGGGGCTGCCCAGGAGCAGCGCGCAGCGCCATTGGCTGCGCACCCCACGGTCCCGCCCACGCACGGCGACCAAGCGCCGCGCTCCCATTGGCCCGCCCGGCCGCCACTCACGCCACACGCCTCAATCGCGGCGCGCCGGCGCCTTCCCGTCTCCTATTGGCCGCTGCGCGCTGCGCGCAGCCGTTGATTGGACGAGACACCCGTCACTCAAAGCGCTCCCGCGCGGCCATTGGTCGGCCGGCGCCGGTGCGGGCGGGCTTCCCCGCCGCGCTCCCAGCGTGCCCCGCGCGGCCCGAGGCGAGCGCGGCCCGTGCCCGTCGCCGCCTCCGCCATGTCCGAGTTCGGCCCCGCGCCGCCCCCGCCCCCCCAGCCCGGGGCCGCCCCCGCCGCCCCCTCCTCGGCCGGGCCCGGGGGTGGCCCGGGGGGCGGCGGCGGCGGCGGCGGCGGCGGCGGCGGCGGCGGCGGCGGGACGGGGCGCAAGGACGCGTTCGCCGACGCGGTGCAGCGCGCGCGGCAGGTGAGGGGCGCGGCGGGGCGGCGGGAGGCGGCGGGAGGGGTCGGGGACCCCCCGCGACCCTCCCCGGGGCGCCGCGGCCCCGCCCCCACGGTCCCGGTAAGGCCCCGCCCCCTCGCGGGGGGTCGCGGGAGGGGAGCTCGCCCCCCTCCCCCACCCCCGGGACCCCCCCCTCACTCCGGTTCCCCCCCCGCCCCCGTTCCCGGTTCCGTTCCCCCTCCCGGTTGTTCCCCCCCCTCAATTCCGGGGGGCCCCCCGTCGGTAATTACGGTAGCTCCGGGCGCTCTTTACCGTAATTCCTCTCCGAGCGCGCAGCGCCTTTCCCGGCGCGCGCCTTTTGGCGCCACAATTACGGTAATTACCGTAATTAACAGCCCCGATTAACGGCCGGGAGCTTGGAGGAGGGGGCGGGGAAGGTGCTCAAGCCCCAATTCGGGGGTCGCCGGGAGGGATTTTGGGGGTTCTCCCCAAAATTTGGGGGGTCCCGGGGGCCTCAGGGGGTCCCGGGGGGGCTCAGGGGGTCCCGGGGGGGCTCAGGCGCGGTTTTGGGGGGGCTCGGTCTCGTATTTTGGGGGGGGGGGGTTGGAGTTTTGGATGTTTGGGGGTCCTGGGGGGGATTTAGGGGGTCCTGGAAGGGTTTTAGGGGGTCTTGGAGGGGTTTTTGGGGGTCCTGAGGGGTTTTAGGGGGTCCTGGTTGGTTTGGGGGGTCCTGGAGGGGTTTTTGGGGGGTCCTGGTTGGTTTTGGGGGGTCCTTTGGGGGGTTTTGGGGGGTCCTGGTTTGTTTTGGGGGGTCCTTGGGGGTGTTTTGGGGGGTCCTGGTTGGTTTTGGGGGGTCCTTGGGGGTGTTTTGGGGGGTCCTGGTTGGTTTTGGGGGGTCCTGGGGGGGTTTTGGGGGGTCCTGGAGGGGTTTTTGGGGGGTCCTGGTTGGTTTGGGGGGGTCCTTGGGGGGGGTTTTGGGGGTCCTGGTTGGTTTGGGGCGGTCCTTGGGGGGTTTTGGGGGGTCCTGGTTGGTTTTAGGGGGTCCTTTGGGGGATTTTGGGGGTCCTGGGGGGTCCTTGGGGGGATTTTGGGGGTCTCGGTGTGAATTTGAAGGGGATCAGTTTGTAGGGTGACCCCCCTGGGGGGCTTTGGGGGGGGTTTGGAGCATTCTGGGGGGGGTTGGGCACTTTTTGTGTGGCTCGGGGGGGCTCTGGGGGTCTTTGGGGGGGTCCCTGGTGGGTTTTGCATCCCTGGGACCCTCGGGACCCCTCCCCAATTGGGGTTTGGGGGGGGCTCTGAGGGTCTTTAGGGGCCTTTTGGGGGGGTCCCTGGTGGGTTTTTGCCTCTGTGGGACCCCCGGGACCCCTCCCCAATTCCCTGCCCCCCACCCAGATCGCAGCCAAAATTGGGGCGGGGGTCTTTAGGGGTCTTTGGGGGGGGGTCCCTGGTGGGTTTTCAACATGAATTGGGGGGGATGGATTTTGGGGGGGGTCCCTGGTGGGTTTTTGGCTCCCTGGGACCCCCGGGACCCCTCCCCAATTCCCCCCTGCCCCCCCAGATCGCAGCCAAGATCGGGGGTGGGGGGCTCTGAGGATTTTTTGGGGGGGGTCCCTGGTGGGTTTTCAACATGAACTGGGGGGGGATGGATTTTGGGGGGGGGTCCCTGGTGGGTTTTTGGCTCTGTGGGACCCCCGGGACCCCTCCCCAAATCTCCCCTGCCCCCCCAGATCGCCGCCAAGATCGGGGGGGACGCGGCGCCGCCGGTGCCCAACAACAACCCCCCCCCCCCCCGACTTTGGGGGCTTCGGGGGGCAGAAACGGCAGCTGGAGGACGGAGGTGAGGGGGGGGAGACCCCCAAACGCCCCCCAAAATCTCTTTGGTTGGGGGTTGGGGGGGTCCTGAACCCCGAATTGTTCCCCCAGATCAACCCGAGAGCAAAAAGCTGGCGGCGCAAGGGGAAGGTGAGGGGGGCTTGGGGGTCCCTGGGGGGGTTGGGGGGGGTTTGGGGGTCCCCAGGGTGGGGTTTGGGGGGGTTTGGGGGTCCCCAGGGGGGGTCTGGGGGGTTTTGGGGGGGTTTTGGGTATCGGGGGAGCTCCTGTGGGGGGTTTTGGGGTGGGGGGTGAGCTGGGGGGTGTCCCAGGGGGGAGTTTGAGGGGGGCAAAGGGGAATTTGGGGGTCCTGGGGGGGTTTTGGGGGGTGTTTAGGGGGTCCTGAGGGGGTTTAGGGGGTCCTGGGTGGGTTTAGGGGGGTCCTGGGGAGGATTGGGGGGTCTTGGGGGGGTTTTAGGGGGTCCTGGGTGGGTTTGGGGGGGTCCTGGGGGGATTTTGAGGGGTCCTGAGGGGGTTTGGGGGGTCCTGGAGGGGTTTGAGGGGGTCAGGGAGGGGTTTCAGGGGGTCCTGGGTGGGTTTGGGGGGGTCCTGAGGGGATTTTGGGGGTTCCTGGGTGGGTTTGGGGGGGTCCTGAGGGGATTTTGGGGGGTCCTGAGGGGGTTTAGGGGGTCTTGGAGAGGTTTGAGGGGGTCCTGGGTGGGTTTTGGGGGGATCCCAAAGGGGTTTGGGGTTCTGGGGGGGTCTTGGGGCGCCCCCTCCCCAAATCGGGGGGACCCCCACAGACCCCTCCCCCCTCCCCTCCCCTCCCCCTCGCCCAGCGCTGCCGGCACCGATGGGGCCCATCCACCCCCCACCCAGGTACGGGGGGCTTGGGGGGTTTTGGGGGGTCCTGGGGGGCTCTGGGGGGGGTTTGGGGGGTCCTGGGGGGGTCCTGGGGGTCTCTGAGGGGATTTATGGGGTCGGGGAGGGTCCCTGGGGAGGGATTTGGGGTTTTTTTTTTTTAGGAGGATTGAAGGTTTTGGGTAAAATTTTGGGGTTTTTGGGATTGGCTTAAAACGTTTTTGGGGTTTTGGGGGGGTCCTGGGGGGTTTTGGGGGGGCGGGAGGGGTTTTTTTGGGGTCTCTGAGGGGATTTATGGGTCCCTGGGGAGGGATTTGGGGTTTTTTTTGGGGGTCTCCCTGACCCCCCCCCCCCGGTGCCCCCCAGGACGACGGTGACCGAGGAGTACCGGGTGCCCGACGGGATGGTCGGCCTGAGTGAGTCTGGGGGGTCCTGGGGGGTTTGGGGGGTCTCGGGGGGTTTTGGGGGTTCAGGGGTTCTGGGGGGGTTTTGGGGCCTCAGGGGTTTTGGGGTCTTGGGGGGTCCTGGGGGAGTTTTGGGGTCTCAGGGGGTTTTGGGGGTCTGGGGGGTTTTGGGGGTCTCAGGGGTTTTGGGGTTTCAGGGGGTCCTGGGGGGGGTTTGGGGTCTCGGGGGTCTTGGGGGAGTTTTGGGGTTTCAGGGGTTTTGGGGGATTTTGGGGTTTCAGGGGGTCCTGGGGGGGTTTTGGGGTCTCAAGGGTCTCAGGGGGGTTTTGGGGTCTCAGGGGTTTCAGGGAGTTTTGGGGGTCTCAGGGGAGTTTGGGGTCTTGGGGGTCCTGGGGGGGTTTTGGGGTCTCGGGTTTCAGGGGTCTTGGGGGTCCTGGGGGGGTTTTGGGGTCTCAGGGGGTTTTGGGGGTCTGGGGGTCCTGGGGGGGTTTTGGGGTCTCAGGGGTTTTGGGGTCTTGGGGGTCCTGGGGGGGTTTTGGGGTCTCAGGGGGTTTTGGGGGTCTGGGGGGTCTCAGGGGGGTTTGGGGTTTTGGGGGTCCTGGGGGGGTTTTGGGATTTCGAGGGTCTTGGGGGGGTTTTGGGGGGTTTTGGGGTTTCAGGGGTCTCAGGGGAGTTTGGGGTCTCAGGGGTTTTGGGGTTTCAGGGGGTCCTGGGGGGTTTTGGGGTCTCAGGGGTTTTGGGGTCTTGGGGGTCCTGGGGGGGTTTTGGGGTCTCAGGGGGTTTTGGGGGTCTGGGGGGGTCTCAGGGGGTTTTGGGGTTTTGGGGGTCCTGGGGGGGTTTTGGGGTCTCAGGGGTTTTGGGGTCTTGGGGGTCCTGGGGGGGTTTTGGGGTTTTGGGGGTCTTGGGGGGGTTTTGGGGTTTCAGGGGTCTCAGGGAGTTTTGGGGGTCTCAGGGGAGTTTGGGGTCTCAGGGGTTTTGGGGTCTTGGGGGTGCTGGGGGGGTTTTGGGGTCTCAGGGGGTTTTGGGGTCTTGGGGGTCCTGGGGGGGGTTTTGGGGTCTCAGGGGGTTTTGGGGGTCTGGGGGGTCTCAGGGGGGTTTGGGGTTTTGGGGGTCCTGGGGGGGTTTTGGGATCTCGAGGGTCTTGGGGGGGTTTTGGGGTTTCAGGGGGGTTTTGGGGTCTTGGGGGTCCCGGGGGAGTTTTGGGGTTTTGGGGTCTCAGGGGGTTTTGGGGGTCTTGGGGGGGGGTTTGGGGTCTCAAGGGTCTCAGGGAGTTTTGGGGGTCTCAGGGGAGTTTGGGGTCTCAGGGGGTTTTGGGGTTTTGGGGGTCCTGGGGGGGTTTTGGGGTTTCAGGGATTTTGGGGGTCCTGGGGGGGTTTTGGGGTCTCAGGGGTTTTTGGGGGTCTGGGGGGTCTCAGGGGGGTTTGGGGTTTTGGGGGTCCTGGGGGGGTTTTGGGGTTTTGGGGGAGTTTGGGGTTTCAGGGGTTTTGGGGTAGTTTGGGGTGGGGGTCTCAGGGGTCTTGGGGGGGTTTTGGGGTTTCAGGGGTCCCAGGGGGGATTTTGGGACCCCCCCAAACCTCCGTCCCCCCCCTTCCCCCCCCCCGCAGTCATCGGGCGTGGCGGGGAGCAGATCAACAAAATCCAGCAGGACTCGGGGTGCAAAGTGCAGATTTCTCCAGGTAGGGCACCCCAAAACCGCCCTGGGGACCCCAAAAACCTCCTGGGGACCCCCAAAATTGTGAGGAGGGGTCCCCAAATTGTGGGGGGACCCCCCCTGAGCCCCCCTGTGCCCCCCAGACAGCGGCGGGCTGCCCGAGCGCAGCGTCTCCCTGACGGGCTCGCCGGAGTCTGTGCAGTGAGTAACCCCAAAAATGGGACCTGGGGACCCCAAAAATGCACCTGGGGACCCCAAAAATGCACCTGGGGAGCCCGAAAATGCACCTGGGGAGCCCTAAAATGTACCTGGGGAGCCCGAAAATGCACCTGGGGAGCCCTAAAATGTACCTGGGGTCACCAAAATGCACCTGGGGAGCCCAAAATGTACCTGGGGAGCCTAAAAATGCATTTGGGGGACCCCAAAATTCATCTGGGGAGCCCAAAAATGCACCTGGGGAGCCCAAAAACGCACCTGGGGAGCCCAAAAACGCACCTGGGGAGCCCAAAAAATGCACCTGGGGAGCCCAAAATGTACCTGGGGAGCCTAAAAATGCACCTGGGGAGCCTAAAAATGTACCTGGGGAGCCCGAAAATGCACCTGGGGACCCGAAAATGTACCTGGGGAGCCCAAAAACGTACCTGGGGACCCCAAAAATGCACCTGGGAGCACCAAAAATTCACCTGGGGACCCCAAAATGCACCTGGGAGCACCAAAAATTCACCTGGGGACCCCAAAATGCACCTGGGGACCCCAAAATGCACCTGGGGAGCCTAAAAACACATCTGGGGAGCCCGAAAATGCACCTGGGGACCCCGAAAATGCACCTGGGGACCCCAAAAATGCACCTGGGGAGCCCAAAAATGCACCTGGGGGCCCCAAAATGCACCTGGGGAGCCTAAAAACGCATTTGGGGACCCTAAAATTCATCTGGGGAGCCCGAAAATGCACCTGGGGAGCCCAAAAATGTACCTGGGGAGCCCTAAAATGCACCTGGGGAGCCCAAAAATGCACCTGGGGAGCCCTAAAATGTACCTGGGGAGTCCAAAAATGCACCTGGGGAGCCCAAAAATGCACCTGGGGAGCCCTAAAATGTACCTGGGGAGCCCTAAAATGCACCTGGGGAGCCCAAAAATGTACCTGGGGACCCCAAAATGCACCTGGGGAGCCCAAAAACGCACCTGGGGACCCCAAAAATGTACCTGGGGACCCCAAAAATGCACCTGGGGAGCCCAAAATGCACCTGGGGACCCCAAAAATGTACCTGGGGATCCTAAAAATGCATTTGGGGGACCCCAAAATTCATCTGGGAAGCCCGAAAATGCACCTGGGGAGCCCAAAAATGCACCTGGGGAGCCCAAAAATGTACCTGGGGACCCCAAAATTCATCTGGGGAGCCTAAAAACGCCTTTGGGGACCCCAAAATTCATTTGGGGAGCCCGAAAATGCACCTGGGGAGCCCGAAAATGCACCTGGGGACCCCAGAAATGCACCTGGGGAGCCCAAAATGTACCTGGGGAGCCCAAAATGTACCTGGGGAGCCCAAAATGCACCTGGGGAGCCCAAAAATGCACCTGGGGAGTCCAAAATTCACCTGCGAGCCCCAAAAATGCACCTGGGGACCCCAAAAATGCACCTGGGAGCACCAAAAATTCACCTGGGGAGCCCAAAATGCACCTGGGGACCCCAAAAATGCACCTGGGGACCTCAAAAATGCACCTGGGGAGCCTAAAAACGCATTTGGGGACCCCAAAAATGCACCTGGGGACCCCAAAATGCACCTGGGGAACCCAACAACCATCCCAGAACCCCCTTAGGGACCCCCAAAGTGACCCTTGGGGATTCCAAGATCCCCTTAGGGAACCCCAGAATCACCTTAGGGACCCCCGAAATTGCCGTGGGAACCCCAAAACCCCCTTGGGAAGCCCCAAAATTCCCCTGGGATCCCCTTAGGGAGCCTCAGATCCACCCCAAGGCTCCCAAAATCCCCTTAGGGACCCCAAAACTGTCCCAGAACCCCCTTAGGGACCCCCCCAAAGTAACACCTGGGAACCCCCCCAAGCCCCCAGGGACCCCCCAAACCCCTCAGTGACCCCCAACCCCCAAACCCCCAGGAAGGCCAAGGCCCTTCTGGACGAGATCGTGTCCTGGGGGCACCCCAAAATAACCCCAGTGACCCCCAAACCCCCCCAGGGACCCCCCCAAACCCCCCAAATGACCCCCCAAACCCCCAGGAAGGCCAAGGCCCTGCTGGACGAGATCGTGTCCCGGGGCCGGGGGCGCCCCCCAGGACCCCCCAAATCCCCCCAGGGACCCCCAAATCCCCCCCAAACCCCCCCAGTGACTCCCAAATCCCCCCAGGGACCCCCCAAACCCCCTCAATGACCCTCAAACCCCCCCAGTGACCCCCCCAACCCCTCCCCCCCAGGAAGGCCAAGGCCCCTGCTGGACGAGATCGTGTCCCGGGACAGGGGCAGGACCCCCCAAATCCCCTCCAAACCCCCTTAGGGACCCCCCCAAACCCCCTCAATGACCCCCAAACCCCCCCAGGGACCCCCCAAACCCCCTCAATGACCCCCAAACCCCCCAAATGACGCCCCCAACCCCTCCCCCCCAGGAAGGCCAAGGCCCTGCTGGACGAGATCGTGTCCCGGGGCAGGGGGCGCCCCCCAGGACCCCCCAAATCCCCCCAGGGACCCCCAAATCCCCCCCAAACCCCCTTAGGGACTCCCCAAACCCCCTCAATGACCCCCAAACCCCCCCAGGGACCCCCCAAACCCCCCAAATGACCCCTCAACCCCTCCCCCCCAGGAAGGCCAAGGCCCTGCTGGACGAGATCGTGTCCCGGGGCCGGGGGGGCCCCCCGGGGCCGTTCCCCGACGCCGCCAACGGGCAGAACGGCAGCGTCCAGGAGCTGATGATCCCTGCGGGGAAAGCGGGGCTGGTCATCGGGATAGGGGGGGAGACCATCAAACAGGCCAGGTGAGCCCAAAATCATTCCTGGGGGGATTTGGGGCTTTGAGGGGATTTGGGGGGAGGTTTGAGGGGGTTTGGGGTGATGGAAAGCGGGGCTGGTCATCGGGAAAGGGGGGGGAGACCATCAAACAGTCCAGGTGAGCCCCAAAATCTGAGATTGGGGGGGGGTTTGGGGGGATTTGGGGGGGTTTGGGGAGGTTTGGGGGAGATTGGGGGGGTTTGGGGGGGTTTGGGGGAGGTTTCAGGGGGTTTGGGGGTGATGGAAAGCGGGCTGGTCATCGGGAAGGGGGGGGAGACCATCAAACAGCTCCAGGTCAGCCCCAAAAATCCTTCTTGAGAGAGATTTGGGGGGTTTGGGGGGTTTGGGGGTGATTGGGAAAGGGGGGAGACCATCAAACAGCTCCAGGTGACCCCAAAATCATTCCTGGGGGGCTTTGGGGGAGATTTGGGGGGGCTTTGAGGGGGTTTTGGGGGGGTTTGGGGATGTTTGGGGTGATGGAAAGCGGGGCTGGTCAT
>JADMLD010001192.1:0-12101 GCA_017589585.1 Phylloscopus whistleri
GGGACTGTCCCAGTGAGTGTAGATTGAATTTTGGGTGCTCAGGTTGGACTTTGGGAGGCACAAACTGAATTTTGGGTGCTCAGGTTGGACTTTGGGCAGCACAAACTGAATTTTGGGTGCTCAGGTTGGACTTTGGGAGGCACAAACTGAATTTTGGGTGCGGGAATCCAACTTTCTGCATTCTGAGGGAGCACAAATTAACTCTGGGCCGCACTTCATGAGGGACCCAACCGAACTTCCCCCGCTCGCGCTGCACAAATCCCATCTCCCCGCCCCCAAACTGCATTTAACCCCAACTCTAACACCTCGGACACCCACCCTGACCCCTTTTCTTCCTTTTTTCCCCTCATAAAAACCCCCAAAAACCAGGAACGCCTGGACCATGCTGGCCTCAGCCTACTGGCACGGGCTGCACGGCGGGCAGCACCTGGCCTTCCTCAGCGTGCCGCTGTGGCTGGCGGCCGAGGCGGCGGCCGAGCGCGCCCTGGGGGGCTATTTCGGCACCCCCCTGGAGAAACTGGGCGGCTGGAAGGGGTTCCCTGCTGAGGGGAGGGCAGTGGTTCCTCAAGATGAGGGCGTTCGAGTACCTGAGCATGGGCTTCGTGCTGCGCGGGGCCGAGGCCACGCTGCGCTTCTGGGCCTCGGTGCATTTCTGCCTCCATCTTGTGCCGCTGCTCGTCCTGGCGGCGGCGGCGGCGCTGGGCGGGGCCCAAAAGAAAGGGCGGGAAGGGAAAGGGCGGGAAGGGGCGGCTGAGGGGGGGGCGGGGCCTGACGGGGGGGCGGGGCCTGAGGGGGCTGAGGGGCGGGGAGGGAAAGGGCGGGAAGGGGCGGCTGAGGGGGGGGCGGGGCCTGAGGGGGCTGAGGGGGAGGAGGGGGAGGGGCGGGTGAGGAGGAGAAGAGGGGAGGAGAGGGAGGGCGGGAAGGACAAAATTCAGGAGGGGTGGGAGCCCTTAAACCCAAAAATTCAGGAGAGTGGGGAGACCTTAAATCCTAAAATTCAGGAGGGTGTGGACCCCATTAATCCCAAAATTCAGGAGGGTGAGGACACCTTAAAGCCGAAAATTCCGGAGGGATGGGATCCCCTAAATCCTAAAATTCAAGAGGGTGGGGATCCTCTGAATCCCAAAATTCGGGAGAGGGGAGATCCCCTAAATCCTAAAATTCAAGAGGGATGGGACCCCCTGAATCCTAAAATTCAGGAGGGATGGGATCCCCTGAACCCCAAATGGCAGGAGCTGAGGAAGAGGATGGACACCCACAGCCAGAGCTTGGGGGGATCCCAAACTTTGGGGTGAGGAGGAGGAGGAGGAGGAGGAAGGACCCCAATACTCAGGACTCATGGAAAATGAGGGGGAATCACCCTGAACCCCAAAAATCCAGGGGAAGGGGCTCCGAATGCCTCAGCTCAGGGGGACCCCCAGGTGAGGAAGAGGAGGGACCCCAAAAAAACAGAATTTAGGGGGAACCTCCCACCCCTCTGAACCCCAGTACCCAGGAGGGGGGGCCTGGGGAGGGATTTGGGGGGCCTGGGGTTTTTTTTTTAGGGGGACTGGGAGTGCGGGGCTCTGTTTTTGTAAGGGCCCCCCCAAAATTGAGACCAATAAAAGCTTTTGAGTGACATCCCCGGTGTGTTTGGTGTGTGTGGGGACCCCAAAACGAACTGGAATTGCCCCCAAACTCCCAAAAAATGATCCCAGAGGGGGTTTTAGGGTTGTTATGGGGGGTCCCGAGGGGGTTTTGGGGGTTTTTATCGGGGGAGGTTCCAGGATTGCCCCCACCTCCCCTCACGGCTCAATATGGCGGCGCTCCCACAAGGCGAGAAGGCGAGAAACTTTCACTTCCGGCCTCGCCCCTCTACGTAAGGCGGGTGAGCCAATCAGAGGTTGGGAAAGGGCGAGGCTACAGCGCTCGACCAATCTGAGAACAGCAGCGGGGCGGATCGACACGGCTGCGCGAATCAGAGCGAGGCAAGGGCGGAGCGACAGCGGCTCGACCAATCAGAGCCGAGAAGGAGGGAAGAAAGGCGGCGCGGCCTCAGCGCCTCAGAGTCGCGGCCTGGTCTCTCCGGCGGCCCCGCCGCCGCCGCGGCCGCCATGAACATCCTTCCGAAGAAGTCGTGGCACGTTCGGAACAAGGACAATGTGGCGCGGGTGCGGCGGGACGAGGCGGCGGCCGAGGTGGAGCGGAGGAAACGGGACGCGCGCGCGCTGCGAGCGGAGCAAGAGGCGAGTGCTGAGGGGAACGGGGAGGAGGGGGGATAGGGAGCGGAAAGGGGGCGGGGCTTAATACCGGCCAGCCAATCAGCGGGAGGAACCTTGAATATATTACGGGGGAGGGGCGTGGCTTGGCGTGAACCATTTTCGTCTTCTGGGCGGGGGGGATGGACTGGGCTAAAACCCCTTTGGGGGGTGGAGCAAAATAAATTCGGGGCCGTATAAAATAACTTCTGGGCGGGGGGGCGGGGAGTAGAATAAATTGGGGGGGAGGTTAAAAAAAAGTCTGTGGGGATCAAATTTGGGGGGTAAAAAATACTCGGGAGGGGTAAATTTGGGGTGGGGGGTGAGGAAAGTTCAGCGGGGAGGGGGCGATTTTGGTGTATTTTGGGGAGGGGGCGGAATTTTGAGGGGTCCTTGATCCCCCCTTTTGTGTCCTCCCCCCCCCCAGGTCCGGACTGAGCTCCTGCGGAAGCGGGCGAGGGTCGGGGGTCGCAGCCCCTCCCCCCCGGCCCCCCCCGTGCTGTTCCCGCCGCCCGAGGAGGCCCCGAACCGCGAGCACGAGGCGGAAAAAAGGCGGGAACAGGTGAGGGGGGGGATTTTAGGGACCCCACCCGCCCCCCCCCAAAATATCCCCTCCCTCAGGTGGGGGGGGGGGTGTGGAAATGGGATTTTGGGGGGGAAAAAAAGGGAATTTTAGGGTGAATTCAGGGAATTTTGGGGGTAAACGGGGTGGTTTTGGCATGGGGGGGTCACCTGAATCCCCCTCCCCAATTTCCCCCTCAGGAGCGGCTGAGATTGGAGGGGCTGGGGGTGGAAAATGTCAGAATTTGGGTGGGAAATGTCAGAATTTGTGTGGAAAAAAATGGAATTTGGGTGGCAAATGTCAGGATTTGGGTGGGAAATGTCAGAATTTGTGTGGAAAAAAATGGAATTTGGGTGGAAAATGTCAGGATTTGGGTAGAAAAAGCCAGGTTTGGGGTGGAGAATGTCAGAATTTGGGTCGAATATGGGATTTGAGTGGAAAATGTCAGAATTTGTGTGGAAAATGTCAGAATTAGTGTGAGAAATGGTGGACTTCGTGTGGAAAATTGGAGGATTTTGGTAGAAAATGGGATTTGGGTAGAAAATGTCAGGATTTGTGTGGAAAATGGCAGAATTGGGGTATAAAATGTCAGAATTTTTGTGGAAAAACCTGGAATTTTAGGAAAACCAACCCCCCCTCCCAATTCCCCCCTCAGGAACGGCTGAGTTTGGAGGGGGTGGGGGTGGAAAATGGCGGGATTTGTGTGGGAAATGGCAGAATTTGTGTGGAAAAAGGCAGAATTTGGGTGAAAAACGGGGATTTGTGTGAAAAATGTTATAGTTTGTGTGGAAAACGTCAGAATTTTTGTGGAAAAAACCCAGAATTTTAGGAAAACCGACCCCCCCTCCCACCTCCCCCCTCAGGAACGGCTGAGGGGGTAGGGGTGGAAAATGGCGGCATTTGCGTGGAAAAAGCAGAATTTGTGTGGAAAAAGGCAGAATTTGGGTGAAAAACGGGGATTTGTGTGAAAAATGTTATAGTTTGTGTGGAAAACGTCAGAATTTTTGTGGAAAAAAACCAGAATTTTAGGAAAACCTGACCCCCCCTCCCAATTCCCCCCTCAGGAGTGGCTGAGGGGGTGGGGGTGGAAAATGGCGGGATTTGTGTGGGAAATGGCAGAATTTGGGTGAAAAACGGGGATTTGTGTGAAAAATGTTATGATTTGTGTGGAAAACGTCAGAATTTTTGTGGAAAAAAAGCCGGAATTTTAAGAAAACCGACCCGCCCACCCGCCCACCTCCCCCCTCAGGAGCGGCGCGAGCGGGCCCTGGGCCTCCTGACCTACCTGGGCCAGAGCGCGGCCGAGGCTCAGACCAACCCCCCCTGGTACCTGCGGCCCCCCCGGCGCGGGCAGGGGGCTCGCGGGGGCTCCCCGGAGGCGCAGGGGGGGCGCAAGGCGCTGCTGGACCCGCTGCAGGAGATGAGGGAGCGGCGGAGGCCACGCCCCCACAGCCCCGAGGCTCCGCCCCCCGGCGCCGAAGCTCCGCCCCCGGCGCGGCCGGCGAAGAGCGCCCCCCAGCGGGGAGGAGGAGGGTGAGTGGGTAATTAGTGCCGGGTTGATTATCCCTTAATTACCCCTTTAGTCACCCCGTAATTAACTAATTATGCCCTTTAATTGCCCCGTGATTAATTACGCCTTTAATCCCCCCCATAATTAACTAATTACCCCTTTAATCCCTCATAATTAACTAATTACCCCTTTAATTGCCCCGTAATTATACCTTTCACCACCACATAATTAACTAATTACCCATTTAATCACCCCATAATTAACTAATTACACCTTCAATCCCCCATAATTAACTAATTACACAACTAATCACCCCATAATTACCCCATTAATCCCCCATAATTACACCTTTAATTGCCCCATAATTACACCTTTCATCACCCCGTAATTAACTAATCACCCATTTAATCACCTCAATATTAACAAATCACCCCTTTTATCACCCCCACAATTTTCTAATTACCCCTCCAACCCAATTAACTAATTACCCCGCTATTCCCCGGGGCTTTTCCCCCTTCCCCCCCCGCGGTTAATTAGCACTAATTAACGCTAATTACCCCACACAGGCTGGAGGAGCTGAGGAGGCAGCGCCTGGCCCGGGAGGCGGCCGAGGCGGCGCGGAGCCGGGAGCTGCTCAGGGGGCTCCGAAATCCACCTGGGACCCCCAAAAACGCACCTGGGGGACCCCAAAATCCCCAAAATTCACCTGGGGGACCCCGAAACGCACCTGGGACCCCCCAGGATGGGCGGCGCCCCTACAACAGCCAATTCCACCCCAAGCTGGCCCGGAACTTCACCTGAGGGACCCAAAATTCACCTGAGACCTCCCAAAATTCACCTGGGAGAGGCCAAAATTCACCTGAGGGACCCAAAATGCACCTGGGAGAGCCCGAAATGCACCTGGGGGACCCAAAAACACACCTGGGAAACCCCAAAATCCCCAAAATTCACCTGAGAGAGCCCAAAATTCACCTGGGAGAGCCCAAAATAAATGTTCAGTACCTCAAAATTCACCTGGGAGAGCCCAAAATTTACCTGAGGGACCCAAAATTCACCTGGGGGACCCAAAAATGCACCTGAGTGACCCAAAATCCCCAAAATTTACCTGGGAGAGCCCAAAATTCACCTGGGAGCCCCGAAATGCACCTGGGGGAGCCCAAAATGCACCTGGGGGAGCCCAAAATTCACCTGGGGGAGCCCAAAATTTACCTGGGGGACCCAAAAATCCCCAAAATTCACCTGGGAGAGCCCAAAATTCACCTGAGGGACCCAAAATTCACCTGAGAGAGCCCGAAATTCACCTGGGAACCGTCAAAATAAATGTTCAATACCTCAAAATTCACCTGGGAGAGCCCAAAATTTACCTGGGGGACCCGAAAATGCACCTGGGAGACCCCAAAATCCCCAAAATTTACCTGGGAGACCCCAAAATGCAGCTGGGAGAGCCCAAAATTTACTTGGGAGATCCCAAAATTCACCTGGGAGCCCCGAAATGCACCTGGGGGAGCCCAAAATGCACCTGGGGGAGCCCAAAATGCACCTGGGCGAGCCCAAAATTCACCTGGGAACCCCCAAAATAAATCTTCAGTACCTCAAAATTCACCTGAGAGCCTCAAAACTCACCTGGGACCCCCAAAAACTCACCTGGGACCCCCCAAAATTTACCTGGGGGAGCCCAAAATTCATCTGGGAGCCCCAAAATAAATCTTCAGTACCTCAAAATTCACCTGGGAGAGCCCAAAATTTACCTGGGGGACCCGAAAATGCACCTGGGAGACCCCAAAATCCCCAAAATTTACCTGGGAGAGCCCAAAATTCACCTGGGAGCCCCGAAATGCACCTGGGGGAGCCCAAAATGCACCTGGGGGACCCAAAACACACCTGGGAACCCCCAAAATTCACCTGAGACCTCCCAAAATCCACCTGAGAGAGCCCGAAATTCACCTGGGAACCCCCCAAATAAACGTTCAGTACCTCAAAATTCACCTGGGAGAGCCCAAAATTTACCGGGGGGGACCCGAAAATGCACCTGGGAGAGCCCGAAATGCACCTGGGGGATCCAAAAACGCACCTGGGAACCCCCAAAATAAATCTTCAGTACCTCAAAATTCACCTGAGAGCCTCAAAACTCACCTGGGACCCCCAAAAACTCACCTGGGACCCCCCAAAATTTACCTGGGGGAGCCCAAAATTCATCTGGGAGCCCCAAAATAAATCTTCAGTACCTCAAAATTCACCTGGGAGAGCCCAAAATTTACCTGGGGGACCCGAAAATGCACCTGGGAGACCCCAAAATCCCCAAAATTTACCTGGGAGAGCCCCAAAATTCACCTGGGAGCCCCGAAATGCACCTGGGGGAGCCCAAAATGCACCTGGGGGACCCAAAACACACCTGGGAACCCCCAAAATTCACCTGAGACCTCCCAAAATCCACCTGAGAGAGCCCGAAATTCACCTGGGAACCCCCCAAATAAACGTTCAGTACCTCAAAATTCACCTGGGAGAGCCCAAAATTTACCGGGGGGACCCGAAAATGCACCTGGGAGACCCCAAAATCCCCAAAATTTACCTGGGAGACCCCAAAATGCAGCTGGGAGAGCCCAAAATTTACCTGGGAGAGCCCAAAATTCACCTGGGAGCCCCGAAATGCACCTGGGGGAGGCCGAAATGCACCTGGGGGAGCCCAAAATTCACCTGGGAGCCCCAAAATTCACCTGAGAGACCCAAAATTCACCTGAGAGAGCCCAAAATTCACCTGGGAACCCTCAAAATAAATCTTCAGTACCTCAAAATTCACCTGGGAGAGCCCAAAATTCACCTGGGAGAGCCCAAAATTCACCTGGGAGACCCAAAAATGCACCTGAGTGACCCAAAATCCCCAAAATTTACCTGAGAGAGCCCAAAATTCACCTGGGAGCCCCGAAATGCACCTGGGGGAGCCCAAAATTCACCTGGGGGAGCCCAGAATTTACCTGGGGGACCCAAAAATCCCCAAAATTTACCTGGGGGACCTCAAAATTCACCTGGGAGCCCCAAAATTCACCTGAGAGACCCAAAATTCACCTGGGAGAGGCCAAAATTCATCGGAAAATGAGAATTTTTGGTAATTCTGGGAGGATTTTGGGGAATTTTGGGATCCAGGGATGGAATTTTAATTAATAATTAAAAAAACCTCATTAAAATTTTAATTAAAATCTGATTTTTGAGTCGTTTTTGCATTCTGGGTGGGGATTTTTGGGGGATTTGGGAGAATTTTGGGGAGAATGTTGGGAATTTTGGGATCCAGGCGGGAATTTTAATTAATAATTAAAACATCTAATTAAAAATCTAATTAAACCCCAATTTTGGGGGATAATTTTGGGCTTTTCAGGTGTCAAACCCTTCATTTTAGCTTAAAAAAATCCAATTTTTTCCAGATTTCCTCTTAAAAATCCCTCCCCACCCCCCCAAAAATTAATTAAAGAATGAAAATTAATTAATTACCAATAAATTTCCCCTCCCCCCACGTGCCAGTCTGATATAAAACTATTTATTCATAAATATTTTTCCAAAAAAATGAAAATAACTTTACCAAAAAAATATCTCCGACAACTGCCAGGGGACCCCAAGCCAAAAATTAATCCGACCCCGCCCCCCCAAAAAACCCCAATTAATTAAATTAATTAATTATAGGAATTAATTAATCTAATTAATGAAGTTTTGAATGGATGTTTACCCCCCAAGGAATCGATTGCTCAGCCCAGCTGGAGCAAAGGGAGGGGAAATTTGGGGGAATTTTGGGATTTTTGGGGAAATTTGGGGGAAATTTGGGATTTTTGGGGAAAATTTGGGAATTTTTTGGGGATTTTTGGGGATTTTTTTGGGATTTTGGGAAATTTTGGGGAGAAATTTTGGGAAAATTTTGCGGATTTTGGGGAAATATTGGGGATTTTGGAAAAATTTTGGGGGAATTTTGGGGAAAATTTGGGGAAATTTTGGGATTTCGGGGGTATTTTGGGGAAGTTTGGGGAGCTTTTTTGGGGGGGATTTTTTGGGGGGTTTTCCCGAGTTTTGGGGTTTTTTTTTTGGGATTTTTGGGGGTTTTTTTCCCAATTTTTGGGGTTTTTTTTTTTTGGTTTTTGGGGAGTTTTTTGGGGGCCATTTTTTGGGGGTTTTTCCCGAATTTTTGGGGGTTTTTTCTGAGTTTTTTGAGGTTTTTTGGGGGGGGTTTGGGGGTTTTTTTTCCCCAAGTTTTTGGGGCATTTTTGGGTGGGTTTTTTTGGGGGGTTTTCCCGGGTTTTGGGGTTTTTTTTAGGGTTTTTTTTGGGGGAGGGTTTGGGGGGTTTTTTTCTCAGTTTTTTAGAGTTTTTTGGGGTTTTTTTGGGGTTTTTTCACCTTTTTTTAACCCTTTTTTTGGGGTGTTTGGGGTTTTTTTTGTGGGGAATTTTTGGGGTTTTTTTCCCCTTTTTTTTCACTTTTTTGGGGTTTTTTTGGGGAGGTTTTTGGGGTTTTTTGGGGGGGTTTTTTTGGGGAATTTTGGGGGGTTTTTTAACCTTTTTTTCACCGTTTTTTGGGGTTTTTTGGGGAGGTTTTTGCCATTTTTGGGGTGTTTGGGGGGGGTTTGGGGGGATTTTTGGGGTTTTTTTGGGGGGGTTTTTTCACCTTTTTTTTAACCCTTTTTTGGGTATTTTTGGGGGGTTTTTTTGGGGGGTTTTTTCCCACTTTTTCGTGTTTTTCCCCCTCCCCCGGGGTTTTCCGGGGGGTTTTTTGGGGTTTTTCGGGGCGTTTTTGCCGTTTTTGGGGCGTTTTTGGGGGTTTTTTGGGGTTTTTACTGCAGATCTCTGTCCTCCAGGTAGCGGTACTCGAAGGTGAACCCCTCCTTCTTGCGCTGCCCCCACTTCTCGTAGTCGAAGTAGATGTAGGTGCCCTGCAAAAAAATTTGGGGAGGGGGAAAAAGGGTCAGGGAGCCCCAAAAATGGATCGGGGGGGCCCAAAAACCCCGGTCCCAAAAAAAACCCCACGAAAATTGGGGTTGGGGGAGGGATTTTAGGGGAAAATCTGGGATTTTGGGGGGAAAATTGGGATTTTTTTGGGGGGAATTTTGGGAGTTTTTGGGGAATTTTGGAGGAATTTTAGGATTTTTGGGGTGCAGGGATTTTTGGAGAACCCCCCCTAAAAAAATCCCATAAAAATCGGGGTTTGAGGAGGGATTTTAGGGGATTTTTAGGGGGAATTTTGGGGAAAAAAAAAACCCAAAAATTCAATTTAAATCCGATTTTAAATCCGATTTTTGCATTTTTTCCCCCCAAAAAAAAAACTAGGAAAATTTCTGAATAAAATTTTTGGATAATTCTAGGATTTTTTTAGGATTTTTTTGGATTTGGGGACTAAAAAAACCCCACAAAAAAATCTGATTTAAATCACATTAAAATCAAATTTAAATCAGATTTTTGGGATTTTTTTCCCCTAAAAAAATTGAAGATTTTGGGATGGGAATTTGGGTGATTTTTGGGAATTTTGGGACTAAAAAAACCCCCAAAAATCCAGTTTAAATCTGATTTAAATCCAATTTAAATCCGATTTTAAATCAGATTTTAAATCCACTTTTAAATACGATTTTAAATCCGATTTTTGTAGTTTTTTTCCCCACAAAAATCCCAATCATTTCTGAATAAAATTTTCAGGTAATTTTGGGTAATTTTGGGATTTTTTGGGGGGATTTTTTCCTGACCCCACACAAAAAAAAACACCCCAAAAAATCCAACTTAAATCCAATTTAAACCCCATTTTAAATCTGATTTTTGTCGTTTTTTTCCCCCCAAAAATCCAAATCATTTCTGGATAAAAATTTTGTATAATTTTGGGTAATTTTGGGGATTTTTTGGGATTTTGGGGATCTTTGGGACTCAAAAAAAAACCCAAAAAATCCAGTTTAAATCCGATTTAAATCCAATTTAAATCCGATTTTAAATCCGATTTTTGGCATTTTTTTCCCCCTAAAAAAAGGGACAATTTCTGAATAAAATTTTCAGATCATTTTGGACCAACTTGGGATTTTTTTGGGGACTTTTTTGGGAATTTCAGGACTAAAAAAAAAAACCCCAAAAATCCGATTTAAATCCGATTTTTAATCCGATTATTGAATTTTTTTTTCCCCTAAACCAGGATCATTTCTGGATGAAATTTTTGGATAATTTGGGGTAAATCTGTGATTTTTTGGGGGAGATTTTTTGGGATTTTGGGAAAAAAAAAAACCCAAAAAAATCCGATTTAAATCCGATTTTAAACCCGATTTTGGCGTTTTTCCCCCTAAAAAAACGGGGACAATTTCTGAATAAAATTTTCGGATAATTTTGGGTAATTTGGGGATTTTTTGGGTGGTTTTCCCCCACCTGCTCGAACTCGTCGGTGATGGTTTTGGGCTCCTCGTGCCGCTGGAACCACATCATGTACTTGGTGTGGAAGCGCCACGATTGCTTCTTCAGCGCCTTGGCCGCCAGGTACTGCGCCTTGGTGCCCTGGGGATGACAAAAAAACCAAAATTTTGGGGGGTTTGGGAGTGGAAAAATCAGGGGAATCGACCCAAAAAATGGGGGAAGCAAAGCAAAAAACGGATCTTGTGTTTTACCCCGAATATGCAGAATTTTATCTCAAAAATTCAGAGTTTTAGCTCGAATATTCCCCAAATATTCTGAATTTTACCCCGAATTTTACCCGAATATTCAGGGTTTTACCCCAAAAATTCAGAGTTTTACCCCAAATATTCAGGATTGTAACCAAAAATTCAGAGTTTTACCCCAAACATTCAGGATTGTAACCAAAAAAATTCAGAGTTTCAACCTGAATATTCCCAGTTTTACTCCTGAACAGGTTTACCCCAAATATTCACAGTTTTACCCCAAATATTCCTCAAATATTCTGAATTTTAGTGCAAAAATTCTGATTTTTAACCTAAAAATTGAGAGTTCTACCACAAAAATTCAGAGTTTTAACCTAAAAAATCAGAATTTTAACCTAAAAAACTCTGAGTTTTATCCCAAATATTCAGATTTTTAACCCCAAAACCTCGGTTTTAACCTACGAATTCAGAATTTTAACCTAAAAACTGGGAGTTTTACCCCAAATATTCAGGATTTTAACCCCAAAATTGCGAGTTTCAACCTGAATATTCCCAGTTTTACCCCTAAACATTTTTACCCCAAAAATTCAGAGTTTTTACCCCAAATATTCAGAATTTTAACCCAAATATTCCAAATTTTACCCCACCCCAAATTTTACTCGAGCTTTTTGGGCTGAATTTTTGGGATTTTGGGCTGAATTTTTGGGATTTTGGGATTTTTGGGCTCAATTTTTGGAATTTTCAGGTGAAATCTTTGGATTTTGGGTTGAATTGTTGGGATTTTGGCATTTTGGGGTTGAATTTTTGCAATTTTGAGGTGAAATCTTTGGATTTTGGGTTGAATTTTTGCAATTTTGGTGCAAACCTTTGGATTTTGGCCCGAATTTCTGGGATTTGGGGATTTTTGGGCTGAATTTTTGGAATTTTGAGGTGAAATCTTTGGATTTTGGGTTGAATTTGGGGTTTTTGGTACCTCCAGTAGTAGAAGATGAAGAACAAGGTCTCTGTGGAGAGGCGCTGGTAGAACTCCACCGTGTCCGAGTGGGGAGGGGGCAGCTTGGTGGTGGTAGGGGGGCGTGGGGCAGGGTTTTTGGGGGCAGGTACTGCCCTGGGGAGAGAAAAAATAACAAAATTTGGGTGAAAAACAGCCAAAAATGGAAAAAACCCCACAAAAATCGGGTTAAAAATGGGTTA
>JADMLD010001191.1:0-11861 GCA_017589585.1 Phylloscopus whistleri
GGGTTATTTTTGGGGTTTTTGGGCCCCGTTTGGGGTGTTTGGGGTTTTTTGGGATGGGTTTTTTTTGGGGGTTATTTTTGGGGTTATTTTTGGGGTTTTTGGGCCCCGTTCGGGGTGTTTGGGATGGGGTTTTTTGGGGTTATTTTTGGGGTTATTTTTGGGGTTATTTTTGGGGTTTTTGGGCCCCGTTCGGGGTGTTTGGGATGGGGTTTTTTTGGGGTTATTTTTGGGGTTATTTTTGGGGTTTTTGGGGTTATTTTTGGGGTTTTTGGGGTTATTTTGGGGGGTTTTTGGGTACCTGGTGCTGCCCCTTGCTGGCGCAGAGCAGGCAGACCAGCGGCGTTTTTGGGGTTGTTTTGGGGGTTTTTGGGGCCCCGTTTGGGGCGTTTGGGGTTTTTTGGGACGGGGATTTTTTGGGGATGGGGTTTTTGGGGTTTTTGGGGTTATTTTTGGGGGTTTTTGGGTACCTGGTGCTGCCCCTTGCTGGCGCAGAGCAGGCAGACCAGCGGCGCGCTCACCGGCACCGAGGAGAGGATGCTGAGCCCCCCCATCAGCCAAACGTTGTCCAGGGCCGAGTCCTCCTGCGGGGAGAGAGGATTTGGGGAGAAAAACCCCAAATTCGGGGTCGGCACCACGGAAAACCCCAAAAACCACCCCAAAACCCCCCAAAAAGACCCCCCAAAACTCCAAAAACCACCCGAAAAGCCCAAAGAAGACCCCCAAAACAACCCCAAAAACGACCCCGAAACCCCCCCAAAAAAAACCCAAAAAACAACCCCAAAACCCCCCAAAAAAAACCCCCAAACCCCAAAAACTACAACCCTAAAAAACCCCAAAAAAACCCCAAATAAACCACCCCAAAAGCCCCAAAAACGACCCCAAAACCCCCGAAAATACCCAAAAATGATCCAAAGAAACCCTAAAAACACCAAAACAACCCCAAAATGTCCCCAAACGACCCAAAAAAAACCCCAAACCCCCAAAATTTGGGGTCAGGAACCCAAAAAATCCCAAAACTCCTGTTTGGGGATGGAATTCCGGGGGGATTTTTGGGATATTTGGGGATTTTTTTTGGGATGGAGAGGAAAATCTGAGGATTTTTTTGGGATATTTTGGGATTTTTTGGGATAGAGAGGGAAATTCCAGGATTTTTTTGGGATATTTTGGGATTTTTTGGGATGGAGAGGGAAATTCCAGGATTTTTTTGGGATATTTTGGGATTTTTTGGGATGGAGAGGGAAATTCCAGGATTTTTTTGGGATATTTTGGGATTTTTTGGGATGAAGAGGGAAATTCCAGGATTTTTTTGGGATATTTGGGGATTTTTTGGGATGAAGAGGGAAATTCCAGGATTTTTTTGGGATATTTTGGGATTTTTTGGGATGGAGAGGGAAATCCGAGGATTTTTTTGGGATATTTTGGGATTTTTTTGGGATGGAGAGGGAAATCCGAGGATTTTTTTGGGATATTTTGGGATTTTTTGGGATGGAAAGGGAAATCCGAGGATTTTTTTGGGATATTTTGGGATTTTTTGGGATGGAGAGGGAAATTCCAGGATTTTTTTGGGATATTTTGGGATTTTTTTGGGATGGAGAGGGAAATCCGAGGATTTTTTTGGGATATTTTGGGATTTTTTGGGATGGAGAGGGAAATCCGAGGATTTTTTTGGGATATTTTGGGATTTTTTGGGATGGAGAAGGAAATCCGAGGATTTTTTTGGGATTTTTGGATGGAGAGGGAAATTCCAGGATTTTTTTGGGATATTTTGGGATTTTTTGGATGGAGAGGGAAATCCGAGGATTTTTTTGGGATATTTTGGGATTTTTTGGGGCCATTTTGGGATTTTTGGGGGTGGGAAAAGGGAAATTTGGGGATATTTCGGGGGTGGGGGAGGGAGTTTTTTGGACATTTTTGGGGATTTTTTTGGACATTTTTTGGGGATGGGGGAGGGGAATTTCGGGGTGATTTTGGGGGAGGGGCCTCACCTTGAAGTCCACGCGCAGCCGCGTCCCCGCCCCTCCCCCATCGCCGGCCCGGCCCCTCCCCCACCCGTTCTGGGCGGGGCCCAGAGCTCCGGGGGGGCCCCAATCCTGGAACGAGGAGGGGGGGGGAGGGGAGGGGTCAGAGCCCAGGCCCCTCCCCCATCCCCAAATCTTCCCCTCCCCCTTCTTTACCCCTCCCCCACCCTCCATTTAGCCCCTCTCCCCGTTTAGCCCCTCCCCCACCCCGAATTGTGGGTCACCGCCCCCCTTTTTGCCCTCCCCCCTTCAACTTTTGGCCCCTCCCCCACCCCAAGTTTTTGATCCTCCCCCACCCCCTTTGGCCCCTCCCCGGCCCACCCGGCCCCGCCCCCTCCCCCACCCCATTCTGCCCCCTCCCCCTGGTTTTGGCCCCTCCCCCTCCGAGTTTGCCCCTCCCCCTCAATCCGGCCCCGCCCCCCCCGTTTCCGGCCCCGCCCCTCCCCCACCTGGAGCTGCCTCCTGCGGGCCCGCAGCTGCAGCAGCGGCTGGAGGGGGCGGGGCCTCGGCAAAGGGGCGGGGTCAGGCTCGGGCGGAGACTCTGGGGGGGGGAGGGGGGGGGACAGACCCGGGTCACACCTGGGGACACCCGCACCCCTCCCCCCCACAATGTCCCCAACCCCCCCAAGGTCCATCCCCTCCCCCCCCCCAACGTCCCCACCCCCCCCAATGTCCCCTCCCCCCTCCCCCCCCGCGTCCCAAAATGTCCCCAACCCCCCCCCAATGTCCCCTCCCCCCCCTCCCCCACCCCCCCTCTCACCGTCGGGGTCTCCTCCCCCTCCCCTCTCGGGGCTGGGGGCGCTCTCGGGGCGGGGGCGGGGCCGCAGCGCGCGCCGCGGTGGGGGAGGGGCGGCGGCGGCGGCCGGGTCCCCTCCCCCCTCCCCTCCCCCCACCTCGGGCTCCCCCATCTCCCCTCCCCCGCTGTCGCCCTCCTCCCCCTCGGAGTCGCCGCCGGAGTCGCGGGGGGGGCCGCGCCCTGGGGGGGGGGGAGGGGCGGAGGGAAATGGGGGGAAAATCGGCGGGAATCGGGAAAAAAAGGGGAAAAAAAAGAGAAAAAAATCCGGGTGGGATCGGGGGGAATTCACCCAAAATCGGGAGAAATTCACCCCAAATTCACCCAAATTGGATAAATTCACCCCAAATTCACCCAAATCAGCCAAAATTCACCCCAAAATTCACCTCAAATTGGATAAATTTACCCCAAATTCACCCAAATCGGTAAAAATTCACCCCAAATTCACCCAAATTGGATAAATTCACCCCAAAATTCACCCAAATCGGATAAATTCACCCCAAATTCACCCAAATCGGATAAATTCACCCCAAATTCACCCAAAATCGGGAGAAATTCACCCCAAATCAGCCAAAATTCACCCCAAATTCACCTCAAATTCACCCAAATTCACCCCAAATTCACCCAAAATCGGGTGAAATTCACCCCAAATTCACCCAAATTCACCCCAAATTCACCCAAATCGGATAAATTCACCCCAAATCCACCCAAAATCGGATAAATTCACCCCAAATTCACCCAAATTGGATAAATTCACCCCAAATTCACCCAAATCGGATAAATTCACCCCAAATTCACCTCAAATTGGATAAATTCACCCAAATCCACCCAAATTCACCCCAAATTCACCCAAATTGGATAAATTCACCCAAAATCGGGTGAAATTCACCCCAAATCCACCCAAATTCACCCCAAATTCACCCAAATCGGATAAATTCACCCCAAATTCACCCAAAATCGGGAGAAATTCACCCCAAATTCACCCAAATTCACCCCAAATTCACCCAAATCGGATAAATTCACCCCAAAATCGGGATAAATTCACCCCAAATCCACCCAAATTGGATAAATTCACCCCAAATTCACCCAAATCGGTAAAAATTCACCCCAAATTCACCTCAAATCGGCCAAAATCCACCCCAAATCTGCCCCAAACCTCCCCAAAATCCACCCCAAATCCACCAAAATCGGCCAAAATCCAAAATCTCCACCCAAAATTCACCAAAAAAAACCCCCAAATCATCCAAAATCCCCCCAAACTCTCCCAAAATCTCTCCCAGCTCCACCAAAATCCCCCCAAACCACCCAAAATCCCCAAATTCTCCCCAAAATCACCCGAAGCGACCCCAAAATTGCCCCCCAAATTCACCTCGAACCCCCCGGATCCCCTCCACCACCCCAAACGCCCCCCGGGACCCCAAATCTCCCAAATTTTCCCCCAAATGGCCCCAAATTCCCCCCGGAGCTCCTGGCTCCCCGCCCCCACCCCCCAATTCCCCTCCCCCATCACCCCCAACCCCCCAAAATCCCCCAAAAATCCGCCCCTCCCCCCACCCCCCCCGTACCTGCCGCTGTCCCGGGCCCCGCGCGCGCCCCACGTGGCCGGGGGGGGGGAGGGGGAGGGGTCGCACCTGGGGAGGGGGCGGGGCCCGGGGGGACACTGGGGAAGGGGGGGGGAGGGGCCTTGGGGACATTTTGGGGGCGTGGCCGGTCCCTCCCAGCGCTCCCAGTTTGAGCCCAGTGCGATCCCAGTGCGATCCCAGTTCATCCCAGTGCGATCCCAGTTCATCCCAGTGCCCTCCCAGTTCATCCCAGTGCCCTCCCAGTTCATCCCAGTGCCCCCCCCAGTTCATCCCAGTCCCTCCCAGTGCCCTCCCAGTTCATCCCAGGCCCCCCCAGTTCATCCCAGTCCCCCCCAGTTCATCCCAGTCCATCCCAGTGCCCTCCCAGTTCATCCCAGTGCCCCCCCAGTTCATCCCAGTCACTCCCAGTTCATCCCAGCACAATTCCAGCACCGTCGCAGTAACGTCCAGTGTTCCCAGTATGAGCCCAGTGAGATCCCAGTTCCCTCCCAGTCCCTCCCAGCTTGTCCCAGTCCATCCCAGTTACCGCCGAACCTCTCCCAGTGCCCCCCAGTCCCTCCCACTGCCTCCCAGTCTGTCCCAGTCCCAGCCCAGTATACCCCAGTTACCCCCCCAAACCCCACCCACTCCGTCCCAGTTCCCTCCCAGCCCATCCCAGTATAACCCAGTACCCCCAGTTCTCATCCCAGTCCCTCCCAGTTCATCCCAGTCCCTCCAGTTTCCTCCCAGTCCCTCCCAGTCCCTCCCAGTTCCCTCCCAGTCCCTCCCAGTCCCTCCCAGTTCCCTCCCAGTCCCTCCAGTCCCTCCCAGTCCCTCCCAGTTCCCACCTCTCCTCCCCAGCCGTTCCAGTTTCCGAGCCTCGATTTTGTCGCAGCGCCGGAGCCTGGAGGGGGGGGAGGGGAGGGGAGTCAGGGGGTCCCAAAAAACCCCAAAAAATTCCCCAAAATCCCCCAAATTTTTCCCAAACTTCCCCCACGTCTCTTCAAAATTTGCCCCAAACTCCTCCCAATTTTCCCCAAATTTCTCCAATTTTTCCCCAAATTTCTCCAATTTTCCCCAAATTTCTCCAATTTTTCCCCAAATTTCTCCAATTTTTCCCCAAATTTCCTCCAATTTTTCCCCAAATTTCCTCCAATTTTTCCCCAAATTTCTCCAATTTTTTTCCCCAAATTTCTCCAATTTTTCCCCAAATTTCTCCAATTTTTTCCCCAAATTTCTCCAATTTTTCCCCAAATTTCTCCAATTTTTCCCCAAATTTCCTCCAATTTTTCCCCAAATTTCTCCAATTTTTCCCCAAATTTCTCCAATTTTTTCCCCAAATTTCTCCAATTTTTCCCCAAATTTCTCCAATTTTTCCCCAAATTTCTCCAATTTTTTCCCCAAATTTCTCCAATTTTTCCCCAAATTTCCTCCAATTTTTCCCCAAATTTCCTCCAATTTTTCCCCAAATTTCTCCAATTTTTTCCCCAAATTTCTCCAATTTTTCCCCAAATTTCCTCCAATTTTTCCCCAAATTTCCTCCAATTTTTCCCCAAATTTCTCCAATTTTTTCCCCAAATTTCTCCAATTTTTCCCCAAATTTCCTCCAATTTTTTCCCCAAATTTCTCCAATTTTTTCCCCAAATTTCTCCAATTTTTTCCCCAAATTTCTCCAATTTTTCCCCAAATTTCCTCCAATTTTTCCCCACTTTTACCCCATCTTCACCCCTTTTTTTTCCCATTTATTCCCATTTTTTCCCATTTTCACCCCGTTTTTTCCCGATTTTTTCCACTTTCCCCCCATTTCCCTCACACACAGCACTGCTTCTTGGTGTTGGGCCCCCCGAACTTGAGTTTATCGCGACAGTGACCCCACTTTTACCCATTTTTACCCCGATTTTTCCCATTTTCACCCCATTTTTTCCCATTTTTACCCCGTTTTCTCCCGTTTTTTCCCGATTCCCCCCGATTTCCCCCCATTTCTCTCACACGCAGCACTGCTTCTTGGTGTTGGGCCCCCCGAACTTGGGCTTGTCGCGACAGTTGGCGCAGGCGCCGCAGTCCTGGCTCCGCCGGCAGCCGCGGCAGCGCCCGCAGCGCGAGCCCCGCGAGCCGCGCGCGCCGCGCCGGGACCGGCCGCCAGGGGGCGCTGCGGCGGAGGGGGCGGGGCCGGGGGCGGGGCCGGGGGCGCGGCGGGAACAGCCGGGAAGGGGAACACCGGGAACGGGATCGGGAACGGGACCGGGAACAACGGGAACGGGAACAACGGGAACGGGAACGGCCTCGGGAACACCGGGAACCCCACCGGGAACGGGATCAGGAATTCCATCGAGAACACCGGGAACGGGAACGGCCTCGGCAACACCGGGAACCCCACCGGGAACGGGATCAGGAATTCCATCGAGAACACCGGGAACGGGAACGGGGCCGGGAACGGGGCCGGGAACAACTCCAGGATGGGAAACGGGATCGGAAACACCGGGAACGGGAACGGGACTGGGAACCCGATTGGGAACGGGAGCGGGATCCGGAATGACGCCGGGAACACCGGGAACGGGATCGAGAGCGGGACCGGGGACACCGGGAATGGGACCGGGATCCGGAATGACGCCGGGAACACCGGGAATGGGATCGAGAGCGGGACCGGGGACACCGGGAACGGGAGCGGGATCCGGAATGACGCCGGGAACACCGGGAACGGGATCGAGAGCGGGACCGGGGACACCGGGAACGGGATCTGGGAAGGGACCGGGAATTCGATCGGGAACGGGATCGGGAACGGGAGCGGGAACACTGGGAACGGGCTCGGGAACGGGATCGGGAACACCGGGAACGGGATTGGGAACGGGATCAGGAACACCGGGAATCACACCGGGAGCTCGGTCAGGAACGGAATCGGGAACGGGAACACCGGGAATCACACCGGCACAGGGAACACCCGGAACTGGATCGGGTACCGGATCGGGAATGGGACCGGGAGCACCGGGAATCACACCGGGAACGCCGGCCCAGGGAACACCCGGAACTGGATCGGGAATTGGATCGGGAACGGGAGCACCGGGAGCACCGGGAACACCGGGAACCGGATCGGCGCCGGGATCGGGGGCAGCGGGGGCGGGGCAGGGCCGTGGCCACTTCGGCCCCGAGAGCGGCGACTCTGGGGGGGGAGAAAGAGAAAGGGGATTGGGGGAGGGGATTGGGGGAGGGGATTGGGGGATTTGGGGGATTTGGGGAGGAGTTGGGAAATAATTTGGGGAATTTTGGAAATTTCGGGGTGAATTCAGGGGATTTGGGGGCTCTTCCCCAGATAATTTTTTTGGGTTTTGTGGGTGAGTTGGGGGGATTTTTAGGGATTTTTTTGGGGGAAGTTTTCAGGAATTTTCGTGGATTTTTGGGGAATTTTTAGGGATTTTTGGGGTGATTTGGGGGGATTTTGGGGTGATTTTTTTAGGGATTTTTGGGGTGATTTTTTAGGGATTTTTGGTGTGATTTTTTAGGGATTTTTGGGGTGATTTTGGGGTGTTTTTTTAGAGATTTTTGGGGTGATTTTTAAGGAATTTTTGGGGTGATTTTTTAGGGATTTTTGGGGTGATTTTGGGGTGATTTTTTAGGAACTTTTGGGGTGATTTTGGGGTATTTTTAGGGATTTTTGGGATGATTTTTTTAGGGAATTTTGGGGTGATTTTTTTAGGGATTTTTGGGGTGATTTTTTAGGGATTTTTGGGGTGATTTTGGGGTATTTTTAGGGATTTTTGGGGAATTTTTAGGGATTTTTGGGGTGATTTTTTAGGGATTTTTGGGGTGATTTTTTTAGGGATTTTTGGGGTGATTTTGGGGTAATTTTAGGGATTTTTGGGGTGATTTTTTTAGGGATTTTGGGGGTGATTTGGGGAGATTTTTAGGGATTTTTTGGGGGGAACTTTTCAGGAATTTTCGTGGATTTTTGGGGAATTTTTAGGGATTTTTGGGGTGATTTGGGGGGATTTTTAGGATTTTTTTAGGGATTTTTGGGGTGATTTTGGGGTATTTTTAGGGATTTTTGGGGTGATTTTGGGGTATTTTTAGGGATTTTTGGGGTGATTTTTTTAGAGATTTTTGGGGTGATTTGGGGGGATTTTTAGGATTTTTTGGGGGGGGAACTTTTTCAGGAATTTTCATGGATTTTTGGGGAATTTTTAGGATTTTTGGGGTGATTTTTTTAGGGATTTTTGGGGTGATTTTTAGGGATTTTTGGGGTGATTTTTTTAGGGATTTTTGGGGTGATTTGGGGGTATTTTTAGGGATTTTTGGGGTGGTGATTTTTTAGGAATTTTTGGGGTGATTTTTTAGGGATTTTTGGGGTGATTTTGGGGTATTTTTAGGGATTTTTGGGAATTTTTAGGGATTTTTGGGGTGATTTTTTAGGGATTTTTAGGGTGATTTTTTTTAGGGATTTTTGGGGTGATTTTGGGGTTTTTTTAGGGATTTTTGGGGAATTTTTAGGGATTTTTAGGGTGTTTTTTTAGGGATTTTTTGGGGTGATTTTTTTTAGGGATTTTTGGGGTGATTTTGGGGGTAATTTTAGGGATTTTTGGGGTGTTTTTTTTAGGGATTTTTGGGGTGATTTGGGGGGATTTTTAGGGATTTTTTGGGGGGGAACTTTTCAGGAATTTTCGTGGATTTTTGGGGAATTTTTAGGGATTTTTGGGGTATTTTTAGGGATTTTTGGGGTGATTTTTAGGATTTTTGGGGTGATTTTTTAGGAATTTTTTGGGGTGATTTTGGGGTATTTTTTAGGGATTTTTGGGGTGATTTTTTTAGGGATTTTTGGGGTGATTTGGGGGGATTTTTAGGGATTTTTTTGGGGATTTTGGGGGGACTTTTCAGGAATTTTCGTGGATTTTTGGGGAATTTTTTAGGGATTTTTGGGGTGATTTTTTTAGGGATTTTTGGGGTGATTTTTAGGGATTTTTGGGGTAATTTTGGGGTATTTTTAGGGGATTTTTTTGGATTTTTAGGAATTTTTGGAGCGATTTTTGGGGATTCTTCGGGGTTTTTGGGGGACTTTGGGGATTTTGGGGATTTTTAGGGATTTTTGGGGATTTTGGGTCGCTCACCTTCGGGGGGGCTCCGGGCCCAGCAGGGGGCGCTCTCCTCTCCCGGCTCCGGGGGGGCCCCTGGGGGAATTTGGGGGGTCCGGGGGGGGTCAGGGGCTCCCCCAGAGCCCCAAAAACCCCAAAATTCCCCCCAAAATCCCCCCTGGAACAGCAGAGCCCCAAACCTCCCCCGGAACGACCCCAAAGACCACCCCCAAAACCCCAAAAATTCCACCCAAAAACCCCAAAAATTCACCCAAATTCCCCAAAATTTCCCCCGAATTTTCCCCCAATTCCCAAAATTCCCCCCAAATTTCCCACCTGGGGCTCCCCCGGGGGCTCATCCGGCTCCTCCGACCCCACCTGAAAAAAAACCCCCAAAAAATCACAAAACTCCCCAAAATTCCCCCCAAAAAAATCACAAAACTCCCCAAAACTCCCCCCAAAATTCTCCCCGAATCCCGACAAAACAAATCAAAAAAAATTTCCCAAAAATTCCCCGAAACTCCGAAATTCCCCAAATTCCCCCAAAATTTCCCAAATTCCGACAGAACAAACCAAAAACTCCCAAAAAATTCCCCAAATTCCACAAATTCCCCCCCAAATCCCCCCCGGCTCCCCTCCCCCACCCGGTGCCGGCGGTCGATCCTCCCCAGCTGCAGCCGGGCCCGGCTCAGGAGGTCGAAGACGCGCCCGGTGACGTCATCCAGCCCCGCCGTGACGTCATCAGGCCCCGCCGTGACGTCATCCGGCCCCGCCGTGACGTCATCCGGCCCCGCCGGCGCCGCCCCGCCGGCGGTGACGTCGTTTCCGGGTTGCTGACGTCATCGGTGGGCGGGGCCGCCGAGTCGGCGCCCCCCAGCGGCCGGCAGAGGGCGAGGTGGTTCGGGCCGGAAGTGGGCGGGGCTTGGCCCGGGGGCGGCGGCGGCGGTTGGCTGCCGGGCGGGGCCGAGCCCAGCGATTGGTAGATGCGGAGGTGGGCGGGGCCCGGGGTGAAGAGGGGGGCGCGCAGCAGGAGGGGGCGGGGCCGGGAGGGGGCGGGGCCACCCCCGGGGGGGTCCCTGAGGCTCCCTGAGGGGTCCTGGGCGGTCCTGGAGCCCTCGGCGGTGACGTCACAGCTCTCGATGACGTCGCTGCTCTTGACGACGTCGCGGCGCTCGACGACGTCACCGCGGCGCTCGGTGACGTCACTCCCGTCCCCGAGGGCGCCGCCGTTGCTGATGACGTCGCTTCCCTTCCCTCGAGGTCGCCGACCCCGTTGGCGACGTCGCAGCCGCCTCCGACGACGTCGCGGGCGGGGTCAGCCGGTCCGATGACGTCACAGGCGGGCGGGGCGACATGGCAGGCGGGACCGACGACGTCACGGGCAGGCTCGATGACGTCACAGGCGGGTTTGACGCCGGCGTCGGCGTTGATGACGTCACGGCTCGGCTCGATGACCTCGCCGCCGGCTCCGACGACGTCACCGCCTCCTCCGGCGCCGTCCCCGCCCCCTTTGCTGACGTCACCGCCGCCCCAGCGGAAGGTGGGCGCCCGCAGGATGGCCCGGCGGGGGGAGGGGGGCACCGGGGGGGTCCGGGGGGGCTCCGGGGGGGTCCGGGGGGGCTCCGGGGGGGTCCCCGGGCTCCCCCCGCCGCCCTCAGGGGGGTCCTGGGCGTCCCCGGGGGGGTCCCGAGGGTCCTTGGAGGGGCCGGGGGCGTCCCCGGGGGTCCCCGAGGGCTCCTCGGGGGTCCCCGGGCCCCCCCGGCCCCCGCCGGCGCTGACCTCCGGGGTGGGCGTGTCCCTGAAGCGCCGCGGGGGCCGGATTGGCCGGGCCGAGCGGGCGCTGACCAACGGCATCACGAACTGCCGCAAGCCCCGCCCGCCGCCGCCCCTGGCTCCGCCCCCTCGGCGCCCGCCGCCGCCGCCGCGGGGGGCGGAGTCGGCGCCGGGCGAGGCCACGCCCCCTCGGCCCCGCCCCCTGCGCCAGACCCCGCCCCGGAAGCGCAGGGGGCGGAGGCGGGGGCGGGGCTTCAGCCCAGGGGGGCGGGGCGAGAGCGAGGAGGCCACGCCCCCCGGGCGGGGCGGGGAGGGGGCGGCGCCGGGGGGGAGCCGGGAGCCTGTGGGGGGGGATTTTGAAAGATTTTCGGGAGGAATTTGCGGAATTTCGAGGAATTTCAGGGGATTGGAGGGGGATTCCAGGCGATTTGAGGAACACGAGGAGATTTTGGGGAGGATTTTGGGGATTTTGGAGGAATTTGAGGGGGTTTGGGGGATTTGAGGGATTTTGAGGAGATTTGGGGGGGATTTTTGGGGTCCCCAGAGGTCCCAAGGGGCTTTGGGTGGTCCCGGGGGGGTCCCTGTGGGATTTTGGGGGGGATTGAGGAGGATTCTGGGTGATTTGGGGGGGGTTTGGGGTGCCTTGGAGAGGTTT
>JADMLD010000384.1:0-11674 GCA_017589585.1 Phylloscopus whistleri
TTTTTTTTTCCCCTTTTTTTCCCTTTTTATTTCCTTTTTTTTTCTCTTTTTTTATGACCTCTCCTCCCTCGCGCTCCGCCGCTTTATGGGGCTATAAAAACAATAATTCCGCGCCGTTCGCGGCTGCCAGCCGCCCTCCCTCAGCCCTCCCTCCTTTATTTTTTATTTTATTTATTTATTTTTATTTATTTTTTTTTTTTATCTGGCTTGTTAGGCTCGGGTTCTAATTAAAAGCTTTCGCCCGGGCGGTGAAATACGGGCGCTCGTAAAATCCAAATTAAAGAGGGAAATAAAAATAAAAGAGCGCGGCCGCCTCGGCTCCCGGGAGCGCGGGGAGGAGGGGGGAGGCGAGCGGGGCTCGGAGAGGAGGAGTGGAGTTGGTGGGGTTGGGGTTTGAGGGGTTTTTAGGGGGTTTGGGGGGTTTTTTAGGGTTTTTTTAGGGATTTTTAGGGGTTTTTTAGGGTTTATTAGGGGTGGCACGAGCAGGGGCCGGGGGGAAGCCGCCCCTTCCTCGCCGTCCCCGGCTCGCTCAGGTCCTCAGAATCCAGGGCAAGTCTGGGCTAAAACCTCTCAAAATCCGGGCCATAAACGCTCTAAACCTGGGCTAAAACCCCTCAAAATCCGGGCTATAAACCCTCAAAATCTGGGTGAAACCCCCCCAAAATCTGGGCTAAAACTCCCTCAAAATCCGGGCTATAAAACCTCAAAATCTGGGCTAAACCCCCCCAAAATCAGGGCTAAAAGCCCCTCAAAATCCGGGCTATAAACGCTCCAAACCTGGGCTATAAATCCTCAAAATCCGGGTTATAAACCCCTCAAAATCCGGGTTATAAACGCTCCAAACCTGGGTGAAATCCCCCCAAAATCTGGGCTAAAACCCCCTCAAAATCCAGGCTATAAAACCTCAAAATCTGGGTGAAACCTCCCCAAAATCGGAGCTAAAACTCCCTCCAAATCTGGGCTATAAAACGTCAAAATCCGGGCTACAAACCCCCTCCAACTCTGGGCTATAAATCCTCCAAACCTGGGTTAAACACCCCCCAAAAATCTGGGCTAAACCCCTTCAAAATCCGAGTCATAAACCCCGCAAAATCCGGGTTATAAACCCCTCAAAATCCGGGTTATAAACACTCCAAACCTGGGTTAAACCCCCCCAAAATCCGAGCTAAAACCCCTCAAAATCCGGGTTACAAACCCCCTCCAACTCTGGGCTATAAATCCTCCAAACCTGGGTTAAAAACCCCTCAAAATCTGGGTTAAAACCCCCCCAAAATCTGGGTTAAAACCCCTCAAAATCCGGGCTATAAATGCTCCAAACCTGGGCTATAAAACCTCAAAATCGGGGCTAAAACCCCCTCCAACCCTGGGCTGTAAACCCTTGAAATCTGGGCTATAAAACCTCGAAATCCGGGCTCCAACGCCACAGAATCTGGCCTAAAACAGCAAAATGTGGCCTAAAACGGCAAAATGTGGCCTAAAACGGCAAAATCTGGGCTGAAACCCCTCAGAGTCTGGGCTAAACCCTCCAAACCTGCCCTAAACCCCACAAAATCTGACAAAACCCCTCAAAGTCTGGGTTTAAAACCCTCAAAACCCAGACTAAAACCCCAGAAAATCTGGCCTAAGCCCCTGGGACATCCGGGTTAACCCTAAAACCTGGCCTTAAACCCTGCCAAACCCGGGCTAAAACCCTGCCAAAAACCTGGCCTAAAACCCCAGAAAATCCAACCGAAGCCCCTCAAAATCCAACCCAAACCCCAGAAAATCCAACCCAAACTCAGAAAATCCAACCCAAACCCCAGAAAATCCAACCCAAACCCAGAAAATCCAACCAAAATCCCTCAAAATCCAGCCAAAACCCCAGAAAATCCAACCCAAGCCCTTCAAAACCCGGCCTAAACCCCCAGAAAACCTCACCCAAACCCCAGAAAATCCAACCCAAATTCCTCAAAATCCAACCCAAAACCCCAGAAAATCCAACCAAACCCCTCAAAACCCGGCCTAAACCCCCAGAAAATCCAAGTAAACCCCTGAAAATCTGACTGAACCCTGGCCTAAAACCCCTGAAAATCCAACCAAAAACCCCTCAAAATCCAACCAAACCGGGGCCTAAACCCAAGAAAATCTAACTAAACCCCCTCAAAAATCCAACCAAAACCCCTCAAAATCCGACCAAAACCCCTCAAAATCTGACCAAAACGCGGCCTAAAATCCCAGAAAATCTAACTAAACCTCCTAAAATCTGACCAAAAGCCCAGAAAATCCAACCAAAATCCCTCAAAACCCGGCCTTTAGTTAGAAAATCCAACTAAACCCCCTAAAATCAGACCAAAACCGGGCCTAAACCCCCAGAAAATCCAACCAAAACCCCTCAAAATCCGCCCAAACCGGAGCCTAAACCCCCAGAAAATCCAACCAAAACCCCTATAACCCAACCCAAAACCCCAGAAAATCCAACCCAAACCCTTCAAAACCCGGCCTTTGGTCAGAAAATCCAACCAAAAGCCTTCAAAATCCGACCAAAACCTGGCCTAAACCCCCAGAAAATCCAACTAAACCCCCTGAAATCTGACCAAAACTTGGCCTTTAGTCGGAAAATCCAACCAAAACCCCCTAAAATCTGACCAAAACCCGGCCTAAACCCCCAGAAAATCCAACTAAACCCCCTCAAATCCGCCCCAAACCCCCAGAAAATCCAACCCAAACCCCCTCAAATCCGCCCCAAAACCCGGCCTAAACCCCCAGGCCTAAACCCGCCCCTGACCCCCCCTCAGTTTAAATCCCCGCTGCCCGCACGGGGAAACGAAACGCTGGGATTTTCATTTTCGATTTGTTTATTTTATTTTTATTTTTTTTTTTGCGCGCGCGCGGCCTTGGGGTGGAGAGAGAGAGAGAGAGGAGGAGGAAGAGGAGGAGGAGGAGGAGGAAGGAGGAGGAGGAGGAGGAAGTTGGCGGCCTCTCTCCCCCGTGCCAGCCCTGACCGATCGCTTTATTTCCAGTCCGTTTTGTCTCGGCTCCTTTAGGCGTCGGCTACGGGGCCGACCGCCGGCGGGGCCGCCAGATCTACTCGCGCTACCAGACGCTGGAGCTGGAGAAGGAATTCCACTTCAACCGCTACCTGACCCGCCGGCGCCGCATCGAGATCGCCAACGCGCTCTGCCTGACCGAGCGCCAGATCAAGATCTGGTTCCAGAACCGCCGCATGAAGTGGAAAAAGGAGACCAACCTCAGCTCCACGCTGGCCGGCAGCGGGGCAGGAGGAGGAGGAGGAGGAGGAGGAGGAGGAGGAGGAGGAGGAGGAGGAGGAGGAGGAGGAGGAGGAGGAGGAGGGGGAGCGGCGGCCGCAGACAGCCTGGCCAAGGAGGAGAAGCGCGAGGAGGCGGAGGAGGAGAAGAAGGAGTGACGGCTCCCAGCCGCGACCGAGTTTATTTTTTTATTTTTTTATTTTTTTTTTTTTCCCCGTCCCTCCCCAAAGCCTTCATCCCTTCTCGTTTCGTTTCTTTCCTCCTCCTCCCCTCTTTTCTTTTTTTTTTCTTTTTTTTCCCCTTTTTTTTCTTTATTTTTTCTCTTTTTTTCCCTTATTCTTTCCTTATTTTTTCCTTATTCTTTCCTTATTTTTTCCTTATTCTTTCCTTATTTTTTCCTTATTTTTCCTTTATTTTTTCCTTATTTTTTCTTTATTTTTTCTTTACTTTTTCCTCTTTTCTCCCCCTTTTTTTTCCTTTTTTTTTTTTTCTCTTTTTTTCCTCTTTTTCTCCCTTTTTTTCCTTTTATTTTTCTTGTTTTTTCCTTTTTTTCCCCCCTTTTTTCTCTTTTTTTTTTTTTCGTTCGTTTGTTCGGGTTTTTTTCTTTTTGCTGTCGTTGTTTCTCTCCCCTCCCCCCTATTTATGGCTGGAAAAAAAAAATAATTAATTAAAAATGGTTATATATATATTAAAAAAAAAAACACAAAAAAAAAAGAGAAAAAAGTGTTGGCGGGGAGGGCGAAACGACGGGAAAGGAGGTGAAGGAAAGGGCGAGGGGGGATGGAAGAGGAAAGAAAAGGAGAAATTAATTAAAAAATGGAGAAAATAATTTAAAAATTGGAGAAATTAATACAAAATGGAGAAATCTTAAAAGTGGAAATGAAAAAGCGGAGAAACGAACGCAGAAAAAAACGAATTAATGAGCGGAAATGAATTAATTAACGAGGAGGGGTTAATGACGGCGCTCCTCAAACACCACCAACCCCACCCCCCGCCTCGGATCTTCATCCTCGCCTCCTCCTCATCCTCCCCCGCCCCCCAAAAAAATGGGAAAATCGCGCAAAATTTGGGGCAAAATCGGGCAAAATCGGGCACCCGGCCCCCTGTTTGTCCCCCCCCCAAACCTCAGCGATTTTTCCTCCGCCCGGTGAGAGAAAAATAGAAAAAAATCCCGATTTTCCCGGTGAGAAAGCCCCAAAAAATCGCTTTTTCTGCCCAAAATTCGCCTTTTTTTTCCCCCCCGGTGTTTCAGCGGCTGCGCATCCACAAACTGTGACGGTTTCCTGTGTGAAGATTTTTTTTTTTTCTCTCCGTGTTCGTGGTTTACCTGTATTTATATTTATGTTTAGCGCTGTAATGTTCAAAAAAATAAAAATAAAAATAAAAATTTAAAAAAAAGGGAGAAAAAAAAGTAAAAAAAAATATAAATAAAAGTGAATGGAGTTCATAGAGGTAGAGAGAAAAAAAAGAGAAAAATTAAATAATGATAAAAAGCAAAAAAAAAGGTGGGAAAAACAAAAAAAAAAAAAGTGAAAGGAAATGAATAAAATTGAGAATTTTTTTGGTTTTTTTTTTGTGTTAAACCCTTCTGATGTACAAAACCCCCCGGGTCCCCAGCGGACTTTTCTTGTCGAGTATTTAAATGAAATAAAATCGGAATATTATTTTTGAAAGTTGCCCCCGGCGGCCTCTGAGCTTTCAGTGGGAACTTGGTGCTGAAAATTATTCATTTTTTATTTTAATTTATTATTTTTGTTTCGTGTTTCTCCTCCCCCCAAAATCGCCTTCTCCCCTTCCCTGGCCTCGCCTTTCCCTCCCTACAAAAGAAAAGGGGGAAAAAATAAAGAGGGAGGGGGGAAAAAATGAGGAAAAAAAGGGAAAAAAATGAGGAAAAAAGGGAAAAAAATGAGAAAAAAAGGGGAAAAAATGAGGAAAAAAAGGGTAAAAAATGAGGAAAAAAGGGGGAAAAAATGAGGAAAAAAAGGGGGAAAAAAAGAGGAAAAAAGGGGAAAAAAAAAATCGCAATTTTTGCTTTGTCTCCTTTGGGTGAGTCGCGTGTAACGGGGGAATTTCCGTGATTAAAAACCAAAATAATCTGAATTTCCGAGGTTCCGTCTTTCCCCTCCTTTATTTGGAATTTATTTTTATTTTTAATTTTTTTTTTCTCTCCCCCCCGAGGGGGTGAAAGGTTCGGCTTCTCTTTTATCCTTTCTGATTTATGGGTGATTTATGGCTGATGGATTTATTTTTTATTAATTAATTTATGGATTATTTGGGGTTTTTTTTTTGATTTTTCCCCGCCCCTTTTTCCTTTGGTTTCATCCCCAATTAAAAAACCGCTCCGGGGAACGGGGGAGGGGAAAAAAAATCTCATTTTTTAATCATTTTTAGCGGTTTTTTGGTATTTTTTAATCTCCTCGAGGAGAGGGGAAATCGTGGATTTAACACCGGAAAAGGGAAAAAAATAAAAAAGAAAAAATTTTGATTAAAAAGCTGCGTTTTCCTCCTCTTTGTCATTTTCTTTTTAATTTATTTTTGGAGATTTTTTGGTGATTCCGGAGTGAGAAATCCCTGGGAAAAACAAAAATAAAAAAAACCCAAATAAATAAAGGCGTCCTGCAAGATTTATTTTTTATTTTATTTTATTTTATTTTATTTTATTTTATTTTATTTTATTTTATTTTATTTTATTTTATGAAAATAAATTTGGCGGCGAAGAGACTCAAAGAAGGGAAATAATTGTAAAAAAAAGGGAAATGATCGTAAAAAAGGGGAAATTATGGTCAAAAATGGGGAATAATTGTCAAAAAATGAGAAAAAATCGTTAAAAAAAGGGAAATTACCGTAAAAAATTGGGAAATAATTGTCAAAAAAGGGAAATTATCGTAAAAAATGGGAAATAATCGTCAAAAATGGGAAATAATCGTAAAAAAAGGGAATTTATGGTAAAATATTGGGAAATAATCCTAAAAAAGGAGCCACAGGATTTTATTTTATTTTATTTTTTTTTCCCACTCCCACCCTTTGCTCCTCTCCGGGTTGGAATTTGTGGAAAAAAAAACCCCCAAAAATAAAAACAAAAACAACAACAACAAAAATCAACAAAAAACCACCTAAAAAGCAAAGAAAAGGAGAGAAAAAATTAAAAATAATTAAAAAAATAAAAATAATAAAAAATAAACTGGTGGGAAAAGCCAGAATTCCCCAAAAAATCCGGAATAAACCCCAAAAATCCGGAATAAACCCCAAAAATTCCGGAATAAACCCCAAAAATCCGGAATAAACCCCAAAAATTCCAGAATAAACCCCAAAAATCCGGGAATGGAGGCGAGAAAATCCCCGGATTCTCCATGGAAATTCCGATTTTTTTCTCCGTTTTTCTCCCCCTCCTCTGCTCCTTTGGGGAGGAGCCGGGAGCAAAAAATGGTGGGGAAAGAGGAAAAAAAATAAATAAAAGAAAAGAAAAAATAAAGGCGGAGAAAAGGAAAAAAAATAAAAAAAATCCCAGGAATGTCAACTTGGGAGAGTTTGGGGGAGGAGCGAGAGGTGCCCAAAAATAGCCCAGGGAAAAATAATAAAAAGAGGTTTTATTTATTTTTATGTTTGTTTTTATTTTTATTTTTATTTTTATTTTTATTTTTATTTTTATTTTTATTTTCATTTTCATTTTCATTTTTATTTTCGTTTTTTATTTTTATTTTTATTTTTGTTTTTATTTTTATTTTTATTTTATTTTTGTTTTTGTTTTTATTTTTATTTTTAGTTTTTATTTTTAAGTGGTTTTTGGTCAGGAGGAAAAAAGGGGGAAAAGGTTGGGGAGCTTGGGTGGGAGGAAAAGGGGGAAAAATCAAGAAAAAGGGAAAAAAGGGAGGAAAAAGGGAAATAAAAGGGAGAAAATTGGAATAAAAAAGGGAGAAAAATTGGAAAAAAAGGGAGAAAAAGGGGGAAAATGAGAAATAAAAGGAAGGAAAAGGGGAAAAGGGAAAAGGGAAAAAAAAAAGGGAAAAAGGGGGAAGGAAGGAAAGGGAAAAAAGAAAAAAAGGAAAGGAAAAGGGAATAAAGGAAAAGAAAAAGAAACAAGGAAAGGAAAGAAAAGGAGGAAAGGAAAAAAAAAGGGAAAAACCCCCTGATTTTTATTTAAATGAATTATTTAAACTTTTATTTCAATGATTTATTTAAATTTTTATTTAAATTATTTCCCCATTTAAAGCAACCCCCGGGGGCAAGAAACCCCCCCTGAGATGAGCGCAAATAATTCAATTTTTAAAATAAATAATTCTAAAAATCAAGGAAAAAAAATATAAAAAATCAAGATTTTTTTTTAAAAAATTAGGATTTTTTTTGGAAAAAATCAATAATTTTTTTTTAAAAAAAGTCAAGAAATAATTTTAAAAAAGTCAAGAAATGACCCGAAAAAGTGGAATTTTGGGGCCGGGCGGCGGTGCCCGGGAGCAGCGCTAGGTGCCGCTGCCGCCTCGCCCCGCAGGAGGATAAAAAAAAACCCCAAGAAACCCAAAAAAATAAATTAAAAAAAAAGGAAAAAGATTTTTTTTTAAAAAAAAACAACCCTGGGGTCAGGGATTCGAGCAGCGGCCGCCGCCCCCTGCACGTGACGCCCCCGGAAAAAAATAAAAATCGCGGATTTTGGGTGGAAAAATCCAAAATATTCCCGGGGATTGGAGCCGGGAAAATCCCGCGGATCGACCCCTCGCCCCCTTTCTCCTTTGTTTTAATTCATGTATTTTTAATTTTTTAAGTATTTATTATTTTTTTATCATTTAAAAAGGGTTTTAATCTGTTTTTTGTTGTTTTTTATTTTAATTAATTCCCCGTCCTGGGGGAAAGGAGGGAATTGAGGAGGTTTTGGGGGAGAAAAATGGAAAAAAGGAAATTAAATAAGAGGGGAAAGGGGATTGGAAAGAAAGGGAAAAGGAGATAAAGGAGGAGAAAAGGAAGGAAAAGGGAGTAAAAAAAGAGGAAAAAAGGTGATTTGTAAAGGGGGAAGAAGGAGGTAAATAGACGAGGAAAAAAGAGATTAAAAAGCAGGAAAAAAGAAGTTTAAAAGCAGGGAAAAGGAGATTAAAAAGCAGGAAAAAAGGATTAAAAAGAAGGGAAAAAAGAGATTAAAAAGCAGGGAAAAGGAGCTAAAGAAGAAGGATAAAGGAGCTTAAAAAGCGGCAAGAAGGAGATAAAAGCGAGGAAAAATCAGAAATAAAAAGCGAGGGAACCCCCCCCCTCCCCCCCAATATATTTATTTTTAGATTTTATTTTAATATATATTTTTATTTTCTTTTCCACCATCCCGCCGCCTCCCCCAAGGGGGCAAATCCCGAAAATTTCCAGCCGGGAAATCCCGGGAATGGCGGGGGCACCTCCCTCCCCTTCCTCCTCCTCCTCCTCCTCCTCCCCCGGGGCTCCGGGCCGGGCTGAGCCCCGCGGGCCGCGGGACTTGGGAGGCGGCGCCGGAGCCGGAGCAGCGCGGCCGGAGCCTCCGGTTCACCCCCGGATCACCCGAGCCATGGTAAAAAAATCCGAATTTCCTCTTCTTCCTCACCCGGGGGGCGAGGAATTCATTTTCCTCCTTTTTTCCCCCTTTTTTCCCCTTTTTTTCTCCTTTTTTTCCCTTTTTTTTCTCCTTTATTTCTCCCCTTTTCCCCTTTCCCCCTTTTTTCTCCTTTTTGTCCCCTTTTTTCTCCTTTCCCCCCCTTTTTCTCCTTTTTTTCTCCTTTTTTTCTCCTTTTTGTCCCCCTTTTTCTCCTTTTTTTCTCCTTTTTTCCCCCTTTTTCCCCCCGTTTTTTTCCTTTTTTTCCCCCCATTTCCACGCGTTTTTTCCGCACCTTTTTTGGATTTTTTTCCGATTTTCCCCCTTTTTTTTCCCCCGAGTATTTCCCCATCGTTCCTCCCCTTTTTCCCTCTTAATTCCCCTTTTTATTCCCTTTTTCCCCTTTGACTCCTCCTTTATTCCCCTTTTTCCCCTTTTTTCTCCCTTCCCCCCTTTTCCCCTTCCTTAAATTTTTCCCCATTTCTCCCATTTTTTCCCTTTTCTTCCCCATTTCTTCCCCCTTTTATTTCCCTTTTCTCCCTCTTTTCCCTTTTGTTTTCCACTCCCCCCTTTTTCCCCCACTTTTCCCCCTTTTTTTCCCATTTTTTCCCCACTTTTCTCCTTCTATTTCCCTTTTCTCTCCCCCTTTTCCCCTTTTTTTTCCACTTTTCCCTCCTTTCCCCTCCCTTTTTTTTTTCCACTTTCCCCCCTTTTTTTCCCCTTTTTTCCTCCCACTTCTCCCCCGGTTTTCCCCCCTTTTCTCCCCATTTTTCCCCTTTTTACCCTTTTTTCCTCATTTTTCCCCCCTTTTCCCCTTTTTTTCCCATTTTTCCCCATTATTCCCCATTTTTTCCCCTTTTTTCCCCATTTTCCCTTTTTTCCTCATTTCCCCCCATTTTTTCCCCATTTTTTCCCATTTTTTCCCCATTTTTTCCCCATTTTCCCACCTTTTTTTTTCCAACCAACCACAACAATAATAAAAAAAAAGGAAACACCAAATAAAAAAACCCTTAAAAACCCCGAGGCTGTAAATTTTCCTGGCGAGCATCAACCGCTCGTAAAAACGTCCCGGGGCTGGAAAAATCCGAATTTACGGCGCCACAAAAGGAGAAATTCCCTTCAAAAAAAAAAAAACCCCAAAAAAAGAGAATTCGGGTTAAAAACAACTCGGAAGTGCCGAATTAAATAAAGAAAAAAATTTAAAATAAGCGCGGGGATTTTTTTGTTGGATTTTTTTTTAAGGAAAAAGGGGGATTTTGGTTAAAAATTGGATTTTTTTGTGGTTTTTTTTCTCCCTTTCTCAGGGGTTCATCTGCATTGCTTTGATGTGCGGGAGGAATTCCGGGGGAGGAATTCCCGGCGCCTCCTGGCCAGAAAAAAAAATTGAAATAAAAATAAAAAATTCCTGTGAAAACGCGGCTTTGGTATCTGTTTTATTTATTTTCTTATTTAAAAATAGAAATAGAAATAGAAATAAGAATAAGAATAAGAATAAAAATAAAAATAAAAATAAAAGTAAAGATAAAGATAAAGATAAAAAATAAAGATAAAAAATAAAAATAAAAATAAAAATAAAAATAAAAATCAATTGAAACCCCCCGGGTTTATTTCCCTTTTTAATTTTATTTTTCCCGATTTTTTTCTTGATTTCCCTTTCCCTTTGTTGCGACTTTTACTCATTTTTGAGGGGGTGAACCCATAAATTTCCATTTTTAAAATTTGATTTTATTGTGCTTTTCTATTTTTTATCTATTCTGGGGGAGGAAAGGTAAAAATGATAAAAAATTATAATTTTTTTTCTTTTTTAGGTGGTAACCCCGTAATTTTTCCTTTTATTTTATTTTATTTTATTTTATTTTATAATATATTTTATTTTATAATTTATATTTTATTTTTTTTTTTTATGCATTCAGGGTGAGAAAACCTAAAAATTCTCATTTTTTCTATTTTTTATTTACTTTTCCCCTTTTCCCATTCATTTCCAGACATCACTAAAAACCACATTTTTTCCCATTTTCCCCCCCTTCCTCTCTATTTAATTTAAATTTTTTTAAATTTTTCGGGGAGGAAAAAGAGTAAAAAAATCAATTTTTCCAGACAGCGCTAAAAATCACATTTTTTTTTCAAATTTTCCCCGTTCCTCTCTATTTAATTTAATTTTTATTTAATTTTTGGAGTTTTCTCTCTGCCCGGAGGAGCGAAAAATCCAAATTTTGTTCCAAAATCGCCGCACGAAGTGGAAGAAAAATCCCAAAAATTCCAAACTCGGCAGCCCCGGAGGCGCCTGGGGGGAAATTCGGGAGGAATTCGCATTTATTCCTAATTTATTTTAATTTTTAAAACCTTTTTTACCTTTTGTTTGCATTTTTTAACCTTTTACTTGACATTTTTAACCTTTTATTTGACTTTTTTTTACCTTTTTCTGGCATTTTCAACCTTTTATTTGGCATTTTTACCTTTTTTTTGCATTTTTAACTTTTTTCTGGCATTTTTAAACTTTTTTTTTCAATTTTTTACCCTTTTTCGGGCATTTTTTACCTTTCTCTGGCATTTTTTACCTTTTTTCCCAAATTTTTACCGGTTTTTTTGCATTTTTTACCTTTTTTTTGCATTTTTTAACCTTTTATTTGGCATTTTTTAACCTTTTTTCATTTTTTTACCTTTTTTTCCCATTTTCACCCTTCTTTGTATTTTCAAAGTGGTTTTTTTTTATTTTAATTTTTTTTTGCAGTTTTAACTATTTTTAATAAAATAATTTTTATTGTTTTATTAGTTTTTGGTATTTAATAGCACTTCTAACCCTTTTTACTGTTTTTTACCATTTTTCAACATTTTAACAATTTAACAATTGACCCAACCACCTCTGGCTTTCCCCGCGTGTTTTTTT
>JADMLD010000383.1:0-11667 GCA_017589585.1 Phylloscopus whistleri
CTGCAGACCCCCCCCCCGAGGGGATTTGGGTGCTGCAGACCCCCACCCGAGGGGATTTGGGCGCTGCAGACCCCCCCTCAAAGGGATTTGGGCACTGCAGACCCCCCTCAAGGGGATTTGGGTGCTGCAGACCCCCCCCCGAGGGGATTTGGGTGCTGCAGACCCCCCCCCGAGGGGATTTGGGTGCTGCAGAACCCCCCCCCAAAGGGGATTTGGGTGCTGCAGACCCCCCCCCGAGGGGATTTGGGTGCTGCAGACCCCCCCCCCGAGGGGGTTTGGGCACTGCAGACCCCCCCCCGAGGGGATTTGGGTGCTGCAGACCCCCCCCAATGGGATTTGGGTGCTGCAGACCCCCCCCAAAGGGGATTTGGGCGCTGCAGACCCCCCCCCAAGGGGATTTGGGCGCTGCAGACCCCCCCCGAGGGGATTTGGGCGCTGCAGACCCCCCCCGAGGGGATTTGGGTGCTGCAGACCCCCCCCGAGGGGATTTGGGCGCTGCAGACCCCCCCCCAAGGGGATTTGGGTGCTGCAGACCCCCCCCCGAGGGGATTTGGGTGCTGCAGACCCCCCCCCGAGGGGATTTGGGTGCTGCAGACCCCCCCCCGAGGGGATTTGGGTGCTGCAGACCCTCCCCCGAGGGGATTTGGGCACTGCAGACCCCCCCTCAATGGGATTTGGGTGCTGCAGACCCCCCCCCGAGGGGATTTGGGCGCTGCAGACCCCCCCCGAGGGGATTTGGGCACTGCAGACCCCCCCCGAGGGGATTTGGGCGCTGCAGACCCCCCCTCAAGGGGATTTGGGCACTGCAGACCCCCCCGAGGGGATTTGGGTGCTGCAGACCCCCCCTCAAGGGGATTTGGGCGCTGCAGACCCCCACTCAAAGGGGTTTGGGTGCTGCAGACCCCCCCCCAAGGGGATAATTTGTGCTCCAGGGACCACTCGGGACCCCTGTGGGGGGGAGAAAGTCCTTGGGGACACCCCCCGGGGTGGGAGTGGGGGGGAGGGGTGACACACCAGGAGACCCCCGAGGTGGGGGGGGGGGGCGGGTCCAGAGGACTCAGGGGGAGCCTCCATCACCTTTTCAGCCCCCTCCCCACGGACCCCGCTGCACCCCCAGGGATCCGGGCGCTGGGAGGGGTCCGTGGGGTCCGTGGGGTCCGTGGAGGTGTCCATGCCCACCCCCCCCGCGCCCCCCCACCCCGGGGGAGGGGGCTCCTTACCAGGCGGCGGGGTCGTACTCGGCCCAGACCCGCACGTACTCGTCCAGGTGGTGCGGGCCCAGGATGGAGGAGTCGCGGGTCAGGTACTCGAAGTTGTCCATGATGACGGCCACGAAGAGGTTCAGCATCTGCGGGGGGAGGGGGCGCGGGGCGGGGAGGGGGTCAGGGGTGCTCACACCCCCACCAGAGACCCCCCCCGGAGCCTCCCAGGAGGGAGGAGTTGAGCTGCAGATGTGGGGAAGGGGCTCGGGGCTGTCCCGGGGGTGGGGGGAGCAGGGTCAGGGGTGCCCACTTCCCCCAGAGACCCCCCCGGACCCACCCAGGAGGAGGGAGAGGAGGTGCAGGATTTGGGGAGGGGGCTCGTGGGGGGTCAGGGATGCCCACATCCCCCCCAGAGACCCCCCCGAGACCCTCCCGGGAGGATGGAGAGGAGGTGCAGGATGTGAGGAGGGGGTTCGGGGGGTGTCGGGGTGCCCACCCCCAGCCAGAGACCCCCACAGAGCCACCCAGGAGGGAGGAGAGGAGGTGCAGGATGTGGGGAGGGGGCTCGGGGCTGTCCCGGGGGTGGGGGGAGCAGGGTCAGGGGTGCTCACACCCCCACCAGAAACCCCCCCCAGACCCTCCCGGGAGGGAGGAGAGGAGGTGCGGGATGTGGGGAGGGGGCTCGGGGGGGTCAGGGGTGCTCACATCCCCACCAGAGACCCCCCCCCAGACCCTCCCGGGAGGAGGGAGAGGAGGTGCGGGATGTGGGGAGGGGGCTCGGGGCTGTCCCGGGGGTGGGGGGAGCAGGGTCAGGGGTGCTCACACCCCCCAGAGACGCCCCCAGACCCTCCCAGGAGCCTCCCCAGAGGGAGGAGTGGAGGTGTGGGATGTGGGGAGGGGGCTCGGAGGGGTCAGGGGTGCTCACACCCCTAGAGACCCCCCCAGACCCCCCCCAGACCCTCCCAGGAAGGAGGAGCGGAGGTGCGGGATGTGGGGAGGGGGCTCGGGGCTGTCCCGGGGGCACGGGGGGGGTCGGCCAGGGGTGCCCACCTCCCCCCGGACCCTCCCCGGAGGGAGGAGAAGAGGTACAGGATGTGGGGAAGGGGCTCGGGGGGGTCAGGGGTGATCACACCCCCTAGAGATCCCCCCCTGGACCCTCCCAGGAGGGAGGAGTTGAGCTGCAGATGTGGGGAAGGGGCTCGGGGGGGTCAGGGGTGCTCACACCCCCTAGAGACCCCCCCAGACCCCCCCCAGACCCTCCCGGGAGGAGGGAGTGGAGGTGCGGGATGTGGGGAGGGGGCTCCTGGGGGCAGTGCGGGGTCTCCCCTGGGGCTCGGGGCTGTCCTGGGGGCGGGGGGAGCAGGGTCAGGAGTGCTCACACCCCCCAGAGACGCCCCCAGACCCTCCCAGGAGCCTCCCCAGAGGGAGGAGAGGAGGTGCGGGATGTGGGGAGGGGGCTCGGGGCTGTCCCGGGGGCACGGGGAGGGGTCGGTCAGGGGTGCCCACCTCCCCCAGAGACCCCCCCAGACCCTCCCAGGAGGGAGGAGAGGAGGTGCGGGATGTGGGGAGGGGACTCCTGGGGGCAGTGCGGGGTCTCCCCTGGGGCTCGGGGCTGTCCTGGGGGCGGGGGGAGCAGGGTCAGGGGTGCTCATACCCCCCAGAGACCCCCCCAGACCCCCCCCAGACCCTCCCAGGAGGGAGGAGAGGAGGTGCGGGATGTGGGGAGGGGGCTCGGGGGGGGTCAGGGATGCCCACCCTCCCCCAGAGACCCCCCCGGACCCTCCCCGGACCCAGGAGCGGAGGTGCGGGATGTGGGGAGGGGTCTCCCCCGAGGCACGGGGCTGTCCCGGGGGTGGGGGCGGGGGCGATTTGAGGACCCCCCCTCCCCTTTTCCCCGGGGGGCAGGGGGATCTCACCAGGAAGGAGCAGAGGAAGATGAAGGAGACGAAGTAGAAGTAGGCGAACTCGTTGCCGCACTCGTCCTCCTTGATGCCCGAGTTCTCGTCGCACGGCTTCCCGCTGAGGCACGACAGCATGATCTCGTGCCACGCCTCCCCCGTGGCGCTCCTGGCGACAGAGGGGACACGGCGGGGGGGGGGGGGTGGGGGGGGTAGGGGACACGCCTGTCACGAGCACGGCAGCGACACCGGGGTGGGGGAGGGGGGGAGGGGACGGGGAGGGGACACACGGCGGCGAGGGTGGCATAGGGCGGGGTGGCACCGGGGTGGCACTGGGGTGGCATTAGGGTGGCATTAGGGTGGCACTGGGGTGGCATTAGGGTGGCACTGGGTACCCGGGTGACACTGGGGTGGCACTGGGACTCAGCCAGGGGATGTGCTGGGGTGACACTGGGTACTGGGGTGGCAGCGGGGTGGCATTAGGGTGACACTGGGGTGGCACTGGGTACCCAGGTGACACTGGGACTGAGCCAGGGGACGTGCTGGGGTGGCACAGGTGACACTGGGGTGGCACTGGGTACTGGGGTGGCACTGGGGTGACACTGGGACTCAGCCAGGGGACAGGCTGGGGTGGCACTGGGTACCGGGGTAGCAGCGGGGTGGCATTAGGGTGACACTGGAGTGGCACTAGAGTGGCACTGGGTACCCGGGTGACACTGGGACTGACCCAGGGGACGTACTGGGGCGGCACAGGTGACACTGGGGTGGCACTGGGTACCCGGGTGACACTGGGGTGGCACTGGGACTGAGCCAGGGGACGTGCTGGGGTGGCACTGGGTACCTGGGTGACACTGGGGTGGCACTGGGACTGAGCCAGGGGACGTGCTGGGGCGGCACAGGTGACGCTGGGGTGGCACTGGGTACCCAGGTGGCACTGGGACTGAGCCAGGGGATGTGCTGGGGTGACACTGGGTACTGGGGTGGCAGCGGGGTGGCATTAGGGTGACACTGGGTGGCACTGGGTACCCAGGTGACACTGGGACTGAGCCAGGGGACGTGCTGGGGTGGCACAGGTGACACTGGGGTGGCACTGGGTACCTGGGTGACACTGGGGTGGCACTGGGACTGAGCCAGGGGATGTGCTGGGGTGACACTGGGTACTGGGGTGGCAGCGGGGTGGCATTAGGGTGACACTGGGTGGCACTGGGTACCCGGGTGACACTGGGACTGAGCCAGGGGATGTGCTGGGGTGGCACAGGTGACGCTGGGGTGGCACTGGGTACCCAGGTGACGCTGGGACTCAGCCAGGGGACATGCTGGGGTGGCACAGGTGCCACCGGCGCCACCCAGGTGACCGCGGCACTCACCTGAAGAGCAGCATCAGGGCCTGGAAGAAGGTGCGGAAGTTGTTGTGCTGGGTGATGGCCGACTCGTCATCCTCCTCCTCGATCCCGATGTTCCCAAACACCTGAGGGGGGTTGGATGGATCAGGGGCGGGGTCGGCGGTGTCACCTGCACCCCAGGGTGTCACCTGCACCCCAGGGGTGCCACCTGCACCCCAAGGAGCCACCTGCACTCCAGGCCTGTCACCTGCACCCCAGGGTGCCACCTGCACCCCAAGGGTGTCACCTGCACCCCAGGGTGTCACCTGCACCCCAAGGAGCCACCTGCACCCCAAGGTGTCACCTGCACTCCAGGCCTGTCACCTGCACCCCAGGGTGCCACCTGCACCCCAAGGTGTCACCTGCACCCCAGGGGTGCCACCTGCACCCAGGTGTGGCTCTCACCTGCCCCAGGTGTGGCTCTCACCTGCCCCCAGGTGTGGCTCTCACCTGCATCCCAGGGTGTCACCTGCACCCCAAGGTGTCACCTGCCCCCAGGTGTGCCTCTCACCTGCCCCCAGGTGTGCCTCTCACCTGCCCCAGCTGTGCCTCTCACCTGCACCCCAGGTGTGCCTCTCACCTGCCCCCAGGTGTGCCTCTCACCTGCCCCCAGGTGTGGCTCTCACCTGCCCCCAGGTGTGCCTCTCACCTGCACCCCAGGTGTGCCTCTCACCTGCCCCCAGGTGTGCCTCTCACCTGCACCCCAGGTGTGTCACCTGCACCCCAGGTGTGGCTCTCACCTGCACCCCAGGTGTGGCTCTCACCTGCCCCAGGTGTGCCTCTCACCTGCCCCAGGTGTGCCTCTCACCTGCCCCAGGTGTGCCTCTCACCTGCCCCCAGCTGTGCCTCTCACCTGCCCCAGCTGTGCCTCTCACCTGCCCCAGGTGTGCCTCTCACCTGCACCCCAGGTGTGCCTCTCACCTGCACCCCAGGTGTGTCACCTGCACCCCAGGTGTGGCTCTCACCTGCACCCCAGGTGTGGCTCTCACCTGCCCCCAGGTGTGCCTCTCACCTGCCCCAGCTGTGCCTCTCACCTGCCCCAGCTGTGCCTCTCACCTGCCCCAGGTGTGCCTCTCACCTGCACCCCAGGTGTGCCTCTCACCTGCACCCCAGGGTGTCACCTGCACCCCAGGTGTGGCTCTCACCTGCCCCAGGTGTGCCTCTCACCTGCCCCCAGGTGTGCCTCTCACCTGCCCCAGGTGTGCCTCTCACCTGCCCCAGGTGTGCCTCTCACCTGCACCCCAGGTGTGCCTCTCACCTGCACCCCAGGTGTGTCACCTGCACCCCAGGTGTGGCTCTCACCTGCACCCCAGGTGTGGCTCTCTCCTGCCCCCAGGTGTGCCTCTCACCTGCCCCAGCTGTGCCTCTCACCTGCCCCCAGGTGTGCCTCTCACCTGCCCCCAGGTGTGCCTCTCACCTGCCCCAGGTGTGCCTCTCACCTGCCCCAGCTGTGCCTCTCACCTGCCCCCAGGTGTGCCTCTCACCTGCCCCAGGTGTGCCTCTCACCTGCACCCCAGGTGTGCCTCTCACCTGCCCCCAGGTGTGCCTCTCACCTGCCCCAGGTGTGCCTCTCACCTGCACCCCAGGTGTGCCTCTCACCTGCCCCAGCTGTGCCTCTCACCTGCCCCCAGGTGTGCCTCTCACCTGCCCCCAGGTGTGCCTCTCACCTGTCCCCCAGGTGTGCCTCTCACCTGCCCCAGGTGTGCCTCTCACCTGCCCCCAGGTGTGCCTCTCACCTGCACCCAGGTGTGCCTCTCACCTGCCCCAGGTGTGCCTCTCACCTGCCCCAGGTGTGCCTCTCACCTGCCCCCAGGTGTGGCTCTCACCTGCACCCCAGGTGTGCCTCTCACCTGCCCCCAGGTGTGCCTCTCACCTGCCCCCAGGTGTGCCTCTCACCTGCCCCCAGCTGTGGCTCTCACCTGCCCCAGCTGTGCCTCTCACCTGCCCCCAGGTGTGGCTCTCACCTGCACCCCAGGTGTGCCTCTCACCTGCCCCAGGTGTGGCTCTCACCTGCACCCCAGGTGTGCCTCTCACCTGCCCCAGGTGTGCCTCTCACCTGCCCCCAGGTGTGGCTCTCACCTGCACCCCAGGTGTGTCACCTGCACCCAAGGGTGTCACCTGCCCCCAGGGGTGTCACCTGCCCCAGGTGTGCCTCTCACCTGCCCCCAGGTGTGCCTCTCACCTGCCCCCAGGTGTGCCTCTCACCTGCCCCCAGGTGTGCCTCTCACCTGCATGCCGATGATGGCGTAGATGAAGAAGAGCATGGCGATCAGCAGGCAGACGTAGGGCAGGGCCTGGGGGGCAGAGCGGGGCCGGTTATGGGGCTGGGGGCTCTGGGGGCGACCCCTTTAGGGGAATTTTGGGGGTTTTTGGGGCACCTTGAAGGACTGGACGAAGGTCCAGAGCAGGATGCGGATGGTGTAGCCCTGGCGCAGCAGCTTGATCAGCCGGGCGGCGCGGAACAGCCGCAGGAAGCTCAGGTTGATGAAGTTGTTCTGGTGGGGGGACAGGGAAAAAAGGAGTTTGGGGGTTTTTAAACGGGTTTTGGGGATTTGGGGCTGCGGTTTCTGGGGGTATTTTGGGGTATTTTTGGGGTATTTTTGGGGTATTTTTTGGGTGTTTTTGGGGCGGCGCGGAAGAGGCGCAGGAAGCTCAGGTTGATGAGGTTGTTCTGGTGGGGAGGGACACGGAAAAAAGAGGGTTGGGGGTTTTTTTGGGGGGGTTTTTAAAGGGGTTTTTGGGATTTTGGGCTGCGGTCTCTGGGTATTTTGGGGTATTTTTGGGGTATTTTGGGGTATTTTGGGGTATTTTGGGGTATTTTGGGGTATTTTTGGGGCGGCGCGGAAGAGGCGCAGGAAGCTCAGGTTGATGAAGTTGTTCTGGTGGGGAGGGACACGGAAAAAGGAGTTTGGGGGTTTTTAAACGGGTTTTGGGGATTGGGGGCTGCGGTTTCTGGGGGTATTTTGGGGTATTTTGGGGTATTTTGGGGTATTTTGGGGTATTTTGGGGTATTTTTGGGGCGGCGCGGAAGAGGCGCAGGAAGCTCAGGTTGATGAAGTTGTTCTGGTGGGGGGACAGGGAAAAAAGAGGGTTGGGGGGTTTTTAAAGGGGTTTTGGGGATTGGGGGCTGCGGTCTCTGGGGGTATTTTGGGGTATTTTGGGGTATTTTTGGGGTATTTTGGGGTATTTTTGGGGCGGCACGGAACAGGCGCAGGAAGCTCAGGTTGATGAAGTTGTTCTGGTGGGGAGGGACACGGAAGAAAGGGGTTTGGGGGGTTTTTTTGGGGGGATTTTTAAAGGGGTTTTTGGGATTTTGGGCTGCGGTTTCTGGGGGTATTTCGGGGTATTTTCAGGTTTTTGGGGGTATTTTTGGGTGGTTTTGAGGCATCGTGGAAGAGGCGCAGGAAGCTCAGGTTGATGAGGTTGCTCTGGTGGGGATGGACACGGAAAAAAGAGGGTTGGGGGTTTTTTGGGGGGTTTTAAATGGGTTTTTGGGATTTTGGGCCGTGGGTTTTGGGTATTTTGGGGTATTTTGGGGTATTTTTGGGGTATTTTTGGGGTATTTTGGGGTATTTTTGGGGTATTTTGGGGTATTTTGGGGTATTTTTGGGGCGGCGCGGAAGAGGCGCAGGAAGCTCAGGTTGATGAGGTTGTTCTGGTGGGGAGGGACACGGAAAAAAGGGGTTGGGGGTTTTTTGGGGAGGTTTTTAAATGGGTTTTTGGGATTTTGGGCCGTGGGTTTTGGGTATTTTGGGGTATTTTTAGGTTTTTTGGGGTATTTTTGGGTGGTTTTGAGGCATCGTGGAAGAGGCGCAGGAAGCTCAGGTTGATGAAGTTGTTCTGGTGGGGAGGGACACGGAAAAAAGAGGGTTGGGGGTTTTTAAACGGGTTTTGGGGATTTGGGGCTGCGGTTTCTGGGGGTATTTTGGGTTTTTTGGGGTATTTTTGGGGTATTTTGGGGTATTTTGGGGTTTTTTGGGGTATTTTTGGGGCGGCGCGGAACAGCCGCAGGAAGCTCAGGTTGATGAGGTTGTTCTGGTGGGGAGGGACACGGAAAAAAAGGGGTTGGGGGGTTTTTTGGGGGGGTTTTAAAGGGTTTTTGGGATTTTGGGCTGCGGTCTCTGGGTATTTTGGGGTATTTTTAGGTTTTTTGGGGTATTTTTGGGTGGTTTTGAGGCATCGTGGAAGAGCCGCAGGAAGCTCAGGTTGATGAAGTTGCTCTGGTGGGGAGGGACACGGAAAAAGGGGGTGAGGGGGGCGGTTTGGGGGTTTTTTTGGGGTTTTTGAACGGGTTCATTTGGGATTTTGGGCTGTGGGTTTGGGGTATTTGGGGTTTTTTGGGGTATTTTTGGGTATTTTTGGTTTTTTTTATATTTTGAAACAGGTTCATTTGGGATTTTGGGCTGCGGGTTTTTTTCGGGGTATTTTTGGGTTTTTTTTTTTTATTTTGCAATGGGTTCATTTGAGATTTTGGGCGGCGGGGTTTGGATATTTTTGGGTATTTTGTTGTTTTTTTTTTAATATTTTGAAATGGGTTCATTTGGGATTTTGGGCTGCGGTTTTCGGGTATTTTTGGGTATTTTTGGATTTTTTTTATATTTTGAAACGGGGTTCATTTGGGATTTTGGGACACAGTTTTCGGGTATTTTGGGGTATTTTGGGGTATTTTTATATTTTGAAACGGGGTTCATTTGGGATTTAGGGCAGAGGACCCCCGGGAAGGGGGCCAGGGGAGGGGAGGGGGCAGCAGGGGAGCCCACCTACCCCGAACTCGGTCACCAGGATGTCGGTGATGCTGCCCAGCACCGTCACGAAGTCGAAGACGTTCCAGGCGTCCCGGAAATAATTCTGGGGAAGGGGGGGGAAAGGGAGGTGGGGGTCCCCGGACCCCCCGGGGTACCCCTGCGCTGGGACCCCCCCAAATCTCAGGGTGGGGGGGTCCTGTGGTGGGTGCCTGTGCCCAGGATGCCCGGTGACAGATTTGGGGTGCTCGTCCCAGGAGGTCCCTGGGGGACCTTGGGGGTCCTCAGAGGTTTTGGGGTCCCCTGAGGTTTTGGGGTCTTCTGGGGTCCCTTAAGGTTTGGGGTCCTCTGGGGTCCCTTGAGGTTTTGGGGTTCCCTGAGGTTTTGGGGTCCCCTGAGGTTTTTGGGGTCCCCTGAGGTTTTGGGTCCTCTGGGGTCCCTTGAGGTTTTGGGGTTCCCTGAGGTTTTGGGGTCCCCGGAGGTTTTTGGGGTCCTCTGGGGTCCCTTGAGGATTTGGGGTCCTCTGGGGTCCCCGAGGTTTTGGGGTCCCCTGAGGTTTTGGGGTCCTCTGGGGTCCCTTGAGGATTTGGGGTCCCCTGAGGGTTTGGGGTCCCCGGAGGTTTTTGGGGTCCTCTGGGGTCCCCAGAGGTCTTGGGGTCCCCAGAGGTCTTGGGGTCCCCTGAGGTTTTTGGGGTCCTCTGGGGTCCCCTTAAGGTTTTGGGTCCTCTGGGGTCCCTTGAGGATTTGGGGTTCCCTGAGGTTTTGGGGTCCCCCGAGGTTTTGGGGTCCACTGGACTCCCCCGAGGTTTTTGGGTCCTCTGGGGTCCCTTGAGGTTTTGGGGTCCCCTGAGGTTTTGGGGTCCCCTGAGGTTTTTGGGGTCCTCTGGGGTCCCCTGAGGTTTTGGGGTCCCCTGAGGTTTTGGGATCCCCAGAGGTCTTGGGGTCCCCAGAGGTCTTGGGGTCCCCCGAGGTTTTTGGGTCCTCTGGGGTCCCCTGAGGTTTTGGGGTCCCCTGAGGTTTTGGGGTCCCCTGAGGATTTGGGGTCCCCTGGAGTCCCCGACATCCCTGGGGTTCCCTGACGCCTTGGGACCCCCCGTGTCCCCCGCGCCCGGGGGGTCCCCCGCGTGCCCCCCGTACCAGGACGCCGAAGGCCATGATCTTGAGGAGACACTCGAGGGAGAAGAGGGAGGTGAAGACGTTGTTGAACATCTTGAGGACGTTCTCGTAGGTGTCGGAGGCGTCGTAGAACTGCGGGGACAGCGCGGGGGCGTGGGGACGGGGGGCCAGGGGTGGGGTGGGGGTGGCTCCGGGGGGGGGACAGGGACGGGTCCTGGGGGGTCAGGGGTCCTTCCTGGGCAGGGAATGGATCTCAGGGGTGGCTTCGGGGGGGGACAGGGACGGGTCCTGAGGGGTCAGGGGTCCTTCCTGGGCAGAGAACGGATCCCAGGGGTGGTTCTGGGGGGACAGGGATGGGTTCTGGGGGGGTCCTGGGCAGAGAACAGATCCCAGGGGTGGTTCTGGGGTTCTGGGGGGACAGGGATGAGTCCTGGGGGACAGGGACAGGTCCTGGGGGGGACAGGGACGGGTCCTGAGGGCTCAGGGGTCCTTCCTGGGCAGAGAATGGATCCCAGGGGTGGTTCTGGGGTTCTGGGGGACAGGGATGAGTCCTGGGGGGACAGGGATGGGTCCTGAGGGGTCAGGGACGGGTCCTGAGGGGTCAGGGGTCCTTCCTGGGCAGAGAATGAGTCCCAGGGGTGGTTCTGGGGGGACAGGGATGGGTCCTGGGGGGGTCCTGGGCAGAGAATGGATCCCAGGGGTGGCTCCAGGGGGGGACAGGGACGGGTCCTGGTGGGGCACAGAGGTCCTTCCTGGGCAGAAAATGGATCCCAGGGGTGGTTCTGGGAGGACAGGGATGGGTTCTGGGGGGGTCCTGGGCAGAGAATGGATCCCAGGGGTGGTTCTGGGGTCCTGGGGGGGACAGGGATGGGTCCTGGGGGGGTCCTGGGCAGAGAACAGATCCCAGGGGTGGTTCTGGGTGGGACAGGGACGGGTTCTGGGGGACAAGTGTCCTTCCTGGGAGGAGAAGGGATCCCAGGGATGGTTCTGTGGGGACAGGGACAGGTCCTGGGGGGCACAGGGGTCCTTCCTGGGTGGAGAACGAATTCCAGGGGTGGTTCTGGGGTCCTGGGGGGACAGGGATGGGTCCTGGGGGGACAGGGATGGATCCTGGGGGGCACAGGGGTCCTTCCTGGGTAAAGAACAAATCCCAGGGGTAGTTCTGGGGTTTGGGGGGCACAGGGATTGGTTCTGGGGGGACAGGGACGGGTCTGGGGGGACAGGGATGGGTCCTGGGGGGCACAGGGGTCCTTCCTGGGTAAAGAACAAATCCCAGGGGTGGTTCTGGGGTTCTGGGGGGACAGGGATGGGTCCTGGGGGGACAGGG
>JADMLD010000473.1:0-11604 GCA_017589585.1 Phylloscopus whistleri
GGGGGGTCCCGGGGGGGGACACGGCCCGGGGGCTCCCCGGTTCGCCCCGCTGGGGTCACGCGTGGGGGTTTCGGGGGGCGGCGAGGCCGTGCCTGGGTGTCCCCCCCGAACCCCCCCCGAGCCCCCCGGGGGGCTCGCTCCCGGCTCCGGTTACAGGAAACGCTCCGGCCCGGGGGGCAGCGGGGCCCCGGGACCCCCGGCGGGGCCGGAGCGGGGGGGGGGGGACACGGGGGGGACCGGACCCTCCCGGTTCCCGTTCCCCGGCCCCGCTTCCTCCTTCCCATCCCCGCTCCCCGGCCCGGTTCCCGTTCCCCGCCCCGGTGCCCCGGCCCGGTTCCCGCTGTCCCGGCCCCGTTCCCCGGCTCCTGCTCCCGTTTCCCCCGCCCTGTCCGGTCCCCGCTCCCAACTTCCCGTTCCCGGTTTCCGTTTCCCCCGCCCTGCCCATTCCCGGTTCCCGCTGTCCCGTTTCCCGTTATCCCGCTCCCGGTGCCGTCCCCGCCGGCCCCGCCCCGCTCCGGGGGCCGCTCCCCGTCCCACCGGGCCGCTCCGCTCCCGGGCCGGCCGCTCCCGCTCCCGTCCCGCTCCGCCGCCCGCTTCCCGTCCCTCCCCCGCGGGTCCCCGGGACCGCTCTCCGTCCCTCGGTGCCCGTCCCGCCGCCCTCCCCGCTCCCGGTGCCGCTCCCGGTGGCCGCTCCCGCCCCGGCGCCGCCGCCGCCCCCGCCCCGTCCCGTCCCGGTGCGGTTCCCGTCGGCGGTCCCGGTTCCCGGCCGCTTCCTCCCGGCCGGCGGGGCCGCTCCCGGCTCGGTTCCCGGTACCTGCGGGGCTCGGGCAGGTAAAAATCCAGCGCGAAGCCGAAGAAGGAGCCGGGGGCCCCGCGGAAGACCACGGGCCGCGACGCCTCCAGGTTGAAGGCGGCGACCGGCGGGAGCAGCAGCGGCAGCAGCAGCGGCACCGGGAGCGGCACCGGGAGCGCGGCCCGGGGCCGGCAGCGGGGCCGGGGCCGGGGGCGGCGCGGGGGGGCCGGGGCCGGGCCATGGCGGTCGGGGCTGCCGGGCTCGGCGCTGCTCCCGCTGCCGAGTCCCCTCGGAAAGTGCCCGGGGGGGGCCCGGGGCCGCCCCGCCCCGCCGTGACTCACCGGGGAGGAGCCAGAGCCCCGCCGGGCACCGGCACCGGCACCGGCAGCGGGCGGCGGGGACGGGGACACCCCGGGGGGAGCGGGGCACCCAGGGGACAGGGACACCCCGGGGACACCGGGACACCGCGGGGACAGGGGGACACCCCTGAGACAGGGACAGGGACACCCAGGGGACAGCGGGACACCCCTGGGACAAGGACACCCCGGGGACAGGGACACCCCGGGAACAGGGACACCCCGGGGACAGGGAGACCCTGGTGACAGCGGGACACCCCGGGGACACCGCGACCGCAGGGACACGGACACCCCGGGGACAGGGACACCCTGGGGACAGGGACAGGCCGGGGGGAGCAGGGCACCCAGGGGACAGGGACATGCCAGGGACATTCCAGGGACACCGGGACGTCAAGGACAGGGACACCCCGGGGACACCGGGACATCAGGGATGGACGCGGATGGGACACCTCGTGGGGAGGGGGCCAGCTCGGGGACAAGGGGACATCAGGGACGAGGGGACATCAGGGACAAGGGGACATCAGGGACGAGGGGACATCAGGGACACTCCGAGGGGACCCGCTCCGAGGGGACCGGGACAGTCTCAGAACACCGGGACACCCCAGGGACAGCGGGACAGCGGGGATGGGACACGCGAGGGACACCGGGACAGCCCGGGGGCGCGGGGACATCGGGGACACCTGAAGGACACCGAGGGACACCAGGGCGGCAGGGACTGGGACAGCCCTGGGGGCAGAGGGACAGCGGGGACACCGGAGAGGCACCGGGACACGAGGGACAGGGACACCGGGACATGGGGGTACCGCGACATTTGGGGACACCACGGGGGGACACGAGTGGGACAGGCACGGGGAGCGTGGGTGACATTTGGGGACACAGGACACAGGGGGTACCGGGACATTTGGGGGACATTGGGACACAGGACACTGGGAGTACCGGGACATTTGGGGACACCAGGACACCGTGGGGGGACAGACACGAGTGGGACAGGCACGGGGGGCCTGGGTGACCCTTGGGGACACGGGGGACAGGAGCGGGCCGGGCCGGGCCGGGGGCGCGGCGGGAGGAAGGGGACCCGGCGGGGGACACGGGGGGGGGGCCGGATCCCGGCGCCGCTTCCTGGAAGGGAAGAGCGGAAACGGGGCCGGGGCCGTTCCCACGGAGGGGGTGGGACCCCCGGGGGGGGGGGGGGGCGCCAGGGGGGGCGCAGGACCCCCACGGAGAGGGGGTGACACGGGGGGTGGCGCTGGCACCTCCCTGCGGGGACTCGGGGGGGACAATGGGGGCGCGCGGGGGGGGGGGGGGGGAGGACACGGGAGGGGCGGGGGGCGTGCCCCCCCTCTCCCCCCCCCACCGCACGCCCCCTCCCCCCGTGTCCGTGCAAAGCGGGGTGGGGGGGGACACGAGGGGACACGTGGGGACAGCCCCCGGCCCGCCGCCAGGCGCGTGCCCGCGTCTGCGAGGCTGGGCCGGGGACGCGCACGGGGGAGCGGGGGTCGGGGGCGCGCAAAGGGGAACGGGGAGGGGGCGTGCAAAGGGGGGGCCGGGGGTTGTGCAAGAGGGGGTGTGCAAGGCGGTGGGGGGGCGCGCAGGGGGCGCCGGGGACGCGCAAAGGGGGCGGGGGGGCGCGCAGAGGGGCGGCGGGGGGCGCGCAGAGGGGGCGGGGGGCGCGCAGAGGGGGCGTGCGAGGGGCCGGGGTCGGGGGCCTCGCCCGCAGCCGCCGCATTCCAGCGCCGCTGATGCAACGGCGGCCGGGCCGGGCTGGGGGGGCTCGGGGGGGCTCGGGGGGGGCCCAGGTGACCTTGGGGACACCGCGGTCACCCCCAGCGACCCCCGCCAAGGGGCAGCGGGGCGCGGGAGGCGGGCGGGTGGCCGTGTCCCCGCGTGTCCCCGCGTGTCCCCGCGTGTCCCCGCGTGTCCCCGCGTGTCCGTTGCCCGCCGCGGGGGTGGCGCGGGGGCCGTGGGGACAATGGGGACGTTTCCGTGGCCGGGGGGGGGGTGGCGGGCGGGGGGGAACAATGAATGCGCTGGCGCCGGGGCCTTTCCTGCCGGGCCGCGGCCCCGGGCACGCGCGGGGGGGTGGCACCGGGGTGGCGACACCGGGGTGGCGTGCGGTGACACCGGGATCTCGTGCGGCGGCACCAAAACTTCCATGTGGTGACACCGAGATCTGAGATCGCGTGCGGTGACACCGTGACCGCGTGTGGTGACACCGTGACCGCGTGCACGCGCGTGGCCTGGCACCGTCCCCTCGAGCACACGCGGGTCCTGGCTCTGTCCCCCTGTTTGCCCTCATCCCGGTGTCCCCAAATCCCCCAAATTCCCCAAATTCCCAAATCCCCATGTCCCCAAATCCCCACATCCCTATGTCCCCAAATTCCCAAACCCCCAAATCCCCGTGTCCCCAAACCCCCAAATTCCCCAAATTCCCCAAACCCCCAAATCCCCGTGTCCCCAAATCCCCAAATTCCTACAATCCCCAAATTCCCCAAATTCCCACATCCCCGTGTCCCCACATCCCGTGTCCCCCTCCTCTTTCCCCTCCTGTCCTGTCCCCCCCATTGTCCCCCCACCCTCAATCCCAGGGTCACCCAGGGGTGCTCTCCCAATGTCCCCCCAGCCCCATTTTGGGGACCCCCGCAGGGCCCCAACCCCCAGACCGCTCCCCCCCCTCTCCACCTCCGGGGGGTGTCCCCGGTGCCCCCCAGCCCCATTTTAGAGGGGGGTCACCCCACTGCCCCCCCCCAGGGGTGTCCCCCAGCCCCATTTCAGGGGGGATCACCCCGCTGCCCCCCCCCCCAGGGGTGTCCCCCAGCCCCATTTTAGAGGGGGTCACCCCACTGCCCCCCCCCCAGGGGTGTCCCCCAGCCCCATTTTAGAGGGGTCACCCCACTGCCCCCCCCCCAGGGGTATCCCCCAGCCCCATTTCAGGGGGGGGTCACCCCATTGCCCCCCCCGGGGGGTGTCCCCAGTGTCCCCCAGCCCCATTTTAGAGGGGGACACCCCACTGCCCCCCCCCCAGGGGTGTCCCCCCGCCCCATTTTAGAGGGGGGTCACCCCACTGCCCCCCCCGAGGGGTGTCCCCGGGCCCCCCGCCCCGCCGTGGGTGCCCCCCCCGCCCCGGTCCCGTCTCGGCGGTGCCGCCGCGTCCCTGAGTCACCGGGGGGGGGGGGGGGCCCCGGGGGGGCCGGGCCTGACTCACGGCCCTGTACAGCCCCGTATATAGCCCGGCCCGGCGGCGGGGCCACGTCACCCCCCGCGCCCCCCCGGCACCCCCCGACCCCCCCCGGGCCGCGCCTGGGGGGTCCCGGGGCGCTGCGGCCGCCGGGGGTGACCCCGGAGCGGGCGGGGGGCGCCGGTGCCTCGGTGTCCCTGGGGTGTCCTCCCCCACCCCCCCCGGGTGTCCCCTGGGTGTCCCCGGGGCGGGGGGCGCGGCGGGGGGGAGGGGGGGTCGGGGCTGGCCGGGAGCCCGGGCGGGCGCGGGGGGGGCGCGGGGGGGCCCCGGCACCGGCGCTTCCCAAAAAGGCGCTGGAGGCCGTGGGGAGCGGGAGCGGGGCCAGCCGGGGGGGCCCCGAGGGGGGGGGACACGGGGGGGGACACGGGGGGGTGTGAGTGTGAGTGTGAGTGTGTGTGAGTGTGGGTGTGGGTGTGTGAACGTTCCGGGGACACGCGGGAACAGGGACACGGGACCCCAAGGCACAGGGACACGCCACAGGCGTGTGCTGGCTGTCCCCGTGTCCCCACGTCCCTGTGTCCCCATAACCCCATAACCCCGTGTCCCCACATCCCTGTGTGACCACGTCCCCACATCCCCATGTCCCCGTGTCCCCAAAACCCCATATCCCCGTGTCCCCAAAACCCCATAACCCCACATTCCCGTGTCCCCATGCCCCTGTGTCCCCGTGTCCCCATAATCCTGTGTCCCGTGTCCCCATAACCCCATGCCCCTGTGTCCTCCTGTCCCCATGTCCCCATAACCCCATGTCCCTGTCTTCCCATGTTCCCATAACGCCACATCCCCGTGTCCCCATGTCCCACATCCCTGTGTCCCCACATCCCCGTGTCCCCATGTCCCCACAACCCCATGTCCCCGTGTCCCCACAACCCCATGTCCCTGTGTCCCCATAACTCTGTGTCCCCATGTTCCCATAACCCCACAACCCCGTGTCCCCACATCCCTGTGTCCCCGTGTCCCCATAACCCTGTGTCCCCACATCCCCATGTCCCCATAACTGCACATCCCTGTGTCCCCGTGTCCCCCTGTCCCCATGTCCCTGTGTCCCCATAACCCCATGTCCCTGTGTCCCCACATCCCTGTGTCCCTGTGTCCCCATAACCCCGTAACCCCACATCCCTGTGTCACCATGGCACCATATCCCCGTGTCCCCATGTTCCCATAACCCCATGTCCCCATGTCACCACATCCCTGTGTCCCCGTGTCCCCATAACCCTGTGTCCCCATAACTCTGTGTCCCCATGTTCCCATAACCCCACATCCCCGTGTCCCCGTGTCCCCATGTCCCCGTGTCCCCACGTCCCCCTGTCCCCATATTCCTGTGTCCCCATGTCCCTGTTTCCCCCGTCCCCATGTTCCCATAACCCCACATCCCTGTGTCCCCCTGTCCCCATATCCCTGTGTCCCCATAACCCCACTCCCCGTGTCCCCATGTCCCCGTGTCCCCACATCCCCATATCCCTGTGTCCCCATAACCCCACTCCCCGTGTCCCCACATCCCCGTGTCCCCGTGTCCCCACATCCCTGTGTCCCCACATCCCCGTGTCCCCATAACTGCACATCCCCATGTCCCTCTGTCCCCGTGTCCCCATGTCCCTCTGTCCCCATGTCCCCATGTCCCCGTGTCCCCATGTCCCCCTGTCCCCACATCCCCACTCGTGTCACCCCTCCCATGACCCTTCCCCTCCCCCCATTTGGGGTCACCCCGCTGGCATTTGGGGCCGGATCCGGGATTTCCCTGCTGGGGCAGCGGGAGGGGGTTGGGTGGGCTCCCCCCCCCCCCCCCCCTCCCCGTTTTGGGGTGAAACCCTTGGGTTTTGGGGCGTCCCTTGTTGTCCCCACAAACTCCTGCCCCGGGGGCGTCCCAGCCGCCCCAAAATCCGGGATCTCCATCCCTGGCCAGGCCAGGACGGGGGGGAAGACCCTAAACCCCCCTGGGATGAAACCAAAAACCCGGGAATTCGCCCCAAAAAGCGCCAGGGGCAGAATCCCCTGCGGGATTTGGGGACACCAAAGGCGACAGAGACCCGGCAGAACATTCCAGATCCTCCCTGCCCAGGGAATCCCCCGAGGCTCGGGGGAGAGGGAAAATCCCTTTTTTTTGGGGTGGTTTTTGTTGTTTTTTCACAAAAAAAAAATTGCAAAACCCGGCGGAGCAGCGGGAGCCGCCCGTGTTTTCCCACCCGGTGACGGCGATCCCGAGTTTTTTTTTTTCCAGCCCCTCCCGGATCCACCCTGGCAGGAAAACCCCGGGAGAGGGGTCAGGGAAAGCTGGAAAAAGTTGGGAAAAAAAATGGAAAAAAATGGAAAAAAATGGGAAAAAAATGGGAAAAAATGGGAAAAAAATGGGAAAAAAAATGGAAAAAATGGGAAAAAAAATGGAAAAAAAAATTGGAAAAAAAAGGAAAAAAAAAAGGAAAAAGAAGTTGGAAAACTCCTGGAGCTGTGTGGGATTTTTTTTTTGGGGGGGGAAGTGTAGGGTGGGATTTGGGATGGGGTGAGGGGATAAATCCCCCTGGGAGCCTCTTGGTTCTGCACGCGGGGCGGGGAGGGGTGGAAAATTCCCCCCCAAAAAAATGGATTTAAAAGGGATTTTGGGGGGAAAACCCGAGCGGGGGAGGAAGGGAGGGAGGGAGGGAGAGCCGGGATGGGGAATGCGGGGAAAGGGCCGGGCCCGGCCGGCGCAGCTGCGCCAGATGTTGGGATCGGGGCTGGGAATCCCGGATCCCGCCCCGCAGCTGCGAGCCCGGAATTCTCCACAATTCCAGAGCTTTCCAGGAGCGCCCCCCCCCCGCGCCCCACCCCTGGAAAAGAGGAGAAAAAGGGGATAAAAAGGAGTTTTGGGAGGTTTTTTTCCCCCCAAAATAACCCGGGCCGGAGGTGTCGGGGCGCCCGCGGGGGCGGGAGGTGGCGGTGCCGATGACACAGAAATTCCCATTTCCACTTTTTCCGCCCCAAAATCCGGCGGCGGCTCCGAGCTGAGCTGAGCTGAGCTGAGCTGCCGGCGCGGGGCGGGGAGGGGAGGCGAAAATAAAATAAAATAAAATAAAAATCTAAATAAATTAAAAAAAAAAAAGGATTTTGGGAAGGGAGGGGGGGGGCGGGGATCTCCCCCCAAGCCGGGGGTCCCCGGGGGGGGGTCCCAGGGGCGGGGACGCTCTGTGAGGATTTTTGGGGGGAGGGTTCCCAGGGTGGGGACCCCCCCCTGGTGTCCCCCCTCCCCCCCAGGGCGGGGTCCCCTGTCCCCGGGCACTGGGCGGGGGGGGGGGGGGGTTTGCGCAAGAGACCCCGAAATAACCCCCCCACCCCCACCCCCCCCAGCCCAAAATTCCTCCTGGGAGCGCCGGATCGGTGGGAAAGGGAACGCGGGGGGGGGGGGGGGGTGGGGACAGGACGGGGGGGGTGACAGGGACACGGGGCGGGGGGGGGACACAGCACCGGCCCGGAGCGACCCCCGCAGTGCCCCCCGGGTGGGGGTGGCCCTGTCCCCACCCCTCTGTCACCCCCTCCCCCCCCGCCCCAGGGCTGAGGGGACACCGCCAGCACTCGCAGCGATTTTATTTCCAAAAATATTTAAAAGCCGGGGGGGGCCCCTCCGGCCCCGAGCCCCCTCCCGGCCCCCGGGAGCCCCCGGGATCCCCCCGCTGTCACCGTCCTGGGCCGGGCGGGCCCCAGGCGCGCTCCCGCGGCCCCAGGCGCGATCCCGCCGGCCCCAGGCGCGCTCCCGCCGGCCCCAGGCGCGCTCCGCTGTCGCCGGGCGGGATTTCCTCGGGGACAGCCCCTCCGGGGGGGTGGCGGGGTCGGGGCTGGGGGCGAGAGGGGGCGGCGGGGTCAGGTCGGGTGTGCTGGGGGGGGACGGCTGAGTGTGACACTTGGGGACACTCACACACCTGAGTGTGACACTTGGGGACATTGACACACCTGAGTGTGACACCCGGGGACACTCACACACCCGAGTGTGACACTTGGGGACACTCACACACCTGAGTGTGACACCTGGGGACACTCACACACCCGAGTGTGACACTTGGGGACACTCACACACCTGAGTGTGGCACTTGGGGACACTCACACACCTGAGTGTGGCACCCGGGGACACTCACACACCTGAGTGTGACACCCGGGGACACTCACACACCTGAGTGTGACACCTGGGGACACTCACACACCTGAGTGTGACACCCGGGGACACTCACACACCTGAGTGTGACACTTGGGGACACTCACACACCCGAGTGTGGCACCTGGGGACACTCACACACCTGAGTGTGACACCTGGGGACACTCACACACCTGAGTGTGGCACCCGGGGACACTCACACACCCGAGTGTGGCACCTGGGGACACTCACACACCCGAGTGTGACACCCGGGGACACTCACACACCTGAGTGTGACACTTGGGGACACTCACACACCTGAGTGTGGCACTTGGGGACACTCACACACCTGAGTGTGGCACTTGGGGACACTCACACACCCGAGTGTGGCACCTGGGGACACTCACACACCTGAGTGTGGCACTTGGGGACACTCACACACCTGAGTGTGGCACCCGGGGACACTCACACACCTGAGTGTGACACTTGGGGACACTCACACACCTGAGTGTGGCACCTGGGGACACTCACACACCTGAGTGTGGCACTTGGGGACACTCACACACCTGAGTGTGGCACTTGGGGACACTCACACACCTGAGTGTGACACCTGGGGACACTCACACACCTGAGTGTGGCACTTGGGGACACTCACACACCCGAGTGTGACACTTGGGGACACTCACACACCTGAGTGTGACACTTGGGGACACTCACACACCCGAGTGTGACACCCGGGGACACTCACACACCCGAGTGTGACACCCAGGAACACTCACACACCTGAGTGTGGCACTTGGGGACACTCACACACCTGAGTGTGGCACCTGGGGACACTCACACACCTGAGTGTGACACTTGGGGACACTCACACACCTGAGTGTGGCACTGGGGACACTCACACACCTGAGTGTGACACTTGGGGACACTCACACACCTGAGTGTGGCACTTGGGGACACTCACACACCTGAGTGTGACACTTGGGGACACTCACACACCCGAGTGTGACACCCGGGGACACTCACACACCCGAGTGTGGCACCTGGGGACACTCACACACCTGAGTGTGACACTTGGGGACACTCACACACCCGAGTGTGACACCCGGGGACACTCACACACCCGAGTATGACACTTGGGGACACTCACACACCTGAGTGTGGCACTTGGGGACACTCACACACCTGAGTGTGACACCCGGGGACACTCACACACCTGAGTGTGGCACTTGGGGACACTCACACACCTGAGTGTGACACCTGGGGACACTCACACACCTGAGTGTGGCACTTGGGGACACTCACACACCTGAGTGTGACACCTGGGGACACTCACACACCTGAGTGTGGCACCTGGGGACACTCACACACCTGAGTGTGACACTTGGGGACACTCACACACCTGAGTGTGACACCTGGGGACACTCACACACCTGAGTGTGGAACTTGGGGACACTCACACACCCGAGTGTGACACTTGGGGACACTCACACACCTGAGTGTGACACCCGGGGACACTCACACACCTGAGTGTGGCACTTGGGGACACTCACACACCTGAGTGTGACACCCAAGGACACTCACACACCTGAGTGTGACACTTGGGGACACTCACACGCCTGAGTGTGGCACCTGGGGACACTCACACACCTGAGTGTGGCACTTGGGGACACTCACACACCTGAGTGTGACACTTGGGGACACTCACACACCTGAGTGTGACACCCGGGGACACTCACACACCTGAGTGTGGAACTTGGGGACACTCACACACCTGAGTGTGACACCTGGGGACACGCACACACCTGAGTGTGACACTTGGGGACACTCACACACCCGAGTGTGGCACTGGGGACACTCACACACCTGAGTGTGACACCCAAGGACACTCACACACCTGAGTGTGACACTTGGGGACACTCACACACCTGAGTGTGACACTTGGGGACACTCACACACCCGAGTGTGGCACTGGGGACACTCACACACCTGAGTGTGACACCTGGGGACACTCACACACCTGAGTGTGACACTTGGGGACACTCACACACCCGAGTGTGGCACTGGGGACACTCACACACCTGAGTGTGGCACCCGGGGACACTCACACACCCCCCTGGGTGGCATTTGGGGACACACAGACACAGCTGTGACACCTGGGGACACTCACACACCCGAGTGTGGCACCTGGGGACACTCACACACCTGAGTGTGGCACCTGGGGACACTCACACACCTGAGTGTGACACCCGGGGACACTCACACACCTGAGTGTGGCACCTGGGGACACTCACACACCTGAGTGTGACACTTGGGGACATTCCCCGCCCCCCCGGGTGGCACTGGGGACACTCCTCCCCCCCCGGGTGGCACTGGGGACACTCCCCCCCCCCCGGGTGGCACATGGGGACACTCCCACCCCCCCCGGGTGGCACTGGGGACACTCACCCCCCCCCCGGGTGGCACCTGGGGACACTCCCACCCCCCGGTGACACTGGGGACACTCCCACCCCCCGGGTGGCACTGGGGACACTCCCCCCCCCTGGGTGGCACTGGGGACACTCCCACCCCCCCCGGTGGCACTGGGGACACTCCCACCTCCTGGGTGGCACCTGGGGACACTCCCACCCCCCCCGGTGGCACTTGGGGACACTCCCACCCCCCCCCGGTGGCACTTGGGGACACTCCCCCGCCCCCGGGTGGCACTTGGGGACACTCCCACCCCCCCCCGGGTGGCACCTGGGGACACTCCCACCCTCCGGTGGCACTTGGGGACACTCCCACCCCCCCGGGTGGCACTGGGGACACTCCCCCCCCCCGGGTGGCACTGGGGACACTCCCACCCCCCTGGGTGGCACTTGGGGACACTCCCCACCCCCCCGGGTGGCACCTGGGGACACTCCCCGCCCCGGTGGCACCGGGGGTGGCCCCTGTCCCCGCCCTACCTGCGGCAGGGGACGGGCAGGTCCCCCTTGGTGACGCGCAGGATGAACGGGGGCGGCTCCTCCAGCTCCAGCTCGCTCAGCTCTGCGCGGGGACACCGCGGGGACAGCATGGGGACATGTGGGGACACAGTGGGGCACAATGGGGACACCGCGGGGACATGTGGGGACATGTGGGG
>JADMLD010000382.1:0-11534 GCA_017589585.1 Phylloscopus whistleri
CACAGGTGCCCCAGGTGTTGTCACCTGCCTCCCACCCCCGTGCAGGGGACGGGGCCACCTCGGCCGTGGGGACGCGTGGGGACATCCTGGGGGGACGCAGAGCCCTCGTGCAAGGCTCAGGTGCCACCCCCGCCTGGTGCGAGGGACACGGGTGAGACAGGTGAGACGGGTGGCACGGGTGAGACGGGTGGCACGGGTGGCACGGGTGACACAGGTGACACGGGTGGCACGGGTGGCACGGGTGACACGGGTGGCACGGGTGGCACGGGTGGCACGGGTGACACGGGTGGCACGGTGGCACGGGTGGCACGGGTGACACCCCCGCTGCCCCCTGCCCTCCCGTCAGGGCACAGAGCAGTGACAGCGACACCTCGGGCGGGGGGACACCTGTCTCGTGTGGGGGTCCCAGAGCCACACCCGCCCCTCCCCCCCGCCGTGTGAGTGACACGCGTGTCCCCTGGGGAGGGGACAAGAGCCCCCCCGCCCCCTCTGCCGGCTCCTGGGGGTCCTGGGGGGTCCTGGGGGGTCCTGGGCTCCTCCCGGTGTGGGGACCCCTGAGCCCCTCGTGTGTCCCCCTGAGACCCTGAGCCTTCCTGAGCCCCCCCAAATCCCCCCAGACCCCCACTCAAACCGGGAGCAGCCTCCTCTGAGCTCTCCTGAGCCCCCCCTGCGCCTCAAATCCACCCGAGCCCCCCACTCAAATGGGGCAAAGCTGCCCCCCTCAGCCCCCTGAGCCTTCCTGAGCCCCCCAAATCCCCCCGAGCCCCCCACTCAAAGAGGGCACAGCCGCCCCCCCTGAGCCCCCTGAGCCCCCCACTCAAAGTGGGAACAGCCTCCTCTGAGCTTTCCTGAGCCCCCTGTGCCTTCTTGAGCCCCCCAAATCCCCCCGAGCCCCCCACTCAGACTGGGCACAGCCACCCCCCTGAGCCCCCTGGGTCTTTTCGAGTCCCCCCGAGCCCCCCTGGGCCCCCCCAAGTCCCCCTGAGCCCCCCGAGCCCCCTACTCAGACTGGGAACAGCCACCCCCTGAGCCCCGAGCCTTTCTGAGTCCCCCAAATCCCCCCGAGCCCCCCACTCAGACTGGGCACAGCTGCCCCCCTCAGCCCCCCCGAGCCCCCCCCCGAGCCCCCCGGCCCCCCACTCACGCTCGGAGCAGCCGGCCCCCCCGAAGGCCGTCATGCTGCAGTCGCAGGTGAAGCCGTCCCACTGCTGCAGGCAAACCCCCCCGTGGGCACACGAGTCCTCGGCGCACGTCGTGCTGGGGCCTGGGGGGGGGGGGGGCACCGGGCTCGTGGGGACCCCCCCGGGCTCCCCATGGGTGACCTTAAATCCCCACCTTTGTGTCCCCTCCCCCCACTCCGTGTCCTGAGCAGCCTCTGCACCCCCACCGGGGGCTGGGCACCCCCAAACCCCCCCCTCGGACACCCCCAAAAAAATCCCCCCGGACCCCTGTGCCCCCACCCCATATCCCTGTACCCCCGGACCCCTGTGCCCCTCGACGCCCCCCGTGCCCCCGCGCCCCCTCAGCGACCCCCTCGCCCCCCAATTCTCACCGTCCCAAAGCCCCCAGACCCCCCGACCCCCCCCAATTCTCACCGTCCCAACCCCCTCTGCACATTCCCCGTGTCCCAAAGCCCCCAGACACCCCCAGACCCCCCATGTCCCCCCCCCTCGCCCCCCAATTCTCACCGCCCCAGCCCCCTCCCCGCACATTCCCCATGCCCTAAAGCCCCCAGACCCCTCTGTGCCACCCAATTCTCACCATCCCCAAAGCCCCCAGACCCCCCCATGTCCCCCCGCCAGCCCCGTCCTCACCATCCCAGACCCCCCCGCACATTCCCCACATCCCAAAGCCCCCAGGCCCCCCCATGTCCCCCTCCCCGCGCCCCCCAATTCTCACCGTCCCACCCCCCCCCACACATTCCCCGTGTCCCAAAGCCCCCTTGCCCCCCCGTGCCGCCCCCCCCTCACCGTCGCAGCCCCTCCTCACGTCCCCCACGCGTCTCAGCGCGTCCCCCAGCAGGTCGGGCAGGCGCCCGTTGAGGTCCAGCGAGGCCAGGCAGCCCCGGAAGCCCCCCCGGGAGGCCACCAGGCGTGGGAGGCGGCCCAGGAGCCCCGGGCTGACCCCCCCGACGTACAGCTCACCTGGGGGGGGGGGAGGCACGGGGGGGGGGGCGTCACCTGGGGGGCGCTGACCGCCCTGAGTGACCCCGCGGTGACCCCCACCACCCCCCCACCCTGACCTTGGGGAGACCCCGCCCGTGTGTGGTTGTGCCACCCCGATGTGCAGGGAGGACACCTGGGACACACCTGGGGGACACCTGGGGAGCACCTGGGGGGTCACTGATGGGGTGGGGGGACACCACTGCCGTGGGTACCCCACCGGGGTGACCCCCACCGTGACCCCTCCCATCCACACCGGGACCAAACCCACAGCTGTGCCCTCACCCCGGTGTCCCCAGGTGTGTCCCAGGTGCCCCAGGTGTGTCCCCAGGTGTGTCCCCATGTCCCCCAGCTGTCCCCAGGTGTGTTCCCAGCTGTGTCCCAGGTGATCCCAGGTACCCCAGGTGTGTCCCCAGCTGTCCCCCAGGTGCCCCAGTTGTCCCCCAGGTGTGTCCCAGCAGTGTCCCAGGTGTCCCCAGGTGTGTCCCCAGGTGTCTCCAGGTGTGTCCCAGGTGTCCCCAGGTGCCCCCAGCTGTCCCCCAGGCGTGTCCCAGCAGTGTCCCAGGTGTCCCCAGCTGTCCCCCAGATGTCCCCAGCTATGTCCCAGGTGTGTCCCCAGGTGTCCCCCAGGTGTGTCCCCAGGTGTCCCCATCTCTCACCCTTGAGCTGCAGCCCGCGGGCCCCCCTGCCCGTGCTGGGTCACGGGGTGCACGCACACCTTCACCCTCCCCCAGGTGTGTCCCCAGGTGTGTCCCACGTCCCCCAGGTGTCCCCAGCTGTGTCCCAGGTGTCCCCAGGTGTGTCCCACGTCCCCCAGCTGTCCCCAGGTGTCCCCGGCTCTCACCCTTGAGCTGCAGCCCGCGGGCCCCCTGCCCGTGCTGGGTCACGGGTCTCCCGTCCACGCGCAGCCCGTGCAGGGCCCCCCCCTCCCTGGCCACGGCCACCTCGTGCCAGCGCCCGTCGTGCAGCGGCTGCTCCGAGTTCCCCTTCATCAGCGAGGGGCCCTCGCCCAGGTCGAACACGTAGTGGATGTACCTGTACAGGGGGAGGGGGCGTGGCCTCGTGGGGCGTGGCCTCGGGAGGGCGGGGACTCACCTGAGGGCGGGGGGAAGGGACAAAGGGACCCCCCACCCACCCACCCACCCAATACTGGGCTGGGGGCGTGGCCAATGCTGGAGGTGTGGCCACGGCTGGGTGTGGTCATTGTGGGCGTGGCCTGAGCCAAGAGGAGGGGCTTGAGCCAAGGGGGCAGAGCCTAAGGGTGGGTGGGCACCGTGGGGTGCGGGGGGTCCCTGAGGGCTGAGGGGGTCCCAAGGTCCCCAGGGGGGTTACGGGATCCCCAGGACCTCCCTGGTGTCCCCAGGAGATCCCCAGCACGCTCAGGAGGTCCCCAGGTGGTTCCCAAGCTCCCCAGGACCTCCCGTGTGTCCCCAGCTGGTCTCTGACATCCCCAAAGCAGCTCCCAAAAACCCCCAGGACCCCCCACATGTCCCAGGAGGCCTCTGAGCTCCCCAGGTGCTCCTCAAGCACCCCACAGGCGTCCCCCAAGACCCCTGAGGAGCTCCCCAGCAGGGCTGCGGTGCCCCCCAAGACCCCCAAGGCCCCTGGGACCCCCCCTCACCCCTTGACCAGCTCGACCACCAGGAAGTCGGAGCCGCTGCCGCCGTTGAAGAGGATGAGGCCGTCGGGCGCCGTGGTCTTGAACTGGAAGAAGAGGTGGAAGGAGGCGAAGGCCTGGAGCGTGGCCAGCGCCACGTAGGAGCCGCGGCCCCCGAAGGCCACCGGGTCGGCCACGATGGCGCGGCGGCCGAAGCGGGCGTTGAGCTCGCAGGAGCTGATGTCGCCGTCGCGGCACAGGTCCAGGTAGGGCAGCCCGTTGAAGAGCAGCCCGCTCAGGTGGCCCAGGAAGTTGGAGGGCACCACGGCCAGGAAGCGCCGCTCGGTGACGATGCCGGTCTCGATGTTGTGGAACTCCAGGCGGGTGTGCGAGCCCGACAGCTGTCCTGGGGTGGTGAGGGGACACCATAGGGGTCACCGGGAGGGCGAGGATTGGGGGGTGTCGCCTCGCCACGGTCCCATTCGGCCGTGGGCTGGTGGAGCTCCAGGCCACGTGCTGTGGTCTCACAGGGCTGGTGGCCTCGTCCCTGTGCACCCATGTCCCCCATGGAGCTTCATCCCTGTCCCATGGACCTTCAACCCTGTCCCATGGACCTTCTTCATCCCTTTCCCCATGGACCTTCCTCCATGTCACCATGGGCCTTCAGCCATGTCCTCATGGACCTGGTCACCTCGTCCCTGTGCACCCATGTCCCCCATGGACCTTCATCCCTGTCCCCATGGACCTTCATCCCTGTCACCATGGACCTTCTTCATCCCTGTCCCCATGGACCTTCATCCCTGTCACCATGGACCTTCTTCATCCCTGTCACCATGGACCTTCTTCATCCCTGTCCCCAAGGACCTTCAGCCACATCCCCATGGGCCTTCATCTCCGTCCCCATGGACCTTTTTCCATGTCACATGGACCTTCAGCTATGTCCTCATGGACCTTGGTCACCTCGTCCCTGTGCACCCGTGTCCCCACCATGGACCTTCATCCCTGTCCCCATGGGATGATGAAGGTCCCCATGGACCTTTATCCCTGTCACCATGGACCTCCAGCCATGTCACCAGGGGCTTTCATCTGTGTCCCCATGGACCTTCTTCATCCCTGTCCCCATGGACCTTCAGCCATGTCCTCATGGACCTGGTCACCTTGTCCCCGTACACCCATGTCCCCACCAAGGACCTTCATCCCTGTCATCCCTGTCCCCATGGACCTTCATCCTTGTCCCAAGGGCCTTCATCCCTGTCCCCACGGACCTGTGACCCCACTGGCCATGTCCCCACGGACCTGAGCCCCCCCGTGACCCCCCGAGCCCAGGCAAAGGCCCCCCCGCCCCGTCCCCGCGGTGTCACCTTCGACGGTGACGTTGTCCACGGCGAGCTGGAGGCTGCGCCCGCGCCGGGCCACCCGCACCGAGTGCCACTCGTTGTCATCCAGCCGCTGCCCCGCGAACAGCGTCTCGGGGCCCTTGCCTGGGGGCAGCGGGGACAGCAGGGACACCGGTGACACCGGGGACACCGGGGACACTGGGGACACCGGGGACACCGGGGACACTGGGGACACTGGGGACAGCAGGGACACCGGGGACACCGGGGACAGCAGGGACACCGGTGACACCGGGGACACCGGGGACACTGGGGATACCGGGGACACCGGGGACACTGGGGATACCGGGGACACCGGGGACAGCAGGGACACCGGGGACACCGGGGACACTGGGGACAGCAGGGACACCGGGGACAGCAGGGACACCAGTGACACCGGGGACCCTGGGGACAGCAGGGACACCGGGGACACTGGGGACAGCAGGGACACCGGGGACAGCAGGGACACCGGGGACACCGGGGACACCGGTGACACCAGGGACAGCAGGGACACCGGGGACACCAGGCACACCGGGGACACTGGGGACAGCAGGGACAGCAGGGACACCGGGGACAGCAGGGACACTGGGGATACCGGTGACACCGGGGACATTGGGGACAGCAGGGACACCGGTGACACCGGGGACACTGGGGACACTGGGGACACCAGGGACAGTGGGGACACTGGGTACACCCCTGCACCAGGGGACACTGGGACATCAGGGGACACTGGAGGGACACCACTGCACCAGGGACAATGAGACACCAGTGACACCAGGGGACACCGCTGCACTGGTGACACCACGGCACTGGGGGACACGGCTGGGTGACACCAGGGGACACCAGTGACACCAGGGACTCTGGGTGACACCAGGACACCAGTGGCACTGAGGGACACCAGGTGACACCAGTGACCCTGGGGGACAGCACTGTACTAGGGACACTGTGCCACCAGTATGGGTGACACCGTAGCAAGCCGGTGGCACTGGGTGGCACTGGGTGACACCAGACGTCCACGGCCAGGTGCCAACAGCCCAGGTGACAACCCGGGGACACGGCGCAGGTGCGAAGCCTGGAACCCCAAACACACCTGTGCACCCCAAACACGCACGGCGGGGAGGGCGGTCCTGGCCCTTGGGGGGGTCAGGAGGGGTCTGGGGGTCCCTGTGGAGCCTTTGGGTGTCCCAGGTGACACCAGGGACTGTCCCCAGATGTCCCCGGGGTGTGTCCCAAGGGGGTGTTCATGGGGAGTTTTGGGGGACCGGGTGTCCCGGAGGGGGTTGGGGGGTTTGGGGGTGTCCCGGGGGGGTTCGGGGGTGTCCCGGGGATGTCCCGGGGTGTTCGGGGGTGTCCCGGGGGTGTCCCGGGGCAGGGGTGGCACTTACTGGGGTGACAGCCCACGCGGACACAGTCTGGGGAGAGAAGACACGGGTCAGGCCCTTCGCAGCCGCCGCCAGGGGGCGCCCCGGGGACGGGGGGGGGCGGCCGGGGGGGGGCGAGGTGCCAGAGGGGGGGACTGGGATGGACTGGGATGGGATTGGGAGGGACTGGGATGGGACTGGGAGGGAACTGGGATGGGACTGGAATGGACTGGGAAGGACTGGGATGGGACTGGGATGGACTGGGAGGGAACTGGGATGGACTGGGGGGGGTTGGTTTAGGGGGTCTCTGGCACCTCGCGGGGGGCGCGGCCGCCCTGAGGGCCCAGCCCGGGGGGTCCCGGGGGTCCCGGGGGTCCCGGGGGGATCCGGACCCAGGGCTGGGCCCCCCCTCGTCAACCGCTGCGGGGCGGGGGGGGGGCAAACGCCGGGACCGGGGGGGGGCCCAATCCCATGGTGGGAGGGGTCTCCTGCCCCACAGGGAGGGCCCCAACCCCTTAGGGGGGTCCCCAGCTCCCTGGGGGGGTCCCCAATCCCATGGGGGGGGTCCCCACCCTGCAGAGGACCTGCAGCCCCACGGGGGTCCCCCCCCAATGGAAGGGGCTGCAGGAGGGGTCCCCGACCCTGGGGGGGTCCCCAATCCTCTGGGGGGACCCTGAACCCCTCGGGGGGGTCCCGGCGCTGTGCCCCGAGTGGCAGCGGGGGGGTCACGAAGGCCCCAATCCCGGGGGGAGGGGAGGGGGAGGGGACACCGAGCTGGCTCTGGTGACCCCCCCAGGGCCAGTTTGGGGGTCCCAGGTGCGATTCTGGGGGTGCCTGGGCACTGCTTGGGGGTCGTGAGCTGCCTGAGCACCTTTGGGGGAAGTTTTGGGCTCCCAGGCACCAACTCAGCCATTTGGGGATCACGAGAACCGACCCAGACCCCATTTTGGGGAACAATTCTGGGACCGGGGCACCTTTTTGGGGTCCTGAGCACCCCAGGCTCTAATTTGACCATTTTGGGGGGATCCCGGACACCATTTTGGGGCCCCAGGCACCATTTTAGGGCTCCCAGACACCATTTTGGGGTCCCAAACACCATTTCAGGGCCCCAAACACCATTTCAGGGCCCCAGACACCATTTTGGGGTCCCAGACACCATTTTAGGGTCCCAGACACCATTTTGCCCATCCTGGGATGACCAGAACCAACTCGGGCCCCGTTTTTGGGGCGGATTTCGAGGGAAGGTTTCGGGGGGGAGGTGTCGGGGTTTATCCGAGGTGGGGGCTCCGCGGGGGTCCCGGGTGGGTCTGGGGGGGGCTCACCCAGGTTGAGGGTGAGCTTCATGCGCCCCCCGTCCAGCTCGAGGCGCAGGGTGTCGGCCGAGTGGCGCGAGGTGGTGGCCAGGACGAGGCCGAAGGCGCGGGGGGACATAAAGCGCAGGGACACGTCCTCGGCCTCGGTCTGCTCGCCCGGCACCTGCACCTTCAGGTACATGCTGCCGTCATAGCTCAGCACCGCCGCCTCTGCCGGGAGAGCGGGGACAGCCCCGGGTCACCCCCGGGGTCACCCCCGGCACAGCCACCCCCGTCCCCAGGACACCCCTGGTCACCACGGGGTCACCCCCGGCACGGCACGGCCACCCCCGGGTCACCCCCGGCACAGCACGGCCACGCCCGGAACACCCCCCGGTCACCCCCGGGACAGCCCCGGGTCAGCCCCGGCACAGCCACCCCCGTCCCCAGGACACCCCCGGGTCACCCCCGGGTCACCCCCGGCACGGCCACGCCCCCCGTGCCCCACCTGACCCAGGTGAGCCCCGCCCCAGGCAGGTGCTGGCTGAGTGCTGGGGGGGTGAGGGGCGCTGTCACCCGATGTCACCTCTGCCCCCCACCCCCCCCCCCCCGCGCACTGGGGGTGTCCCCATCTCTGGGGGAGCCACCCGTGCAGGGGACACCCAGGTGTGGGTGTGTGGGTGGGGCTAAGGTGTCCCTGGGGACAGCCGGGCGGCTCCTCCCACGCAGGTGTGACCCCTCCCTCACAGGGCAGCCAGGTGTTCAGAGGGTCCCGATCCCCCCCCCACCCTCAGTCCCCCCCTCCCCCGGGGCACCCAGGTGTTCCCACCCCCCCCCGCCTGACCCCGCCCCGCTGTCCCGTGTCCCTCACCTGTCTCACAGCGCTATCCCAGGTACCCCACGCCCCCCAGGTGTGACCCCCACCCTCCCGTGCACCCCTCACCTGTCTCACAGCTCAGCCCCAGGTACCCCACGCCCACCCAGGTGTTCCCCACCCCCCCCCGCGCCCCTCACCTGTCTCGCAGCGCGGCCCCAGGTACCCCACGCCCCCCCAGGTGTGACCCCCACACCCCCCCAGGTGTTCCCCACCCCTCCACACGCCCCTCACCTGTCTCGCAGCGCAGCCCCAGGTACCCCACGCCCCCCCAGGTGTGACCCCCACGCCCCCCCAGGTGTTCCCACCCCTCCACACGCCCCTCACCTGTCTCACAGCGCTATCCCAGGTACCCCACGCCCCCCCAGGTGTGACCCCCACGCCCCCCCAGGTGTTCCCACCCCTCCACACGCCCCTCACCTGTCTCACAGCGCTATCCCAGGTACCCCACGCCCCCCCAGGTGTGACCCCCACGCCCCCCCAGGTGTTCCCACCCCCCCCGCACGCCCCTCACCTGTCTCGCAGCGCGGCCCCAGGTAGCCGGTGCCGCGGCAGTCGCAGACGAAGCGGTTCCAGCCCTCCCGGCAGGTGCCCCCGTTGCGGCAGGGCCCGCTGGCGCACAGCCGGGGGGGCTCCCTGGCGCAGAGCGGGGCCACCCCCGGGGCCCCCCCGGAGCCCCCCAGCAGCGCCCGCACGTCGCGGCTCCGCCCGTCCACGAAGAGGTCGCGCACGCAGCCCACGAAGCCGAGGCGCAGCCCCGCCGCCCAGAGCTCGGGGGGCGCGGGGGGGCCCGGGCGGCCCTCGGGGAGCCCCCCCAGGTACAGCTCGGCCCCCACGTCCAGCACGTCACGGTCGCCGCTGGCCAGGAAGGGCGTGCTGCGGCTGTTGACCGACACCGAGCCTGGGGACAGCGCCGGGGGTCAGGGGACAGCGGGGACAGAGGGGACAGAGGGGGGACAGTGGGGGGACATCGGGGGACATCACAGGGACAATGTTGGGGTCACAGCTGTGACCCCTCTCTGCACTCACACCCTCACACCTGCACAGCCTCTGCACACCTGTGGACTGTACCCGTGCAGCCCCTGCACACCCGCACACACCCTCCCTCCACACCTGTGGATTGTACCTGCACAGCTGTGACCCCTCTGTCTACACACCCCCTGCACACCTGCACACCCGCACGCCCCCCGCACACCTGCACGCTCCCTGCACACCTGCACGCTCCTCACACACCCGCACGCCCCCCGCACACCTGCATGCCCCCTCCCTGCACGCCTGAAAAACCCCCCCACACCTGGACATGTGTAAACCCCCTGCACACCTGCACACATCCTGCACATCTGCACGCCCCCCGCACACCTGCACGCCCCTTGCACACCTGCACGCCCCCTGCACACCTGCACATTCCCCACACACCTGGGCATGTGTAAACCCCCTGCAAACCCCCTGCACACCTGCACACCCGCACGCCCCCTGCACACCTGCAACCCCCTGCACACCCTCACGCCCCCCTCACACCCGCAGCCCCGCCTGCCCCGGGGGTCTCCGCCGCTCTCACCTTTGCGCCCGTCGCGCTGCACGTCCACGTGGCACCACTCGCCGTCCGTCACCTTGCGGGCGCTGGCGCGGAGCCGCAGCCCGGCCGCGCCCATGCCCAGCAGCAGGTACAGGTGCCCGTCCAGCAGCTCCAGCGCCAGGAAATCGGGGGGCGGCGGGGGCGGCCCGCGGGGGGCGGCGGCGGCCGGGGGGTCGCGGGGGGACCCCTGCCCGAAGAGCAGGACCCCGTTGGGCTCCGTGGTGCGGAAGTCGAAGGAGACGGAGCCGGCGCGGGCCGGGGGCCAGGTGGGCAGCGCCAGGTGCGCCTGGGGGGTGGCGAAGGTGACGGGGTCCAGCGCCGGGGGGGGGTCGCAGTGGAAGAGCAGCGCCCCGTGCAGCGTCACCCGCGCGTCCCCTTCCTGCGCCAGCCGCGACAGCTCCAGCTTGAAGTCGTTGTTCTTGTAAACCACCTGGGGAGGGGGGGTGAGGGGGACAGGTGAGTTTGGGGAGGGGGGTCTCGGGGGGTGGGGGGGGGTTCCCAATGTCCCGCCGTGACCGCCAGCGCTGGTCAGCCGGGGACATCGCGCCCCGTGCAGCTGTGACGCTCCTGGGGGACACGCACAGGTGAGCTGGGGGTCCCCAAAATGTGCAGGAACGTGCACAGGTGAGCTGGGGGGAGCTCTGAGGTCCCCAAAATGTCACCCACAACCCCCGGGGACATGCACAGGTGAGTCGGGGGTCCCCAATTTGTCACCCATCGCCCCCAGGGACACACACAGGTGAGTCGGGGGTCCACAAAATGTCACCCACATCCCCTGGGGACACACGCAGGTGAGTCGGGGGTCCCCAAAATGTCACCCACATCCCCTGGGGACACTCACAGGTGAGTCGGGGGTCCCCAATTTGTCACCCACATCCCCTGGGGACACTCACAGGTGAGTCGGGGGTCCACAAAATGTCACTCACATCCCCCGGGGACACGCACAGGTGAGTCGGGGGTCCCCAAAATGTGACCCACATCCCCCGGGGACACACGCAGGTGAGCGGGGCAGCCCCAGCCCGCGCTCCCCGTGCCCCCCCGCCCCTCCCCCGCTGCCCAGGTGAGGGTGGGGGGGGTCTCTCCCCGGCGGCGCCCCCAGACTCACGTCCTTGAGGCAGCCCATGAAGTTGTTGCTGACGGGGGAGCCGGGCAGGTCGGCGGTGTTGGGGGACCCCCCGACGTAGAAGAAGTCATCGGAGCCCAGCATGGTGAAATCCTCCTGCGTGTAGCCCGTGGTGGTCAGGATGCCGTCCACCGAGATGGTCACCTGCGGCACGAGCGGCCCGGCCTCAGCGGGGA
>JADMLD010000471.1:0-11356 GCA_017589585.1 Phylloscopus whistleri
AAACGGCCCCGGCAGCCCCAAAACGGCGCCCGCGGGGCCCCCGAGGCTCCTCAGGGGGGTTGGGGGTGGATTTGGGGTTTTTTTGGGGGACTGTTGTTGAGTCTTTGGGTGGTGGTGGAGTTGTCCAGAAGGGTTTGGGGTGCGAGAGAAAAATTCCCTAAATTGGCTGGAATTGTGAAGTGGAACAGAGATAAATTCCCTAAAACCACTGGGACTGTGTTGTGGAATGGAGAAAATTCCCTAAATCGGCTGGAATTGTGAAGTGGAACAGAGATAAATTCCCTAAAACCACTGGGACTGTGTTGTGGAATGGAGAAAATTCCATCAATCTGCTGGGATTGTGAAGTGGAACAGAGATAAATTCCCTAAATTTACTGAATTGTGAAGTGGAACGGAGACAAACTCCCTGAAACCGCCAGGATTGTGAAGTGGAATGAGGAAAATTCCCTAAATTTACTGGGATTGTGAAGTGGAACGGAGATAAATCCCCTAAAACCGCTGGGATTGTGAAGTAGAATGAGGAAAATTCCCTAAATTTGCTTGAATTGTGAAGTGGAAGAGGTAAATTTCCTAAATTTACCGAAATTGTGAAGTGGAACAGAGATAAATTCCCTGAATTTACTGAACTGTGAAGTGAAATAGAGAAAATTTCCCTAAAACCCCTGGGATTGTGAAGTGGGAATGAGGAAAAGTCCCTAAATTTACTGAATCGTGAAGTGGAACAGAGATAAACCCCCTAAAACCACTGGAACCGTGTGGTGGGAGGGAGAAAATTCCCTAAAAGCACTGGGATTGTGAAGTGGAACAGAGAAAAATCCCCTCAGAACACTGGAATTGTGTTGTGGAAGGGAGAAAATTCCCTAAAACTGTTGGGATTCTGAAGTGAAACGAGAAAATTTCCCTAAATCCGCTGGGATTGTCTTGTGGGATGTAGAAGAGTTCCTGAAAATGCTGGGGTTGTGAAGTGGAATGAGAAAAAAATCCCTAACTTTACTGGGATTGTGTTGTGGAGTAGAGAAAATTCCCTAAAAGCGCTGGGATTGTGAAGTGGGACAGAGAAAAAATCCTGAAACCACTGAGATTGTGTCAGGGAAGGGAAAAAAAATTCCCAAATCTGCTGGAATTGTGGTGTGGAACGAAGAAAAGTTCCTGAAACCACTGGGATTGTGAAGTGGAAATGAAGAGGAATCCCCTGAAAGCGCTGGGATTGTGGCAGGGAAGGGTGAAGAGCTCCTGGAAGGGGCTGGGATGAGGCCCCTGGATGTCACTTGTGGTGGGAAGGTCCCAAAAGTGACCAAGAAGTGCCCTTGGAAAGTCCAACTGTGGTGAGACGCTGCCAAGAGTGACCCAAAAACAGCTTGGAAGGTCCCAGAAATGACCAGAAATGGTCTCTGGAGACCAGAACCTGCGCTCAGCTGCTCCTGGGAGGTGGGAGGGCTCCCAAAACCACCAGGAATGGTCCTGGATCCCAATTGTGGTGAGGAAGCTCCTGAGAAGGACCCCAGAGCGGGGTCCTGGGAGTGAAGGAATTGCTGCAAATGCTGAAAATGTGGATTTGGAAGTGAGAGAATTCCTGGAAATGCTGTAACGTGGTCCTGGGAGTGAGGGAATTACTGAAAATGTGGATTTGGAAGTGAGAGAATTCCTGAAAATCACCTAAAAATGGTCTTGGGTGCGAGAGAATTCCTGAAAATGCTGAAAATGTGGATTTGTAAGTGAGAGAATTCCTGATAATACTGAAATGTGGTCCTGAAAGTGAGTGAATTCCTGAAAATGTGGATTTACAAGTGGGAGAATTCCTGCTAATATTGAAAACGTGGTCTTGGAAATCAGAGAATTCCTGGTAATATTAAAATGTGGCCTTGGAAGTGAGAGAGTTCCTGAAAATGCTGAAAATGTGGTTCGGGGAGTGGGAGAATTCCTGAAAATCACCCAAAAAGGGCCTTGGGTGTGAGAGAATTTGCTAGAACCCCTCAGAACGGGGTTGTGGATGTGAGAGAATCCCCAGAAGTGCTGGGACTGGGACTGGGGAGGGAGAGAATTCCTGAAAACGACCCAAAATGGTCTCTGAAGGGTCAGGAGCTGCTAAAAACCCTGAAAAACGAGGGGAGTGGGAAAATCCCTAAAACCCCCCCGCCCAGGAAGTGAGAAATTCCTCAAACTCACCCAAAATCAGCTCTCGGGAGTCAGAGAATTCCTAAAAAAACCCCAAAATCAGGGCCTGGCAAGAATTCCTAAAACAAAAAAGCTCTTGGAGGCCAAGTGCGCTGAGAGGATTTCCTAAAAAACGCCAGAATCGGTTCCTGGGACTGAGAGGATTCCTAAAAATCTGTCCTTGGGGGTGTGTCCGTGCTGTGAATTCCCCAAAAACCACGGGAACTGGCTCCTGGAGGTGAGAGGATTCCTAAAAAAATTCCTTGGTGTCCGTGCTGCAGAATTCCCAAAAAACCAGCGGGGCCGTGCCTTGGAAATGAGAGAATTCCTAAAGGAAATGTTCTTGGGTTGTGTCCATGCCTTGGGTTGTGTCCGTGTTGCTGAATTCCTACAAAACCACCGGGTTTGTGCCTTGGAAATGTGGAAATTCCTAAAATACCCACCAGGTCTGTGTCTTGGAAGTGAGAGAATTCCTAAAGAAAATCTCCTGGGATGTGCCCATGTTGAATTCCTAAAGGAATGTTCTTGAGGTGTGTCCATGCCTTGGGATGTGTCCGTGTTGAATTCCTAAAAACCACCGGGTTTGTGCCTTGGCAGTGACAGAATTCCTAAAGGAAATGTTCTTGGGTTGTGTCCATGCTGCTGAATTCCTAAAACCCACCGGGTCTGTGCCTTGGAAGAGTGAGAATTCCTAAAGGAAATCTCCTGGGATGTGTCCATGTTGAATTCCTACAAACCACCGGGGTTTGTGCCTTGGAGATGAGGAAATTCCTAAAAACCCACCAGGTTTTGTACCTTGGAAATAAGAAAAGTCATAAAAAACCACCAAAATGCTCTTGGGTTGTGTCTTGGAGTGTCTCCGTGTTGCCGAGTTCCTAAGAACCACGAGGTTTGGTGCCTTGGGAGGGAGAGAATTCCTAAAGAAAACGTTCTTGGGTTGTGTTGATGTTGCTGCATTTCTAAAATTCGCCCCAATTGTTCCTCGTTGTGCCTTGGAAGTGAAAGAATTCCTAGGAAATGTTCTTAGGAAGTGTTGATGTTGAGGGATTCCTAAAACCCACCGGGTCTGTGCCTTGGAAATGAGAGAATTCCTAAAAGAAATGTTCTTGAGGTGTGGCCATGTCTTGGAGTGTCTCCATGTTGCTGAACTCCTAAAAAACCAAGGGGGTCTGTGCCTTGGAAGAGTGAGAATTCCTAAAGGAAACGTTCTTGACGTGTCCATGTTGAATTCCTAAAAACCACCAGGTTTGTGCTTTGGCAGTAAGGGAATTCCTAAAGAAATGTTCCTGGGTTGTGTCCATGTTGCTGAAATCCTAAAAAACCCGCCAGGTCTGTGCTTTGGGAGTGAGAGAGATCCTAAAAATGTTCTTGAGTTGTGTCCATGTCACCGCGTTTTGTGCCTTGAGAATGAGAGAATTCTTAAAAGAAAATGTTCTTGGGTTGTGTCCATGTTGCTGAAATCCTACAGCCCAGTGGGGTTTTTGTGCCTTGGAAAACTGAGAATTCCTAAAAGAAATGTTCTTGAGATGTGTCCATGTTGAAATCCTACAAGTCAGCGGGGTTTTGTGCCTTGGAGATGTCAGAATTCCTAAAATAATGTTCTTGGGTTGTGTCCATGTTGCTGAAATCCTACAGACCAGCGGGTTTTGTGCCTTGGGAATGGCAGAATTCCTAAAGAAATGTTCCTGGGCTGTGTCCATGTCGAATTCCTAAAAACCCACCAGGTTTTGTGCCTTGGAAGTGAGAGAATTCCTAAAAATGTTCTTGGCATGTGTCCATGTTGCTGAGTTCCTACAAACCAGCGGGGTTTTTGTGCCTTGGAAATGAGAAAATTCCTAAAGCAGTGTTCTTGGGCTGTGTCCATGTTGCTGAAATCCTACAAACCACCAGGATTGGTGCCTTGGGAGGGACAGAATTCCTACAAGTGTTCCTGGGCTGTGCCCGTGTTGCTGAATTCCTACAGAGCTCTGTAGGATTTCGTGCCTCCGAGCTGAGAGCTCCTACCGCCCCAGGGCTCCCGGACGTGTCGCCGCTGGCTCTTTGTGTGGCTTTGCTTTTGGGTTGATATTTGGGGTTTTTGGTGGTGTTTGGTGTCGGTTTGGGGTGGGCGGTGCCGTGTCCCTCGCCGGGGGGTCCCGCAGATGCTTTGTTGGGGTTTTTTAGGTTTTTGTTTCCGGAGTTTTCTCCGTGAGTTGGGGTCGGTTGGGCCCCCCCCCGGGTGGTGGCAGGGGTCAGGAGGAGGAGGAGGAGGAGGAGGAGCGAGGCCGAATCCGCCCGGGGCTGGCAAAGCCCAACCCTCAGAGCCCCCCCCCCCGGAAAAATCCCCCCAAATTTTGGGAAGGATCCTCTCCTGGACCCCCCCAATTTCCGGGAAGATCCCCTGGGACCCCTCCAATTTTTGGGAAGGATCCCCCAAATTTTGGGCTATCTTCCCTGGGACCCCTCCAATTTTTGGGAAGGATCCCAAGGGACCCCCCCAAGTTTTGGGAAGGATCCCCTCAAATTTTGGGAAGGATCCTCCCCTGGACCGCCCCCCAATTTTGGGAAGAACCTCCCAGTCTTTGGGAAGGCCCCCCCGGCTCGGTGCCGTTGCTCCCCAGCCTGGGCCCCACCAGAGGTGGGAGTGTCCCCAAAATCTCCCCAAAACTCAGCCCGGGGGCGTGGCCCCTCCCTCCCCCACACCTGGCTCAGGTGAGCCCCCAACACGACACACAAACAACCCCCAGGGACCCCCAAGTCCCTGCGGGGTCACCCCCAGCCCGGAGCTGCGAGGGGCTCAGGTGTGGCCAGGTGAGGCCGGGTGTGCCCAGGTGTGCCCAGGTGAGGCTGTGCTGCATTACCTGTCCCGCTCAGGTTGGGGTTGGTGTAGTCCCAGGTGTCCTGGTCGTTCTTGAACACGTTCAGGCGGCTGGGCTGGGAGGGGCAGCAGGGAGGGGAGGGGTTGGCACCTGCCCAGGTGTCCCCAGGTATCCCCAGGTGTGTCCCCCGGTACCCCCAGGTGTGTCTCCAGGTGTGTTCCCAGATGTTCCCAGGTGTCCTAGGTGTGCTCCCAGGTGTGCCCTGGTACCCCCAGGTGTGTCCCAGATGTTACCAGGTGTCCCCAAGTACCCCCAGGTGTCCCAAAGGTGCTCCCAGGTATCTCCAGGTGTGTCCCCAGATACCCCCAGGTGTCCTAGGCGTGTCCTCAGGTGTCTCCAGGTGTGTCCCCAGCCTGCCCCCAGGTGTGTCCCAGCTGTCCCCAGGTGTCCCCAGCTGCCCCCAGGTGCGTCCCCAGGTGCCCCAGCTGTCCCCAGGTGTGCCCACCTTGGCGTACTCGATCTTGAGGGTGCAGCAGCCCGAGTAGATGTCGGCGCCGTTGAGCGAGGCCTTGGCGCGCTGGGCGCTCTGCACCGAGTCAAACGTGCCCGGGGGGGGTCAAGGAGCACAAACCGGGGGGTCGGGGGGGTCACGGGGGGGTTTGGGGGGCTCCCAATGGGATTTGGGGGGGGTCCCAGAGGGGTTTGGGGGGTCCCAGGGGGGTTTGGGGGGTCCCAGGGGGGTTTGGGGTCTCTCAGTGGCCGTTCCCAGCAGGTTTGGGGGGTCCCAGGGGGGTTTGGGGTCTCTCAGTGGCCGTTCCCAGCAGGTTTGGGGGGTCCCAGGGGGGTTTGGGGTCTCTCAGTGGCCGTTCCCAGCAGGTTTGGGGGGTCCCAGGGGGGTTTGGGGTCTCTCAGTGGCCATTCCCAGGGGGTTTGGGGGGTCCCAGGGGGGTTTGGGGTCTCTCAGTGGCCGTTCCCAGGGGGGTTTGGGGGGTCCCAGGGGGGTTTGGGGTCTCTCAGTGGCCATTCCCAGGGGGTTTGGGGGGTCCCAGGGGGGTTTGGGGTCTCTCAGTGGCCGTTCCCAGGGGGGGTTTTGGGGGGTCCCAGGGGGGTTTGGGGTCTCTGAGGATATTCCACCATGGCCTGCACGCCGTTCTTGCGGAAGATGACGATTCTCTGCACCGGCCCGCAGGGGTTGCAGATGGTGTAGAGCACGTCCTGGGGGCAGCGGGGCGTCAGGGCACCGACAGACCACAACAAACACCAACAAACCCCAATAAACCACAACAAACCCCCAACAAACCCCAATAAACCACAACAAACCCCCAACAAACCCCAATAAACCACAACAAACCCCCAACAAACCCCAATAAACCACAACAAACCCCCAACAAACCCCAATAAACCACAACAAACCCCCAACAAACCCCAATAAAACACAACAAACCCCCAACAAACCCCAATAAACCACAACAAACCCCCAACAAACCCCAATAAACCACAACAAACACCAACAAACCCCAATAAAACACAACAAACACCAACAAACCCCAATAAACCACAACAAACCCCCAACAAACCCCAATAAAACACAACAAACCCCCAACAAACCCCAATAAAACACAACAAACACCAACAAACCCCAACAAACCACAACAAACCCCCAACAAACCCCAATAAAACACAATAAAACACAATAAACCCCAGTAAACCACAACAACCCCCAATAACACCCAATAAAACCCCAATAAACCCCAATAAAACCCAATAAAACCCCAATAAAACCTCAACAAACCCCAATAAAACCCCAATAAAAGCCAATAACCCCCCCCAAGCCCCAATAAAACCCTGATAACACCAATAACACCCCAACAACCCCGCACCACCAGCCCTGCTGACCGTGGTGATGGAGTAGATGGGGTTGAGGACGGTAAAGAGCAGCGCACTGGTGTCCCCAAACCCCAATAAAACCCCAATAAAACCCCAATAAACCCCCCAAACTCCAATAAAACCCCAATAAAACCCCCAAAAAACCCCAATAAAACCCCACTAACGCCCTGCTGACCGTGGTGATGGAGTAGATGAGGTTGAGGACGGTGAAGAGCAGCACCGTTGTTGGTGACCCCATACCTCAATAAAACTCCAATAAACCCCCCAAATCCCACTAAAAAGCCCCCAAACCCCAGTAGAAGCCCGATAACTCAGCCCTGCTGACCGTGGTGATGGAGTAGATGGGGTTGAGGATGGTGAAGAGCAGCACGTTGTTGACGCCGCGCGCGTCGTCGCTGTCCCCGGGCCGCGAGATCTTCTGGCTGGTGGAGTAGTTGACGAAGGCCGGGTGCCCCGCGAAGTAGATCTGGTTGTCGGCCGCGTAGTTGACGGCGTTGCAGGCGCCCAGGATGTCCTCAAACTCCACCAGGGCCTGGCGCTTCTTGGGCATCACCACCACGTAGCTGGGGAGGGGGACGGGGGCATTGTCAGCGTGGTGTCACCAACCCATGGCGTCATCATCCCGTGGTGTCACCAACCCATGGTGTTATCAACCCCTGACATCACCACCACGTAGCTGGCACAGGTGGCAATGTCACCCTGGTGTCACCACCCTGTGGCGTCCCCAGTGTCCCCACCAGAATTCTCAGAATGTCCCCAGCACGCCGTCCTCACTGTCTTCAGTGTCCCAACTGTGCCACCCCAGTGTCCCCAGCACGCTGCCCCCAGTGTCCCCACTGTGCCACCCCAGTGTCCCCAGCACACTGTCCCTGATGTCCCCACTGTGCCACCCCAGTGTCCCCAGCACGCTGCCCCCAGTGTCCCCGCTGTGCCTTCCCAGTGTCCCCACAGTGTCCCCAGCATGCCACCCCGCTGTCCCCAGCACACTGTCCCTGATGTCCCCACTGTGCCACCCCAGTGTCCCCAGCACACTGTCCCTGATGTCCCCACTGTGCCACCCCAGTGTCCCCAGCACACTGCCCCCAGTGTCCCCACTGTGCCACCCCAGTGTCCCCAGCACGCTGCCCCCAGTGTCCCCACTCTCCCCACTGTCCCCGGTGTCCCCACAGTGCCCCCAGCACACTGTCCCCAATGTCCCCAGCACACTGTCCCCACTGTCCCCATAGTGTCCCCAGCACACTGCCCCTAGTGTCCCCACTGTCCCCACACTGTCCCCCCACACTGTCCCCGGTGTCCCCACTGTGCCACCCCAGTGTCCCCAGCACACTGCCCCCAGTGTCCCCACTCTCCCCACTGTCCCCGGTGTCCCCACAGTGCCCCCAGCACACTGTCCCCACTGTCCCCACAGTGTCCCCAGCACACTGCCCCTAGTGTCCCCACTGTCCCCACACTGTCCCCCCACACTGTCCCCAGTGTCCCCACACTGTCCCCACAGTGTTCCCAGCACACTGCCCCTAGTGTCCCCACTGTCCCCGGTGTCCCCACACTGTCCCCACAGTGTCCCCAGCACATTGTCCCCGGTGTCCCCGGTGTCCCCACAGTGTCCCCGGTGTCCCCACACTGTCCCCGGTGTCCCCACCTGATGGGCCCGAACTCCTGCAGCGCCTCCACCAGATCGGCCTCCACGATGCCGTCGATCAGGCCGCGGATGTGAACCACGGGCGAGGCCGGGGTCTTGTGGGGATCCTCGTAATTCTCCTGCGGGGACAGCGAGCGGGGACATCCTTGGGGACACTCCCGCGGGGCTGGGGACCCGCCACTCCCCCCGGCGACACCGCAGAGCCCCGCGGCTTTGGGGCCGGCCCGAGGAAAAAAAGGGCCCCGTCCCTTAAGATTCAACCCCCTCAAAATAGTGATTCGCGCCCTAAATATTTTCTTCTCTCAGTATTTACCACCTCTCAGAGAGGATCTTTTACCCCCTGGCACCCCTTCCCGCCGCGTTTGCCCCCTCAGAATTCCCCTCCTCACATTTTTCCCTCTCAGAAAAATTTCTTTACCCTTCCTAAGCCCTTCCCGCCACATTTCCCCCCTCAGAATCCCCTTCTCCACATTTCCCCCCTCAGAAAAATCTCTTTTCCCCGCCTCAGCTCCTCTTCCCGCCATTTACCTCCCGTGAGGGTCTCCTCAGCCCTTCCCGCCATATTTGACCCCTCGTCCCCCCTCACAGGAGCTGTTCGCTCCCCCTCAGCCGCTGCCGCCATATTTACCCCGCTCAGAGCCTCAAGGAGCTGTTCTTGCCCCCGCTTCCCCACACAAAACCCCCCTGCCCGCCTTCCCCCCGTTCTCACCGCTCCTCCTGCTCCGGCCCCGCCGCCCGCGCCCCCCGGCCCGCCGGGCCCGTGAGGCGGCGCCTCCGCGCTCTCGGTTTTCAGGCGTTTAGGAGCCCTCCCGCCTTCGCCGCCGCCACCTCCGCCGTAATATCGGCCCGAGCCGCCGCCGCCGCCGCCCGCCGCCATCTTCCCCATGTCGGCTCCGCGCCCGCCGCCCTCGGCGCCCTGAGGGCCGCGCCACCGCCGCCGCGACATGGCGCCCAGCTCCGCCGTCCCGCCCACGACACGCCCCCATTGGCCCGCCCACGCGTCAATCAAGGCGGACCGTGCATCCCATTGGCTGACGCCCTTCCCGCCACACCCGCGACTCCGCGCGTCGTCGTGATTCGCCCAGCGGCAGAGAAGATCCCGCGCCTATTGATCCGCTGAGCTGCCAATCAATGCTCTCCTGAAAATACCACTGGTCGCCGCGCGCGCCGGTCCGCCCGCCCACCGCGCTGATTGGAGGAGCCGTTGCCCGTCAGGGCGAGGCCCCGCCCTTCTCCTTCTCCAACCCTCAGATTCCGCCTCCCTCTTCCCACAGCGCCCTTCGCCTGCGACGCGAACGTCGAGCAACATCATCCGGCGATCATTGGCTCGCCTCGAGTAGCCCCGGCCGCTGGTCTGGCCCACTGGGCATACCGCTCGCTCATTGGCTGAGCTGCACGTCGATCAACGCCCGCGCCCGCAACGCCGCGCTCTGATTGGCCGATTTGCAAGTGCTCTCGCTTGGCATTGGCCGGCGCGTGTGGGCCCCGCCCCCGCGGTTGGCTCAGATGGAGACATTCTCTCCTTCTTCTTCAGCACTGGGGGTAACTGGGAGCACTGGGGATAACTGGAAGGGGTAACTGAGAGGGTTAACTGGGAGGAGTAACTGGGAGCACTGGGCCTACCCCTTCCTGCCCGCAAGGCGGCGCACTCCCCCCTCACCTCATTTAAGCCCCGCCCCACGCACGCTCATTGGCCACAAGCCCCGCGGCCTCAACCAATCACCGCGCTCCTCTCATTCACGCTACCTGCCGCCCAATCATCTTAGCCCTTTCATTCGCGCCGCTCAGTCAGCGCGCCTTTTTCCCCCCGAGGAGGGCTGCTTCCAGGCGTCGGCTGTGCCTCGACCAATCAGCGTGCAGCGCGGGATGCCTCGGCCAATCAGAAAAGAAAGGGCGCGGCTTCTCCGTGAGGGCTCGGCCCCGCCCCCTCCCCAGTTCGGGGGTCCCGGAGCCCCCCCAGGAACGAAACGGCCCCAAAATGGCCCAAAACGGCCCCAAATGGCCCAAAACGGCCCCAAAATGGCCCAAAACGACCCTGAAGCCCCCAAACCGCCTCACACCGGCTCCAGCACTTTATTGAAACAACATTCTGAGGTTTGTTTTTTTGAGGAGGGGGCTCAGCCCCCCCCCCCCCATTCTGCCCAAAAAGGGGGTGCGGGGGGGGGGGGGGGGTGGTCTCCAAATCCCCGCACCAAAAGAACCTTTGAAATTGTTAAACCTCCCAAAAACTGAGGGGAAACGGGAGTTAAAAGGGGGATTGGGGGTATTTTGGGGTGGTCCGAGGGGGTTTTGGGGTCCCCACATCAAGACTCCCCCCAAAAATGCAAGGAAATAGAAGAGAAAATGGGAATAAATGGGGATTTGGGGGGGTCCCAGTGGTTTCAGAGAGGCCCCCGTGCATCAAGATCCCTCAAAACCACTTTCAAATACATAACCGCCCCCCAAAAAAACACCTTCAACGCTTGAACCCCCCCAAAACCACAACAAAATTAAGAGAAATAAAAAGAAAAAAAACCCCAGGATTTGGGGGAATTTTACCATCTCAGAGTGAGCGGTGCCAAAATCATCTCTGAACAGTTAAACCCCATCCAGAAAAAAACCACTTTAAACGTGGGAAACCCCCGAAAAAAGGCAGAAAAAAGGGGGAACAACGAGGAAAAGGGGGAATTTTGCCGTTTTTGGAGGGGCCCTCCTGTCCCTCCCTCAGACGATCATCTCCAGCTGCCGGGCGTACTCGATCACCTGCGTGGCCAATTCCGTGGAGGGGATCGGGGGGTCCTCGGCCTTCTGCTGCCGCCCCCCGAAGCTGTAATAGTTGGAGGGGCCCAGCACCCAACCCCGCTGGGAAAAAAGGTTAAAAAGGGGATTTGGGGTGGGT
>JADMLD010000553.1:3000000-3300000 GCA_017589585.1 Phylloscopus whistleri
CAGCATTGCTCTGGACATAAAGTCCCTGACTCAGTCCTCCTCTCAGGTATTTGCCAGCAAATGTGCACCACCAGCTCTGTCCAGGAGATAGTTACCAACAATAACTAGCTGAATTACGGAGAGTTTTAGGATGGAGGGATATCTGGAAATCACCTAATGGTTAAAGCAGGTCAGCTAGAGTAGGTTGTCCAGGACTGTTGGGTTAGCCTGGTTAGTTTTTTGGGGAAACCTATGGGGGTTTTTAAATATCTCCATGAATGGAGATTCCATATCATCTCTGGCAAACTTGTTCCTGTGTTTGTCCTCAAAGTAAAAAGAGTGAGGGGGTTATGTTCAGATGGAATTTCCTATGTTTATATTTTGATGGTTTTTTAAAAGGAATTTATGCCTCTTGTACTGTCACTGGGCACCACTGAGAAAAGTCTCCCTCCCTCTTCCTCATTCCCAACTTTCATTTGTACAGATAGATGAGGTCCCCTTGGGTCTGCCTTTGTCCAGGCTGAACAGTCCCAGCTCTCTCAGTCTTTCTTCATGCAGCAGGTGCTTCAGTCCTGTAATAATCTTTGTGGCCCTTTGCTGGACTCGCTGCAGTAGGTCCATGTCTCCTGTTCTGAGGAGGCCAGAACTGGACCCTGCATGCTGTGTGTGGCCTCACCAGTAACGAGCAGAGAAAGTCACCTCCCTGAAATTGCTAGAAATGTGCTTCCTAATGCAGCTCAAGGCACTGTTGGTATTCTTTGCTATGAGGATGAGACTTGGTTTGAGGCGAATAGACCTATTGTCATAAATGTGGTGGAAATATGAGGTTCCACAAAAGTGCTAATATTCATATTTATAAATGTAGACAAAACTTGCCAGACTAGAATACCAGAGCAGGTGCCATGAAAAGTCCATTCGTGCCTGTCTTTTCTTGCCTGTTTCCTATGTGCTTCAATCTTACATGTTCATCAGCATAAAGTTCAATGCACTGTGATGTTGAAAATCCTTCCAAATGGAATATTCCCATTTATGCCCTATTACAATTTCCTTGATTAGGGCAGCAAGGAGTTAAAAATCTATTTGCTCTCAAAGTTATATGGGTTCTTAAAGAAAATTTCAAATCCATTCTCCTGCCTAGAGCAATTGTTCATAGATGTGTCATTCCTGATGTGCTTTTCTAATATTTTTATAAAGACTTCCAGAGATGGAGACAGGAACATTTCCCCAGGCAATCTTTACTATTGGTTCTTCAAAACCATTATGGCTACTTAGGTCCAGCATCTAATGAGATTTCTTCTTTGACAGATTAGGCCTTATTGTCTGTCCTACAAAGTCCTTCCTTGACATCAAACATGTTCATGTGTTTGTTTAAGTTAAAAGCATATGTTTATATATTATGTTCTCTTCCTTGATACTTTATTTAAGCTAAACTGCAGACAGGGTCTTCATTAAATCTGAACTGATAGGCCCAGAGCTCCGCCAAGCTCGTAGCGCCTACTTATGCAAAACCATCTGACAGAGATATCAAACTACACCATGTAGGGTATGTGAAAGAGTAACTGCCCTCAGTCTATGAAAAAGGAAACAAAAGAAAAAGAATGCATGCATGACTTCAAACTGAATGAAGATCCAAAATAAACCAGGTACAAACTTAAACATGAAGTGTTTTCTCTAAGACTCGTATGTGAGTTATGGAAATGAGAAATTGAATGGAAGGTGTGAAGCACCAGGTAAGCACCCCAAAGTGGCAGCAAGTTTATGGGGGCTAGAGTCTGAGGACTCCAGAAGCTGGGAAAAAAACCATGGTGTGGGAAGGAGGATGAGAAAGAAGTTTGTCTTGGAAAGCAAGATGGAAAAATGTCATTGTCCAATCAAATGGTGTAGCAGAGGTGTTAAACAAAAACCTATACTTTGACTATTCCTAAGTACTGCACATGCTCTAGGTTGAGCTATCTGTACAGAAATCTATGTGCACTTCTATCAGCCAGACTTCTAAATTATAAGTACTCCTGAAAGGAAAGCTCCCCTTTCTGCAGTTGACATTAATACAATTATAATTTTATTTACATATAAATACATATTTGCATGTTATTGGTCTATTGGTCACATTATCTAGGAAACAGCCTTAAAGATTTACAAATGTGCCTAATTCTAGTTCATGAGAAACTATGCTGAACTAAGGTTGCAGGTTATTTCATGAATGTTATTCTAAAAGATCAGAATAAAATGTCAAACAGTGTAACTTCAAATACTCAAGAAGTGTCCACCATATGGAAGGTTGTGTCTGTGGGAGTCTAATTCAAGAGAAGCAAGAACAGATGTGTGGACTGAACTCAAATAGAGTGTAAGTCTTTAAAGAAAAAAATTGATGCCATATTTTGCAATTAAGACAACCCTTAAATGCTTCTAATTCCAAGAATAACTCTTCTCTCAATAGTTTTTGCATCTAGAAGCCACTGTTTTAGATAATGTACTCTTTCCTAAAGGAAATATCACTTGTCCTAAAGCATATATGAAAAAAGGGGATGTTTTGAATCTAAGAAGGAGGTATAGAAGGTCACAACAAGGCAGTATGACAGTGATGATAAGAGGGCAGACATTGCTTTTTACAAACACCAAGCCCAACATTGAGAATTGCCTCGGTTGATTTTGCAGCAGGACAGCATGTGATGAGCAAAATTGCTCCTGGGTTTTTGAAGGCTATGTTAGAAATCAGGGACATCACAAAGGAACTCGATTTCACATTAGGTTTCACATTATGCATACATGAATTCAAATAATGCAAGTAGAGCAATTACAAGACATAATCCAGCCAGCTGAAAAGCTGTATCTTAACTGTGCAGTTATAGCTGAGGTATTCCAGTCAACAAGCATTTAGCTAGAGGCAACTTTGCCTCAAAACAGAACATTTTCCAAAATTAGTTTTGAAAAATAGGCCCTTGGGAGGTACATTTTTAGCTACTTCATGATTTAAATAAGGTGACTTGTAAAGGAACATCTATTGCCCCAAGATTTGCCAATACTCACAGAAGACAGAGCTGTCCTAGTTAAGAATCTGGAGCCTTTGGCATGTTATATGAGATATACGTAATTTAACCTTTTAACAGCATATTTTAAATCATCCGTATAAAAATATCTCTACAGTAATCGCAGAGCAATCACATTTCTTCTAAAGCTATCTTTAGATTTGTTTTTCTTTTATTCTGTTTTCTTTAGACACTAATTTAAGTGTTAGATCGTTATTTAAAAAAATATTTGAAATCCATGGTAAGATGGTTTTTGCCAAATTAAACCTTTCCTAGTAATTTTGGGTTTGGGATAAAATGGAGAGGTCTCCACCTTAAATCTTATGCTTTTACCAGAAAGACCTGTGTAAGTATCATGGAAGACAGATGTAAGTATAGAGAAGAAAAACAAATTTCCATGAAATACTGACTTTGGTAATTTTTTATAACCAGCTAAATGCTGGAGTAGAAGCCATCCTGTACTTGTTCTCTCTCTGTAGATCATTATCCAATTTATATATTTTAATCCTGACAATGATTTTTTTTTTTTTTTTTTAAGTTAGGGGTTACATCCTGTACAATGTGTTCATGTTAACATTTTAACTCTGATCAGGAGCTCACATTTGAACCCAGTTTACCAACTGCCTCTGCTTGCTGTGCTTTGCCACTGGATATGCTGTATTCCTTTAGGGTGACTAAATTAGGAAAAGCACACATAATGCAATCTAACTATTAAGAGTAGTCTAGCTTGACACCACATTAGAGGCGCCCTAAAATAAAATCCTTTGACATGCATATGGATATCTACACTAGCTGTTTTCTTCTACAGAAGTGCTCAAGCTGAGCTATAACGTTTAGATTCTACAGCTAATGGAGATATACCTAATTTTTGTCTAAATAAATAATCCCTATGGAGTATCTCTACCTCTTTGCATTTACCATTTATAACAGTGTGAAATAATCTCAGTTCTAGAAATAGTTCTAGAAAGGATTTCCTAATGGGAAGATAAGGAAATTCTTCTCTGTGAAAGAACTGTAGGACTGGAGAACATGAATTTGCTTTTAAAAAAGCTTTAAACACAAAATAAAAGATCATCCAACTGTGCTAGACATAAAGGTGGGAGCTGGAAGTATTCTGAATGGCATTTAATACAGATACGAATAGTAATACTGTGTTTATTTCTCCAAATTTAAATATCCTCACCATTCTCTGATTTCTCTGACTGGGTATACATACTCTGTATATGTCTCCCTGTTTCTGCCCTTCCTATCAGTGCATGGCAAAACTTGAAGTTCCCTAGGAAAAAATATACCAGCAAAAACACTGGGAATTCATTATATGAAATAGTGTTTTACCTTAACATAGGAAATGGATTAGGCATAAATTTGCAGAAATTGGTCTCTGCCTTAGTCATGATGTAATCACTTAATGCATATTGTGTGGAACTGTCTGAGATAACCTAACTTTGCATGTTAAGTTTCTTCTTCCAGATCAAATATGAGACTTTGTTAGTTAATGCCTTGAAAAAAATACATGGAATTTATTTGCTATCTTCCATTATTTGGAGTTCCAACTATCAATAATTTTTTTTTGAAATTCTGTTGGCTTTGTCAGTATCTAATGAACTTGAAGAACTTACTACTTATTACTCTGTCATAACTCCAAATCTACTAGCAATATAGGATCTCAATCACATCTCAGACATCATCCTTCCTAAATCTGTAAAAGAATGCTAGTTGACACATGACCCCTCCCCAGAGATCCTGCTCCAGATTCACTGCTGTTGCTCTCTTCTGTCTCCTGCATCCACTAAGCTGTTTTGACTGCTCCAGCTGGCAGCACACAGGGGGCCAGCAGTTACTCCCCTTATTTTATACTCTGGTCTCATTGTCTACTGAAGCAGGAATGACCAGCTTCAGAGAAATCTTCATTGCTGAAAGGAACCTTCCCTCTCCTCCCCAGCAAGCCATGGTAAAACATGGTTAGCAGGAAACTGGAGTACCTGACAGAAGGAAGTCTAAAATTTTGAATACAGGGAAAAAAAAAAAAAAGAAAACCACTGGGTAACTTCTGGGGTAAAAGTCAAAAAAGACGTTACAAATAAAGAAAGGACTGAAATCAATCATATAACACTAGATATAGAATGTCATGGACATGTGTCATGTTTTTACACCAGCCAAAAGCCAAGCTCCAGGCAGCCACTTGCTCACTCCCCCACAGCAGGATCGGGGAGAGAATCAAAGGGCAAGAATAGAAAACTGATGAGTTGAGATAAAAACTGTTTAATAGGAAAGCAAAAGCTGCACAGCCAAGAAAATCAAAACAAGGAATTCATTCATTTCTTCCCATGGGCAAGCAGCTGTTCAGCCATCTCCAGGAGAGCAGGGCCCCATCAGGCAAGAGGGTTATTTGGGAAGACAAACTCCATCACTTCAAATGTTCCCCCCTTCCTCCTTCTTCTCCCCCCCACCTTATATACTGACCATGATTTTATATCATCTGGAATATCCCTTTGGTCAGTTTGGACCACCTGTCCTGGCTGTGTCTCCTCCCAACCTCCATGTACCTCCAGCCTCCTCTCCAGTGTGGCAGTACAAAAAGCAGAAAAGGCCTTGGCTCTGAGCAAGCCCTGCTCAGCAGTAACAAAATCACCTCTGTATTAACCCTGTGTTCAGCATAAATCCTAAACACAGCCCCATACCAGCCATTGTGAAGAAAATTAACTCTACCCCAGCCAAAACTGGCACAAGATGTAAGAAATGTTTATAGTTGCTAGCACAAAAGGGAGAAAAACATCAAAAAATTAGATTTACACTGAGCTTTTCATTTGGATATAGTCCAGTACTGTAGGATTATGTGATAAAGCTTATCTGCACACTCACAGAGGAGCAGACAGACAATGGTGGGAGAGAAAACCCAAATAAATCCTCTGACAAGCTACTCCCAGGCAGACCCCACATGGGCCATCAGCCCATCTGCAGAAGCCCAGAAGAGCACAGGGAGCCCAAATGAAGGCCTCCCAAAGGATGACCACCTTGTCAAGGTACCTTCTTGGACAGTCCCAGGGAAGACATCATCCCCAGCAACCAGGTGGGAAACCAGTCCCCACGAGTCACTGAGAGCAGCAGTCCAGTCATCTCTTAGGCTAAGGGAGTGGATGCCTGTACAGATAGACAGATATAAATACAGGTATAGATGTATGTATGTATTCACTGTTGTAACAAGTGGGCCCCCATCCTGCCTAGCCCCAGAGGAAAGCAGGATGAGGCCACTGGTGCTGTCTATGTCCCTGTGGGTACTCCAAGTTTCTCTCTGTGATCTGTGTGGACAAGCACACTGACGTGTGTATATGTAGGGTATGTGTGGGCTTTGGTGTGTGTGTCTCCTGGGAGCATGTCTTCAGTATCAGCACTGGTAGATCTGGGCACACAGAGCACCAGCAGCCTTCTTTCTCCTGGATACAGCTTGGATATAGCTCTAACAAATACCTTTTCTTATTTCAGCTAATAGCAATACAAAAGTTGGTTAATGCATGGTTAGAATGCTCTCAAACTTATTATTCATGCAAAATATTCAATCTGAAATCTGATATTTTTGTTTAATCTGAAATAATTTCATATCCAGAAAAAAAAATTTAATTTTTTAAGTGCCCTGATCATTAGCTTTTAGGAGAATACCAAGGAAACAAAAAGGAGCTATGGTTTTTAGTTAGATTTTGTTGTTAAATTTTATATGCTTTGATAAAGCTACTCCAACTTTGGACAAGGTTTCTCTGAAAAAATAATGACATTGTTGAAGGGTAGTTCCTGGAAATATATAGTTCCTGAAAATTTACATCTCAATGAAAGAGCTGAAAAAAAAAAAAACCCTCAGGCTGATTTCAGAGCCTTTGCAGAAGTGATATCCCAGAGAAGATGGGTGAAGGACACAATCAGTCAGTTACCCTTACTGTTTTACAGTATATTTTGTTTCCAAGTACAGTGAGAAATGCAATCTGAGTGTTTTCCCCACCAGATTTTTAGTACTTTTATCATATCAAAATGGATGTGGAGGAATACATAATGTAACTCTCACCCTTACTTCCACTAAATATGTAGATCAATATATAACAGGTAGTCTTTGAGCAACATTTTTTTAATGCATCATATCAATTTTATTTCATAACCTGTAAACTGTAGTGGCAAGACCATCTCTCTGTCACAGATGACAAGAGCTTGTAAAGAGAGAGTACATTTAAGGTAATTAAAGTTTACTCTTCAGCCATCCTTTTAGAAGAGTATTTAAAATAGGGACAGATATCATGAGTGGATTAAGGAAACAACCACTCATATCTGGAAACCTATTTTAGCTCAAAGTTTATTGATGACATCACTTCAGCTTCACTGAATTTATTTGTAATCAAAAATGAGCAAATATATATACATATATATGTATAAATTTGTATTTTCAGGATAGGTATTCAAGTAATTTCTGAGGTCCTCAGTATGGATGCCCTGCTTACAGGAGTCTGTAATGAAATGATTTGTTTGAATTTGATTTTTATCAGCACTGCAAGGTACAGCTCCCTCTCTTCAAGCTGGCAATTAATTTTAGTTACCATTACGCATATCAAGACAATTCTAAGTTTTGTAAAAAGTACAAGCAAGGAAAATCAGACCCTGTGGATTTTCCCTTCACTGATGTATATAACATCTGGATATGCTGATATATTATAGCTACTTCCTAATAGTGACCTTGTATTTAGCATGAGAAGAGAAAATGTGATAATGAGTAGAAAATGTATACTAACATTTTTTTTCAAAATCAATTTTTTTGAGAAGGATAAATTAGGTTAAACTGTAATAGAAGTGTAACTAAGATAGATTTCACTTAAGCCAAATGAGTAATATGGTTGGTGTAAAAGATGATGGTCCAAAACCATGCACAGTTATATAGTACTAAATACAGTTAATAAAATGCATGGGAAATTAATGACTGAAGAAGAAAGATATATTTAAGGGTAATTCTTTGAAATTATTTTTCCCAAAGTGATGTTTGCTAGGTCTGCTCATTTTGTTCTACCAAACCAAAGCAGTAGACAGTTTGGGAAAGTGGAAATGGATAGAAACCATTGGTTGATTTGGTATGGTGTTCTGTGCTTCTGTCCCATGCTGTCAGTAGCAGGATGCTGAGCATGGTTTGGTATGGAAGCTTACTCTGAACATCTCTAATGAAATTCAAGTGGCCCAAGGAGGTAGAAAGAAAAGGGTACTAATATGACAATAATAAATAAATAAATATGTAAAATACAAGAGAAAATAATACCATGGTAACGTGACCTGCAGATGGAAGAACCTAAGAGATCCTGTTAGAGGTCCTCAAATGAATTGAGCAGGATTTAAATTATGTACTACTGCTTGCCTATAATTTTACCTGCTTTCCATGTATGGTTTCAAATTCTTCCTAAGTGTTTGCCTCCTGATTTCTAACAGAAGTTACATGATTAGAAGGTATAATTGGTTCATCCCCCATGAGCTGGATTTTGGAAGAAGAGGAAGGTACTATTATCTTGGAGTTTAAGGAGATAATGAAGAAAGAATAGATGGTAGGTTTGAAGCTTGAAAAGGTAGATAAAGGGGAACAGAACTGAGGGATTAAAGTTTTTCTTGTAATTGTTTATCATTATATCTTGCAAATATGATAATTTTAGGGTTTGTATTGTACCAGATCCCAACTTTGCAATTGTGCAGTAAGATCAGAATCATCCTATGATTTCATGAAAGAAATCTAATGTCCCCAAAAATGGATGGCAAATTACAGTGTTATAAATACAAAAAGGAAGTTGAAGCTTTTTAGTAGTTGTGTCTGTGTGCTGACTGTGTGTTCTGATTTCTGTTTGTAACTATGTGTATTTTCTAACTAGTTCTAAGTTGTCAGGAGCACTTGCTGTTGTGATGTTGTTAAGGTAATTGTTAGATATTGTTGCAGTGTTGAGTTACCAACGTTTGTAGGTTCTGTGCGGCTGCCTCCCCGGGTTCAGTTCAAGGGACAACACGAGAAAAAAGGGGATCTTCTACCCTTCCCTGAATAACTCAAAAACTGAGACCACCACCCAGTGCCTGCATTGGAGAACATGACCATCCAATCAGAACAAGGCGGGAAGAAATGATTGGTGTGGAACGCACGCCGTTAAGAACCAATGAGAGCCCAAAGAATCCACCAATCAAGAAAAGGATCCAAAATGGACCAATCGCTGAGAGGACTGAGACTTTAAAAGGGACTGACCCCCTCAGGGAGGCACTTCGCTCTGAGGAACTGTCCTGAGGGGTGGCCCGTGCACGTTTTGGTTTATCTGACTTGCCGTGAGAGGCTGGGACTAGCCCAGCCTCCTGTTCCTGTAGCCGTTTGTATACCAATAAACACTTGGCCTTTCCTTTTTAACACCTTTGGATCTACGGCCTCGTCATTTAATTGGCAACATTGTAACAACAGTATTTCTGGTTAAAAATCAATGACATTATACTGTGTATTACAGTAGTTTATATCATCATCCATTTATTAACATCCACAAATACTGAAATTAAATTACTTATGCCCATCTTACAACATTTTTTGCCAGACAAGTCTCTTAAGTTTTCAGGTGTTGTCATGAATCTTGCATGTTATCAAAAAATGTCAGGGTTCTGTCATCTCCTGTGACATTTTTTGCTATGAGCATGGCCTCCAGAAATGGCACAACATCAACATGATTGGTTTTATTGTTTATACTCTAAATGGTTTTATTGTTTATACTCTAACCTTTACATTTTTAGATATATGTATTGGTATTGCTTACATATGTCTTTATATCCCCAGGGATGTTTCATGTTGAAGGATTATTCCATATGAATTATTTTACCTTATGGCCAGAAGCTGTCTCATTGTCGATATGTCTTTAGTGCTAAAACCTGCCCTATTTTTTTTTTTTTGACCCATATTGAGAGAATAGGAACCCCAAAGGATGAATATTATTACAATGCCTTCATAAGCCCAACTAGACTTCCTTACCTTAAATACCTTTGGCTCATTGTTTCGGTTATGCAGTAATATAAGCCCATATTTGGTTCCATGAGGGGTATTAGCACTTTACTGCATTAACTTATGATTTTTCAACCTTGATCAGACCCAGCACAAGAACTTGAGAAGATTTTTAATGGACCTGCATTATTAAAACCACAGCAGAAGTCTTTATCTCCTTGCTTAAAAGTGCATAATTTCTCTACCATTTTAAAGGAGTCAATTTTTCAATAACTCTCTTGCCAGTTCACGTATTACTTCTGTGTATTCTAGGCAACACCATTGTCTTTTTTTCCCCCTGTGCATAAAGGAAAACTACACACTTTTTTTTAAACATGTTTTTTCACATACTTTAATCTGCAAAGATCCTTTCAGATCTGCAAAATCTCATGCACCTGTCACATCAAATGATTTCTGTCTGTTTTGTTGGATTTTTTAAAAACTATGAATACCCTTGACACAGGAATTGCAGAAATGAATACAGGAAAGGCTGTTCTATTTCATTCAACAATTCCCATTTGTACCCATCAGGGTGATAACGTATTTTGATATCAAACTTGAATCCTTTTTTTCCCTCTACCAAATGTTTTCTTATTACTGAACCTGATATGTTTGTACTTTAGGACACCAAAAGACCTGATAATTCTGTTGATCATTTATTTCTTGGGACTTGAAAGATCTTTAAATGTCTGCAAAATATAGTGTATCTTGTTTATTTGAATTAAATCTGTGTAATTAAAATAGTTCTAAATGATGAGCTTTAATAATATACAAGCACTAAATGGTTTGGTTTAATTTGCATAAGCACCTAGAAGCTTTTGGACACCTGTTCAAGTTTAAATTCCGTGATTATGAAATGGGAAGCTCTCACAAGAAAAGATGTTGGCAAACGCTTGAAGCCATTCCTCTTTGAGCTGAGCTGATTCCAGCAAGAAGCACTCTTTAATGCTCTTTAATGAGAGTTTCTGTTGCTGAACCAAGACTAACATTCTGGCTTTTTCCTGTGTGGTACAGGGTTTCCACTTTCATAGGAATCGGAACTTAAAGTCACAGCACAACTTGGGAAAGAGAGAATTTTGAAGGAACATAAACCTAAGGAAAATGACCAAAATTTCCACTTTCTCAAAGGCCTGAATTGGTTAGTAGGAATTTTCTACCCTGATCACTGAATTGGATAAAAGCTGATAGTCCTGATATGTTTTCTGTTATCTTAACCAAATACAAATTTTTGTATTATATTTTAAATGCATATATAATATGTAAGCAAATGGAGAAATTGGAGTGGAAGGGTGCAGTATTTCTAAGGTGTGAGAGCAATGAGAAAAAATCTAAAAGTCTTCAGACAATGACACTTCAAGTTTTCTGTATAATCAAGTTCTGTTTGTTTCTCTTTGTCCTTTGCTATGTCTCTAGATTCTTTGTGGATTATGGGCATCTTTGAACACTTCTTGAATCTTCCAAATCTCTCTGGTTTTGCCTTGTGATAGGTTATATCAATTCCTATGTTGTTCCTAAGTCTCAGATATTCAAGCATTAAGCAGGGGTTATTTAGTTTCTATTTTAACAAAGATATCCTCAAAAGTTTCCTTTTCCACTTAAATAGATGTGTGGAATATATCATGTGTTCTTGAAGGAAGGAAGAAAAAACAAGGGGGGCAAAAAAACGTGAAGGATTTGGAGTTTCTGTCAAACCAGAAACCATTCTTTGTTACTTTATCCCATATTGGAAGTCACAGCATCTCACAAGTCAAAGAAATTAAGACTTGCAGGTGATTCAGTCTGTGTGGAGCACAGAGCCACTGAAAGTCCAGCTTACCAAGTTTTCCCTGACACCCATGGATTTCCTGCATGCAAGACCAGTCACTGGGGCAGCAGAGGCAAACATGCAGTTTCTAGCGTGACATCTATCTGACTTTATCTTGCATGAGCTGCTTTTCTATAGAGCTGAGGGATTTTTTTAAAGGTAAGATATTTTTTGATAGAAAATAAGCTGGAAAATTCTCATGAAATTTTGCTCAGGTCAAGCTGTCTTTAGCAGAGGAATTTAGCAAGGGTCCTGAGGAAAAGCAGAGACAGCATTGATAAATGATGATGTAATATAAAACTTAGAAATTGCACATCAGTATAACACAGAAATGTATAGAAGTTCCCAAATCCCCCATAACTAGAATATCAGTCAGTTTTTCCTTATTATAAAGACTACATCTATTTATGCAGTTTATGGACATTTTATTTGATGAGTCTTCTGTAGCTGGGGAAGTGAGATTCTCCTCACTTGGTCATTTGCAAGTGACTGTGTCCACTTACTAAATGCTGTGAAATGTTTGTATATGTGCCAAGTATACCCCAAGTATAAATAATTCACATTATTTCATTTTCATTCTATTGAAACTCCTACTAGACTTGATACTTACAGAAGTTTAGGCTTCAAAACAAGCTCAGATCAGGAACTGCTGTGTTTCATTGCTCTTTGATGGCTTCTGTTGTCCTGAAGTAGAAAGAGGTGAATTAGAAGTGATGTTAGTGAGTGAGCCAGCACAGGGATGTGTGGCATATATGTGTGGTGCTTATCCTCTCTTTATTGCAGTACAGAGGTGGCATTTAATAAACCTATAGCAGTAGTCTCACAGTTGTGGAGGAAAAAAACTCTGAGTTAATCCCACCAGGCTGTCTGGCTGGGCTGGATCAGACCCAAATGTGGAAACAGAATTCACACAAAGACAAACCAACATAGGGACATACAAATTTTTAGTTTTCTCCATAAGCCAATTGCTGTGTCACTTTTCACTAGCAATAAAAGCCATGAAGCGGATTATAGCCATTTTCAGGAGCATTAGCTGTTCCACAGATCTTTATTTGATACTAAACTGATGCAGTTTATTTGTATGTAAGATCCATGAGCATGAAGAAGTGCACTGAAGCTAAAGAGCTACTCAAACACTTAGTATGGCCTCCTGGACTAGGGTCCTTGTTGGCTTGCTACTCATGATGGACTGCAGGATTATAGGATAACCTGAGTTATAAGGGACCCACAAGGATCCTCCAGTCCAGCTCCTGCCCCCGCACAGGACAAACCCCAAAATCACACCGTGTGTCTGAGGATGTTGCTCAATAAATAACATCTTATTTAACTTCATTGAAAGTGTTTTGCTCTTTTTTGGCCTTATACTCTCCAAGATTTTTTTTTTTATTTGAAAACAAAACGGGGATTAGAAGAACTATGACAAAGTTTTCAACACCTAGAATTAAATTCCCTGTAGTGAATTAAGATGTTGTACTCCCGGGAGGAGAGAAAAGTAGATTTCAGTTCTAGGTCTTTAAAGCATACAAATATCATTAAAACATCAGTATAGACTCTCTGAATTACTTTTTTTTTCTTTTTTTTCCTTCAAGGAGGGGGTAGTCTGACCAGAAGACCCAGAGCAACATTTGCTTTAGTAAATAAATTTCAGTTAATATTTAACAGTTGGTGTGTATGGGAACTGAAAAAAAAATAATTGGGAAAAAAAAAAGGGAAAGATAAACAAAGAGCAAAACAAACCTTATCATGAACCTTCTTGTCCTTGACTGACTCTGTTGATTGCCTCTGTTGTTAACATGCACTCTCTGTTCTTGTTTGAGTCTGCTCTTGATTGAGTCTCTTCTTAACAGTCCTTGCTCACATTGATGTTGTCATTTGCTCCTCTAAGGAACAGCTATACACTGAGGATTACTTGTGTGCTTGCCACTGGGAGAAGCATCTCGTCTGAGGAAGGACTTACTTTCCAATCCTTCACTCACTGAGAATTGAATGTTTCAAGCTCAGTAATTTGGATCGGATTAACAGTTCAGGTGTTCAGACCAATGGTTTAAAAGCCCATTTTTCAGAAAATGCTGAAAATGTGAACCCTGGGGATTTTTTTTCAAGGGCAAAAGTGTGTTGCCAAAATTATGGCAAGTGGAGTTGCTGGTAACTTGTTGGGGAGAGGGGGCTGTTTGCTATTGTAAGCCAATTTTTTTTGGCCAGCAGTCTCTGTCAGGTGCAGAAGAGAGAAGAAATAAATGTCCTAGTGAGGGAGTTGTGCTTTTTTGTTTGTATGTGTTTATCCAACATAATCCCCTCAAATTGCAACAGATTACAAACTACAGCTTCTAAAAGAGTATTTCCTTCTGTCATTGTTTTCCAATTCCATGGTATGTGGAACAGCCTTGGGCTACTATAAGAGTGTCTAATCAGCTACAGAACTGTTAGGGTTGTTTTTTTATTATTATTGAGATTCCTAGGTTTCTGATTCCTATCAAAAATGTTTACAGAGATCTGTTAAAGATAGTATAGTCTTGTGAATTTTGAAAGTCAGAGATTTTGAGGGGGGTGGATATGTCATATCCAAATCCTTCTTTGCCCTCCAGTATACTCAAAATGTGAATTTGTCAGCTATTTTTAACCCTTCCCTCTTTCCAGTGTGAGTGTTTCCACATTATGAATAATTTAATTTCTCCCCTGATTAGTCATCTATATTTTCAGCTCATCCAAGTTGCTTTATGAGCTTAATAAATGCATTGTTCATTTTATACTCTGCAAAAAGAACTAGCCATTATGCCTGCAAGCTCAAATACCTTGAAGGGAGCTTCTTTCATGTTCCCAGTTAATTAAGAGATCTAGTAGACTTGACAAGTTTCACTCATTTGGCAGGAGAAGCTTTTATTTTTGCATGAAATTGAAGTTGTTTCTTAAATAACTTACTTATCTGTGTCCCTGAGACATTTTCCACATTCCAATTTCTCCGAAATGTTTCATACAAACTGTCATTGTTTGACAGCCATGGATCCTTTACTCTGTCTCATCCACAAGCACAAGTAACTGATGAGAAAGAAGCCTATTTTAACTTTCACTGGTTAAAAAAATTCCTAGACTGATCATCCAAAGATGTATTTCATTTGTGGAAATTATCATATAATAATAAAGATCTTTAGCAGCAGAGACTCTTAAATTTAGTTACCTTATTGTAGGTGAGTGGTAATTTCGTTGAAACTGATGTTATTTCTGATTTATCTTCATTGCAGCTTTGACATAACTGCTGCAGCATTGCCTTTCCATCTGAACAGGCCCCTAATAAAGCACAACAAAACAGTGACTTAGATAAATTCTCGATTGTGTCAATGTAGTTTGTCTGTTGTTACCCAGTGTGTTACTTGGGGAATAAAAATATATAGATCCTATATGAACAACGACAAAATTTGTATTGGTAAAGCATTTGTAGAATTCAAGCAGAAGATGTTTGGTTAGACGAGCTGTAATTACCTCTTCATTAAGCACCCTGTGGCACCTATACGCTTCACATAATTCCAAGATGCCCTTGTTGGGATTGCTCACAAATACTGGGCTACAGCCATGGGGGCTGAGATGTCTCACTGAGATATCTTCATTTTTTCGGTGTGGTGGATGTTCCTTTCATCACTGGAGAGGTGGAAACATGGTGTATTTACACAATACACTTGCAGGGCCTTATACAAACTGGATGTTATAAACAGTTTTGCTTGCTGTCTCATGGCACTGCAAAAGAGACTCTCAAGCCTATGTCCTTCAAGAGAATTACTCTGAATGCAGTGCCAGTAAGAAAATAATGCTGATCAATCTCATTTGCATAAAGGTTGCTATATTCAATAATGCTGATCCATCTCATTTGCTTAACGGATGTTACATTCCCAGTGAAAAATATCACAGGGCTGAACTTGCTTTAATTATATCCATCCTATCCTGCATCTGCTCACTCTGGGTCAGTGCTGCAATGTCAGTCCAAATATGGGGAGCTGGAGGAGAAAGAACAAGTGTACAAACATGATTCTCAAAATTCAGGTATATTTAATAAAATCAAGACTCAACAATAACCTTGAAGATTCCCTTTTTTCTTGTTGGCTTAATTTAGACAAGATCAATCTTGTGACCAGCACTTTGCTGTGGGACTATTTCTATTTTAATCTCTGTGACAAAGCATTATGTGCTTTGCACATTTGTGCAGTCCTGCAACATTCATTTCCCCAAAAATCCACATGCCTGAAACATGACAAAAGGAGACTGTTTTATTATGTCAGTGTACTGTTAAAATTCTAGGTTTTATTTTTTTCTTCTTTTTATTTTTTTTTAATCAACAGACAGGTAATATTTTTGGGGGATTGTTCTGTAATCCCTGCATTGTTCTGTTTTATTATCAATTGCTGAAGTATCTCTTCAGTCAGTTTAACATTATGAATTGTAACATTGCTTCAGAAATCTTTTAATATTTGTTGACATTTTTTGGAACAATCTTCGTTGTAAAGATAAATTAATATAGCAGTGGCTGAGTTTATTCTGAATTGCTGGAAGAGACATTCAGAACAATATCCACGTTAATTTTTCACATTGTTGCCTTCCCCTAAGTGTTAGCAAGATCTAAATTTACATCATTAAATAGTTCTCCACACCCCATACAAATGACCATAAGCAATTCTAGAATCCTCTTGCATCTGAGAAATAATGCATCATTATGAATGTAACAATTTCACATTCAACTCCTTCATAAAGTACTTCACTTCATAAAACACTAGTGTTTTGCTTCATAAGGCATTTCTTCACAGTCCACATGAAAGCAGTCTACGTTTGTCTACATTATGAGTTGAGGGAGACCTTGAAAAAAGTTTTATGATTTTTCAAGGCCCATCATATGCATACTTTCTGTACTGTTGTTCAGCCACTGCCTCACCTACTCAAAAAATACATCATTTTATTTTGCTTTTGAAAAATCAATAAATTAATGTAGGCAAAATGAAATACTTTAACTCTTATTTAATTCTTATTATTTATTTTAACTCTCTGAATTTTAAATTGCATTGGAAAATTTTAAAAATAATTATTGCAATGGTACTGTTAACTATTTCTAAAAGTACAAAATCAGTCAATTTTAAGTAACTTAGCTGAATTTTAAGCAACCTGGCTGAACTACTGGGATGTGTTAAATGACCAGACTTAAAAGGTTAAGGTTAAAACACCCTCATCTATCTGTGCATTTCCTTTATGACTTATGTGGACCACATACCTTGTGTTCTGTCATATTCTCTTTAAAATCTTCTTCACTAAAAAATCTGTAAGAATAAATACAGCAGAGGGTATTGTAGAGGAGGAGACCTAAGCATGCTTTAGGTCTCAAACTTTCTGAGTATTGCTACAGGAAATGTGTCATTGGAAGAGGAGGTCCCACAGAGGTGGGGCAGCGCTGTGCTGAGCCAGCTTCCTGCTCCACCTTGAGGCTTGTGTTCAGCCTCCCCCCCAGCTCACTTCCTGGGGAAGGGCTGCCTCTGCATGCATGGAAAAAAATGTGTAAAAATTCTAGTTTACTTGAGAAACATACACCAGGTTAATTATAAAAGGAAATGGATTTGTCCAGCTCCATCTCTCTTGGACCAGGTCCTCTCCTCTCCTCTCCTAACAAACATTACACCCCTTATCATTGAGTCATGACAGTTATTGAGTCAGTTTTCATATTATAGAATGGCTTGGGTTGAAAGGGAACTTAAAGATCATCTAGTCCAAACCTCTCTGCTTCAGGCAAGGACACCTTTCACTAGATCAGGTTCCTCAGAGCTCCATCCAGCCTTTCACCAACAGTCCAGGAACAAGGCATCCACAACTTCTCTGGGCAAACTGCTGTGGTGGCTCACCACTCTCACAGTAAAGAATTGTTTCCTAATATCTAATGTAACCCTGCTTTCTTTCAGCTGGAAATTATCCCCCCTTTGCCCTGTCACTACACGCTCTTGAAAACAGTCCCTCTCCATTTTTCTTGTAGGCTTCTTTATGTACTGGAATGCTGCAATTAGGTCACCACAAGCCTTCTCTTTTCCACCATAAGCTATCCCAGTTCTCTCTGCCTTTACTCATAGGAGAGGTTCTTCATTTCTCTAATCTTCTTGGTGGCCTCCTCTGGACTCACTCTAACAGTTCCCTTCATGTGCTGGGACCCCAGAGCTGGATGCAGCACTCCAAGTGGGGTCTCAGCAGAGCAGAGTAGAGGGGCAGAATCCCCTCCCTCCCCTGCTGCCCACACTGCTTTGGATGCAGCCCAGGACACGTTTGGCTCTCTGGGCTGTGAGTGCCCATGGCTGGGTCATGTCCAGCCTCTCACCCACCAGCACCCCAAGTCCTTCTGGGCAGGGCTGCTCTGGATCTGTTCATCCCCAGCCTGTAATGATACCAGATATGTCCTCTTATATTAAAAAAGAAGAAAATTAAGAGCCTTTAAAACTATATTTTGGGGAGTACTAAATGTAGACAGACGCCATCACCGAGCACCCAAGTTGCACAGAAAGTTTATCAAAAGTACATATGTAACTTATCAGCTAATCTTCTAGTCTTCATGACCCAAGAAAAATTTGAAGGCATGAAAGAGAGACCTACCTTTTCCATTTACATTGAATACACTGGTGGGCAAGAGCAGAGGAAGATCTAAAAAGCCCTTAAGTTATTGACAATAATAGTCAGTCTGTCTTGGGTACGGAAATATCTTGTCATGTACATCCCATGCTTCAGGGTAGGTTATCCTTGTGCTTCACTGAAAGAATTAGCAGAATATAGTGCATTTTTTTTCTTTTTTTCTTTTTTTTTTTTTTCTTTTTTTTTTTTTTTAATAAAAAAGGTTTCCAGGTTTGGGATGGAAACGGAATAGGGAAGAAAGCAATTTTTTCCCAAATCAATTCATTCAAACTTCTTCCACATGACCCAGAAGGAGCAACTTGCTTCCTGTAAAGCTTTTAAATGAAACGTTCTTTAATGGGGCCAGGATTTGTTGTTGTATGAGCAAGAGTTTTCCCAGTACTTTCAGTGTGAACAGGATTTGAGTCATTTCCTCACTAAGTGGCAATGAGGAAAATTAAGTGAATAGGTCTCATGATCTCCTATTTGCCAGTATCTGAGTACCTAATTGATTTAGATTCTGAATACATAATTGTAAGCTTGTGAAACATAGTAGGGTGTATAAATCTGCTCATTTCAAATAACCTAAAGTCAACGTGAGCAGTGTTGTCTGAATTCTTAAGGCCAGCTGTGCTCTACAGTTATTAATGACCATGTTTCTCAGCTTGCAGTATTGGACTAATTGTTTGTCAGATGTGAATTCAGATACAAATAAATGTGGGAAGATTGAAAAGGACAATTTATGGCTAACTTCAGGAAATACAATGTTTGTTTTATGTTCTTAAATGAACGTGTCTTCTTATGTTTCACTTGGTTACTGGCCAAATTCTGACTTTTGTTGTACTAGCACAGCTCTGTCAACATAACTTAGTTAGGACTGCTGTCAGCTATATGGTGTGTGTTTTGCTGTATTGTGATGTATCACATACAGCCTTGCACCCCTCTGTTTCTGGTGTGGCATGAATAGTTCCATAATATGGATATGATTCAAGAACACGTTCCTGTTAAGGATTAGTTCCTCACAAAGAGTAGTTAATGCTATCCATTTATATTGCCTGTTGGAAGGGAACTGTAGCTACTCAGCATTTTTTTAAAAAATGAGGTCTTTATAGCCAAATATGTCTTAATATAAGCATTTAACTGGAGTTACTCTGTCTTGCAACTTTGGGTCTTGGCACATTGCTGTTGCTTTTATAACAAATGGTTCCTCCCTGAGGACCTAAAACTCAGAGGTTTTGGGCAGCACTGAGAGAATAGTTTATGGAGTTAGAGGTATCAATTACAAAAACAAAAACAAAAACAAAAACAAAAACAAAAACAAAAACAAAAACAAAAACAAAAACAAAAACAAAAACAAAAACAAAAACAAAAACAAATCAAAAACAAAAACAAAAACAAAAACAAACAAAAACAAAAACAAAAACAAAAACAAAAACAAAAACAAAAACAAAAACAAAAACAAAAACAAAAACAACCAACCAACCAAACAAAAAAGGCTGCCTATATATGTTATCACAGTTTAGAAACAGTTTAGAAGACACAATCTCAGAGAAAGTTTATAAAGCAATAAATGCTGTTTACCAAGAAACACAGCCACATGTCAAAAAACCAATAATGATGAATTTTGGACTGTTTTAGCCTCAAGGAAAAAATATTTTTTCATAACTCTTATTATGTTTCCATGTTCCCCACCATACACACAGAAAGCAAAATAATATTCTCATTCTGTCTGTTTTTCTCACTTAGAGTATCTGGTAAGCATTTCCACACTCTGATGACTGAGGATTAATTATATCTCATGAAAATGTGATTGTAAATGTGAATGTTGGGTGCCATGTGTATGAATTTAATCAAGCAACTTTTTCTCTGAGTAGGATCAGGTATGGTTTCCTTTGTTTTTCCATTTGTTCACAGAAAAAAAAAAAGAAAATGAAAAAATTGCTGTAATTTTTTTACTTAGTCAGCTTATGATTTCTCAGCCTAGACAGATCAGTCTACTACATACATCAGAAAAAAGTCCAAACAGAACATGACATAATCCATGGTATAAATTTTAGACCAGTGATGCTGGAGAACTCAGGCTCTCATTCAAATTAAGAAAAAAATAATATTGATGTACATGAGATGAAAAGATTTTGATCTGACAGTATCAAAGAAGCCTTAGATTTCCAGCAAAGCCCTGGAGGCTCATAATAAAAGATACTGTGCATTTTTTTCCCTCCTCTCCTGAAACAGGCATATTCTTCATACTCATTATATTTTAAAATGTTCAATAAATAGATCAACAGCTGCTAGTACACAGAGTCTTATGAAATAGGCTGGACTGGAACAGTTTTAAAAGGCTAGACTGTATCTTTTAAGTGGCTTGTGAGAAAATTCAGTAGTCCTCAATTTTTTTGCTGGGTATTCTTTCTGATGTTAAAAAAAAAAGTCTTGGGAGACTTTTTAGCAGTGGATTTAGAAAGTCATTAAACTTCATTCTGTTCTCTTAAAGAAGGAAGAAACTGTCCCGAATTAATTCTGACCTTGGGCAATTTACCAAGACTCAGGGTCTTTATGAACATGAGGAACCTAATGAAGAGAAATGCATTATAGATCACAAAGTGATTTTTTCCCAAAATTTTCCTAAGTCTAGGTACCTGTTCAACTTCAAAGACTGTCTGTCTTTGAGACAAAGAACCAGGAATTTATAATTGAAACTTGGGGACTAGTATTTTTGTCTCTAGGATTCTTGGAGAAAGGGAAACTGGCAATGGTTCTGAAAGTCTAGCTGCAAGATATAATTTCTTGAAAAAAAGAACAGACACTGCTTAAAACAAGGAAAGATCCTAGCATGGCAATGAAGGTACCAAAATAATAGTTTCCGACTGGGCCCAAGGTGAAGACAACACACAGACCAAGGGTGGTCCAGGAACCTTGCAGTTGTACAGCCTTGTTCTGGTCCTATCTGGTTATTGTGGACTGATAAATGTCAAAGAAAGAAACTTGGTAATATCTGTGTATTGATTATAGCTGTTCATAAAATTATGCCAGAAAAAATATATTAAAAAAATATTTGGTATATTCATTCAGGGGGAAGAAAAGTCTCAGAATTCAATGGCTTTGTTCCTGGATTTGAAAAAAAAATAATGATAAAATTGTTGCTCTTTGACCAGGCAAAGTATCAGCCACTTAAACATTAGTAGGCTTCTTAAACATTAGTATAGATAAAGATGACAAGGATGTTTGTTTCTTTAAAATCAATTGCTTTCCCTCAAGCTTTCAGACCTCAAATCATGATACCAAAAATCCTAACAATGCAATCCTCCTCCACTTCGAAACTGCTGCTAACAAGGGGTCACATTCTTTTTAGTAGTGCTGAGTTTAGTAGTGAAAGATAGGCGACTTTACATAGAAAAGTAATGGGGGGAAAAAAATCCACATGACTTTCAAAACCCACTAAAGACTGGTTCAAAGACTGGAATAGGTGGCAGATGTACTTATGTATCTTCCATTACAGTTTCTAGTGATTAGATAGCAGAGGAGACTAAGTTCAGGACTCTAGAACTCCTACCTCAAAGGCACTAGTTGAGTTGGGACTAATGAGTAGGAGCTGTTAGAACATGTTATTATGCCACCTTAACGAAAGCTTCTGAAAGGTCCAGGGAATCTTCACTCCATTACTGCATATCTATTTGACATTCCTCTGTTTTAAAATGACCTTTGCTTAAACCAATTTATGTCTTACTCGATTCTTGCTGGAGGCTCCCTGGAATGGATTAGTTGATATTTGCAAGTTCCAAACATTTGATCTGTAAGAATTTAGTTTTGTGTAACTCAATATGCTGTCATTGGGCTTCGGGGTTGGCTTTTATCCCCCTCTACATTTATTAATTTTTAATATTAGTTTACTTTCTTTTGAGATTTATATAAGTCAATTAAATTCTTACAACTAATGGATATTGCATTTCAATATACGGACTTAAAATGAAGTGCTTAGAGACCAAGCCTTACAGGGCAAAATCAGAATTTTCATTGCATATAACATTAATGCTTTGACTTTGTCACCATTTGTTAACACAAGAACCAGGTGTTTTGTTCCAGAAGCCAGTATACTTCTTCTGGGTTGTCACTATATTCATTGAACATTCAAGTTATCATGCAAATGTAACCCTAAATTTATTTGGTCTCTTTAACCATGTGCAGAGAGTCTATAAATACAGTTTGTACATTTACAATTTTTACGTGTACAGTAATTATTCATTGGCTAGATATACAGAACAGGCAGCTGGGAGAAACTCAACTAAACATGAGTATGCTCAGCATCTCCAGTAGAGGCATTTGACGACTTTCTGTTGCCCAGATAATTATTATTGATGTGGGAAAGTGTCAGACCCTCCATGGTACTTGGAACAGGCTTGTCTTGATCTGAGTTCCCATTTTTTGACTCACGAGTTCTTTTCAGCATTTCAGCCCTTTCTATTTCACTGTTTTTCTCTGATTCCCCAAGCTGGTACTACCGTTTCAAAAATTTCACTTTTGTCTTTGCTTCTTTTTTCCTCAAGAAGAAAATCTTTGCTTTAGCCTGTATCCTCTCACAGATCATGAGTTTTTCAGTAAAGCCGAGCCAAGGCCACATAACTGTGCCTTACAAAACTGGGCCATGGGCTACAGACAGCTCAACTTCTGTGCCACAGATTCCAGTGAATGCAGACACAGATCTATTGGAAAAGTTATGGCTAAGACCCAGTGCACAGGTATTGCACAAACTTCTGAGATAATGTCAGTTATGCCAGGGCTAAAGATTTATCTTTAGCTACGTACCTTGGTTTTTCCTTTATGCAATGGAGTCTTGAGACAATCTACAGATGCTTAAGGGCAGTACACACATACAGCAAGGAAATTAGAATCATTAACACCTCCAGAAAGGACGGTTTGCTTACCAAGAAGCTGTATTTTCCCTTAAAATTTCGGGGTTTGTGGTTTTTTTAACATAGTGGCTGTCCAATACTGAAGAAGAATCTTCAATATTCTTTACAAGTGGCATCTGAATAATCAAAATTATACTTGATAAATTAAAACAATGATATTATAGGGTTATTGGTGTAAAAATATTTGATGTCTATGTATAGAATTGCATGGTTTGATTGAAAAAACATTTTTTGAAGGTTTTAAGGTAACATTTTCAGAAACCATACCTCCTTAAAGTTTAGGCTTGGTTGCTTATACACGACTTTAAATGGCCTTTTAACACCTATGTAAAGTATTTCTGAAGGGTTTGCTTTCCTTCATAGCAGGGCACTACATCCATAGATAGTAGTTAATTATGTTAGATTAATATAAGGATTCAGATTATGCAATGATGCACCTATACCTACCTTTGTATTACCTAAAACTTTAGATTGAAATCTAGATTTCTTCCAGGATCTGAGAGAAAGATCATCAGCTGTGAATTAACCCTACTCTATCCTGTCAATATGAAAAATTTTTACAAAATAATTATATTGGGAACTGAGGCTGTTATCCCTTGGGTATCTTCAACAATGAAAATCCCACGGATAACTATTCCTCTGTTGGAATTTGTGACTCTAATTCTCTTTTATTACTGAATTCAGACTGCCCCAAAACCTTAGCAAGACTTTTTACCTTTCTTTGAAATAGAAAGAATAGAAATAGAAATAGAAATAATAGAAATAGAAATAGAAATAAAAAATAACTCCTAGTTAAATAGTCCCCCTTCTTCTACTTTGCATGTCCTGATTAAAATAGGGTGTACTTTCACTGTCCTCAGGAAAAAAGGTAGCATTTGTGACTACGTGCTAAAAAATACAAGTGAGAAAGCATTGAGTTCACAGCTTGAAAATAGAAATAACAGATTTTTGTTCTGTTCTCTACTCTTTATTTTGTCATAAGACCAGCATAATTCTTGAATAACAGCAACAAGACAAAGTAATTAGGGCTGGATTCATCTTGTCTGTTAGTGCTCCATGTTCTCATTTTGAACAGACAATCTCCATTAAACTGCTGAAATATACTTCACAGACAGTTTTGTGGAGAGAAAATACAAATATTTTGACAGTGATTTGGCAAGAGTTTTAGCAGTAGGCCAATCAATTTTGGAGTGTAAATGAGTACGGGATAAGCTGTGACTGATGATTGCTTCAGAAAAGAGCATGATATATTTTTATTACATGTGTAACTTCAGATTATTCATGTTTTACCCAGCTGCTTCTGGATGGGAGAGAAGAAAACACCTTTCTACAGTTGCCTCAATTCACATTATACTCAGAAGACTCTGCTGAGAGGATCTCTCAGTGATTTCTCTTCCCTTCTATCCCTAAAAGTTTCCAGGATGTAAAGATATTTTCCAAAATCTTGCATGACTGACATTTATGCTTTTCCTTAAAATTGCATGGGTTATTATTATTTCTTTCTTGGGGAAAACTTGAGTGTCACATTATAAAAGGATGCTTATAGAAAGAAAGGGTGTTGAAGAAAATTACATATTTTATTAAACAGGGAAAGGACTATTCTGCTGGGAAAAAGGATAGAATAGAAAATAATGTATGACAAATTCAGTTCACTGCACTGTGATTTTAACAATTACACATTCTAAGGACCTTGGGATCAATAATATTCATAATCTGATTTCCCAGAATAATTTTTCTCATATGGAAACATCACCAAATCAGATGTAATTGACAACTGAGCATAATGCCTGAGAAGCTGAGCAATAATTAAAAAAAATTCCTCTCCTCATTTTTGACCTTGAGAACTGATATGAGAGAATCTGGCATTTTGTATCTTTGTGGTGAGTTCTCGTTTAGCAAAGAAAGTGATCTCTGTTCTAAGGCTAGCAGTCTCTCTCTTCAAAGGCAAAAACATTATTGCATCTCAACAGCATCAGTCCAAGAGAAAATCTTGTTCTGGGGCCATCAAAAAATCTGAATAATGAGACAGAAAAAAAAAAAATTCTGAGAGGAATGCAAATGGATTAAAATTCCTACTGACCTAAATTCAAGTGTCTTTCTCAGCCAAGAATGACTGCAATTTATTAGCTTGAAAAGTTGTGATTTCCTTCTTCAGGGTAATAACTGTGTTTCAGTCAAGAACAATGGTAATGTTTATCTGTCTAAGCTGTGTAGTAATACAAAATTATATTAATACGTAGGCTAAATTGAACCTCAGACATGTAGACACTCTAATGTCTCCTTTGGCTTGATATTTAGATAACAATGGCATCTAAAGAACTTCCTATGTCTCTGTGAAAATGAGAATTTTCAAGTCTCTTATAGATTATTTTTCTTCTTTTTCCCCTTATCACGGATATCCCATCTAGGAATCTATCCAGCACTCAAGTTCTAGATACTTTTTATTTAGAACAAATTTGGATTTCAGAACAGTAGCATTTTTTCCAAGATGAAGCAGTGCTTTGTGAAGATTCTGTTTCTCTAAGCAAAAATCAAAAGCCATCAACTCTGGTGCATTGTGTGAAGTCTGTCTAACATCTTATTCAAACATTGTTGATTTTGTCCTGTTTTCTTCTATCTGTTCCTGAGTGTCTTGGCTTTTAGAAAAGCTCTCTAAGATTTCTAAAACTCAGAAGTTATTTAAAAAAAATTATTTAAAAAACTGAAAACCTAAACACATGCACACATGAAAACCACAGGACCTGAGACACAAAAAGTTGGTGCTGTGTTGTTCTGTTTTTGGTTTTGTCTTAGGACGGTCATGTAGTAATTAAAACAAATACCATCATGGATAGAGGAGGCTGGGGAAAAAAATGCTCTTCTTTTTTAATTATTCAGTGTCAAATATAGAAATATTGCCCTGTCAAAAGCAACCAAGACGGAAAGCACTGTTCATGTGGTAAAGACTTGGGGTATTGTTAAGGCATTCAGCAACACCTCGAAGCACAAAATACAAGATACTGTAAAAAGCATTGGGTACACTATTGTCAGGCATCCTGCCCTCAAGCAAATGAGTCACTGTGGCATACAATTGTTACCTTGGTCTGACTTCAGGCAGCAGAAGAGAGTATTTTGCGTGACAGTGGGAAATGAAATATCAGCAGTCAGACATCAAAGAGAAATGGAATAATTTTTTTTCTTACTAGGATTTAATTTGAAAATTAAACCCAAGACAATAGAACAAGGTAAGGCTTATCTTTCCAAAGTGATGCCTTTCTAAAGGAAAACTACTGTTTCTCTTTAGAATATCTGCCTATGCAAATCCTCATCAGAGACCAGTGAAATTTTGAGTACTTTCATCAGTCATTTCCTTTGAGGTAACATGTACATTCTGTCTGTCTGCTCTTCCCCTCCCAAGTACCATAAATCAGAGAATAATCACTCTTGCTAAACAGTTTGTTACTTCTGGCAACATAAGAAGTAACCCAGGGTACATTAAAGTACCTTGTACCTTACAAGACCTAAATTTTGTAGTTTTATATGCACCTTTTCTCTCTCTCTCTCTCTCTTCTTTTTTTTTTTTTTTTTTTTTTTTTTTTTTTTTTTTGTAATTTAGAACTTTGATTTGGCTTGAGAGTTTTCAGGGGCAGGGGAGGATTTTTTCTTCCCTTTTTTTTCCCCTCTGTGGCAAAGATATATAAAATTATTTTTCTCTGGGTAACTAAGGCTGAAAAATAATCCAGTAATACTCTGCTTGTTATCAAATAATGGTTGGTAGAGGCCATATTATTTCAGAAGTTTAGTAAGTAAACAATCAAAGAGCCCTCATAAAATGATTTTCACTGGTTGAGCATATGTACAAAAGCAGACTCCATACAGTCTTATTTCAACAGCTGATTAGTAACTGATTAATTCAGAAAAACTTATCAAGCTCTTGGGCAATTTAGTTGCTTGTCAACTGTTTTCCTCAGCTGTTTTCTTAGAAACAGTATTAATAAACCTGATATTATTCTGTCTCAGTCAGTGGAATTATTAGAAGCTTATTTTATGCTCACAGGTGGCTAAAGCCACAGGAAATTTGTTTCATTCCATCTTTCAGCTGAGAACACAGCTTCAGAACTTATCTTTTGTCATTGGTCAAACTGAGCCTCAGGATATTTGGACATTTGGTTCACAGATTTTCTCAACATTGTTTATTCAAGAAGTCTGTAACCTGTTTACAAGCCCAGCTGGCAGAGGATGAGCCTTGGAGTGAGCTCTGCCATCTATATTTTTCTGTCATCATCAGTACACAGGTTTCTGAAATGCATGCCAAATAGTTCTGTTTTCTACCCCAGTGTCTGGTACTTCAAAGACCTGGTAGTTAGAAGGAATAGGTGTGAAGAAAGTTTTCTTGGATCACCATTAGGTGCCTAGTGACTTCTGCAGGATGCTGAAAAAATCTCACAAAAGAGCCATAGCAAAAAAGTGCAATAAAACCCCCCCAATGTTTAACATAAACACTCAGAGGGCAGTAAAATCAGATCAATTTTATCGAGAATTTAACATTGATGTAACTGACAGTGATAGTCAGATGAACAGCAAACTAGACAGACAGAAAGTCTTAATTATTCTTCTCATCTAATCTATGATGTCTAAAGAAGTCAGAGTTGAATGTTTTCAGAAATAGAAAATTCCTGGCAGCTCCTATTGCATCTGTAAAAAACTAGCAGAATCAAGGACCACTCTGAAGAAGGTAACAGAGCACCAGATCTACAGGTTACTTAGGGAACCACAGAAAATCAGGAAAACAGCTCCAAGATCATCAAGTCCAACCATCAACCTAACACTGACAGGTCCACCACTAAACCATATCCCTAAGTACCACATCCATATGTTTTTTGAAGACTTGGAAAAAAAAAAGTCATGTAGTCATCTTTACATGTGTATTTTCCCATTGCTTCTATCAGTTCCAAATCTTAACACACCATATTCAACACCTAAAAGCAGGAGCTTAACAGCCAAATATTTCAGCTGAGGCAATTGATAGCAGCTAGCTCTTGTAAAAGAGGCTCAACTCATTACCATAGGGCAACATTTGAAAACACTGTTTTCAAATGTTTTGTTTGCTTACTCTGTGAAATCCAATCATCTGCATTAATTCCTTTGAGAAGGGGGAATTTCTTTGTAATAAGCTAAGAATCACAAAAAACTTTGCATTTCAAACCAGAACTGGCTCTTTCCTAGAAGTATTTCCTTTATTATGCTTCATTAATTACATATTATGTAACAACTAGGGATAAATGAAACTACCAGCATTTTCGAAATTAGGCTGCATTAGTCTCATCTCACTCTTCTGACTGAGCACACAAATGCAAAAGAGGTCAAGTCCTCTTGTCAGTACTAGCAGAGTGATAGTTTAAGAGTAAATTTTCATAACCACTCTTAAAGTTGGTCTGAGCTTCAGGGTATGTAGGTCAGACATTATCAGAGAAGTTTTCTAGTATGATAAAATGAGCCTTGTGGAACTTCAGAAGGACCATGAAAATTGAGAAGGGCAATAGGAAAAGAGCCTAGAGTTTGTCCATATCACCAGGATGAAAGGCATAGAGTTTTAGATTCTTCTGGAAGTCTTGAGACCAACAGACACTCTGGAGAAGCAGCAAAAAGGCTGGGCTGATTTATTTATTTTAATAGGAGGGAGAAGCAAGGGACTGGTTTCCAACCCTGCACCGAAAAGTTCAAAAAATTGAAAAGAAAACAGCAAAAACTTTGGCAATTTGTGGAACAGGTACTTCTCTGCTGACACTTTATCTGTCTACTTTATCTTGGAGAGGAACTTACCTATCCTGTTTTCCCCTCACATAAATGGATTACCTGAAACATTTCAGTTCATTTCCTAAAATGTTTTTCAGTAATTTTACTTGCACTTCATATCTATAGATGTAAAAGTTTACACAGTACGTTCTTCTTTACTAGGCTAGACTTCAGACACACTCCAAATTAAACTTAGTAATTCTGTAGTCAAAAACATTCACACATGAACATGGCAGGTTTAAGGGGAGTTGTCATTCAGTATCCTCATCTGAGTGAATCCCTGGAGTACCTGAACTGCCCTTTGAAAGAAACAAGCTCATCAGTTCTGGAAGCAGGGGATGAAAGTAATTGCCTGTTTAACAGCACAGAGAATATCCTCAGCTCTGTGCTATATCCTGAGAGCAATCCTTTGGGGAAATTAGATAGTTGTTTCATCCAGAACTAAAAACTCCCACCTGCAAGAATGAACACTCTTACCTTTACAATAAACCGAACTTTCCATGAGAAAATTAATGGGAAAAGTATTACACCTCACTCATTAATTTCCTTTCTAGAATAATACAAAATTTTTATCTGCAACCTCATAATGACTCACAAATTATAATGGTGTCTGCCTGGGAATAGGGCATGTAATGGATTTGCATGCCAAGGCAAGGACACTGGGGAGCTGTGGCCTCCAAGAGGAGCAAGCAAGGCTGTCCCATGTCAGAAACAACCAGCTCCTGTCAGTTCTGTGGGATCCCACTGCAGGGGATAGCTGAGCCCCTAGCCATGGCTATGCTCCTCAATGAACACATCTCTATGAAAAGGGAGAAAATTCTGCACAGACAGAGGATGAAGGAACAAACATAGTGAGAAACAGCAGATGGAACACCAGGGTCAGAAGAAAAGGAGGAAGTACTCCATTCTGGAGCAGATACCCACACTGCAGCCCCATGGAGGACCCAACGTTGCAGCAGGTATACGTGTCCTGAGAGAGGTGGTAGCCCATGGAAAGCCCACACTGAAGCAGAGGAAAAGGGTGAGGAGGAAGGAGCGGCAGAGAGGAACTGTCATGATTGCATCCCCCAGTTCCCCATTGCCTCTGCAGTGCTGGGTGGGGTGGGGAGAAGACAAGGAGTAGGAATGGAGGAATGATGTTTAACCCAGGAAAAAAGGGGATGGATAAAGTGTCTTTTTGTTTTTCCACATCTACATATTTTTTAATTGGCAATAAATTGAATTAATTTTCCCGAGTCACGGAATCACAAGATATGCTGAGTTACAAGGGAAGTACAAGGATTGTTGATTCCAAACCCCAGTCCTGCAAAGGACCATCCCCAAGAATCACACCATGTGCCCAAGAGCACTGTCCAAATGCTTCTTGTACTCTGTCAGGCTGCTGCTGTGACCACTTCCCTGGTGAGCCTGTTCCAGTGCCCAACCACCCTCTGGGAGAATAACCTTTTTCTAATATCCAGCCTAAACCTTCCCTGACTCAGCTTCAGGCCATTCCCTCAGGTCCTGTCACTGGTCACCAGAGAGAAGAGATCAGTGACTGCCCCTCCTCTTCCTCTCATGAAGAAGCTGTAAACTGCAATGGGGTCTCCCCTCAAGTTCCTGCCTCCCTCAGACCAAGTCAAGTCTGTTTTGTTTATGACAATAACTGGTCAATCAATCTTTCTGTCGTTATATTCACCTGTGTTATTTTCTCCCCCTCCCATGTTTGAGGAAGGTGAAGAAGGGAGAGTCTGGACAGGTGTCCAACAGCTAGCCAAGGTCAACCCACCCTAGAGGGTTTGACAGATGTTCCTGCAAAGATGTTTGCAGGATGTCTGCAAAATAGAGCTTCTGTTTTCCTAAGAGCATTGATGATATGAACAGAACTATCTCTTGCACTTGCTGTACAAAACACAATGGAAAAGTTTTTTGTGATCTTTTGCCCCCTAGACTTACTCAATTTTAAGCACTTAATGTAGACATCTAAGTTAGAGGTTTAGTCACCTTAGTCAATGAAAAGGAACAGATGCCTTCAAAAGATGATGTAAATCTTTAATTGAACAACACTTTACTCTGGAGGTATTGGATTCTCACCATTGATTATAAACGAAACCACAGACAAGGGCATTCTTGAAAGGCCTTAAGTTAAGCAGGATGAATCAAGGCATCTGTGGCTGAGGACTAACAGTCCTTGATCTTTCTTCTACAAGAGGAGAACCTAGTAATAGCACTTCAGAATCTGCTTTTCATGTATTGGTCACAGTACCCATGCAGGTTATTCTACTCTTCTACACAGAACTGAAATGTCCCTATCTCCTTAGTACTCAAGACTATTTTAACACTTGATAACTTTGTACTCAGGGTTTAAGGCAGTTCCATCTTTTAATGTTGCAGTTCCTTATTAAAGATGGGCTGTGTTTCCCCAGTAACACTTCTTGAAGAGGAAAGCATTACCAAAATGAGCTAACATCATTAAAAATGGACAGAACTTTAGAAGATATTTAAGTGTAGCTGTGCAATTTTAATATTTTAATAATAATTAATAATAATTAATTAATAAATTACACACTTTGGGAACTGAGCAAATATTATGTGACACATAAAATCATCCGTCACAAATTTAGCTTTTGGGTAAAATTTTTTGTTTGTTTGTTTTTTTGTTTGTTTGCATGTCAGTTCTACCAATCATCACACTACACTAATCCAAAAATGTAAATTGATGGCACTCAGATGACTTTTTTTCAAGTGATGTTAGTCAAGCTAGAGGTTTAACTATTTATGAGCCAAATAACACCTTCTTTCAACAATTTTCTTTCTCTCCTAAATTCCTTCATATTGAGATAATACTCTCCTCCTTTCTTCCATCAAAGATATACAATCAGGTACTGTTAAACAAAACCTTTCTTTCAGGTGATTTTAATGACCTGGTGACAAGGACCAGCTCTGATCAAGCTTAGTTATCACTCATGGTAGAGCCACTCCATAAATACTGTGATTGATACGGTTGATAAGATGAACCTGGGTAGCTGGAGGAAAAAAGCCCGTAGTTCTCCACTGGATTTTTAATTACATCATTACAGTTTGAGTTTTTTTCTTTTTTGCGCTATGTTCATAACCATTTTTGGCTTTCTGTTCATTCTTGTTGAATTTCTCACACTATGTATTTAACTCTATCCCTGGACTTCCATGCACACTCTAATTTTTTGCTTCCTATAACACATTGCTGCAGGGTCCTGCATTCTATTTAACAGCAATGCTTATTTTGAATTACCTTGTTTGCTATTGCAGGGTGCCAGGCAGCTTCTGCTTAAATCTCCACCTATAATCAAATTCTGTGGTAATGTCTCTTGTGTGGTTTTTTTGTTTGCTTATTTTTAAATGATAAAAAAACTATATATAAATGGTTTAGGGAAAAAATCCAGTCCTCTGTGGTAGCTTGGCTTCCAGTGCATGGTCTCTGTGGCCTTGCCTCTAATTAATCTCTTTGTTTTCAGGTTTCTCTAACCAAAACATCACAACGGGAGATTTGCAGTGGATATGCACAAGCTGGACTTTGTTCAAAAAATGCAGATTCCTCCCTGCCACCTTTCCACCAGGAAAAAAGAAATAAGGCTAGGTTATCTGCAGATAACTTTGTCAGTATCTCTGACATAGCAAAACATTTACATGCAGCAAGGGGAAGCAACAAGAGGAAGAAGATATTTAGTACTGTATTTCAAATTAAACCTTACCTTGAGCCATCTTTATGCTTGTATCTCAGCCAAAAAAATCTATGAACTCAAAAGGAACCTGTAGATACTGCTGAAGATAATTTTCTCAGTGTGATACATATAAGCTGTAGAACCATACCACAGGTGCTCAGGTATTGTGGTAACTTACCTCAGTTGTGAGTAAATTGTGATTGTGAGATTTACTTATGTTTTGGCAACTGGAAAATAAATAGTGCTCATGAGAGGACCTATTTTAATATAATTAATGTGAGGGATGAGCCCGTAAATATTATTCCATTTTGGTTTACAGTCTCACCTGCCACTCACCTTGGACCATAGATTCTTGAAAATACTTGCTGTTCTGCTACTTGAGTTTAGTTTTAATTGATATAGACAAGCAAATGGACGTATGCTTATGAAAAAAAGCATAATATTCTGTTAGGAACATGAAAATTAATATATTTGCTTTATAAAACTTCAGTTCTGTTTGAGCAGAGTACATTTTTTAATAACATTAAGGAATGTAAAATCTGGAGAATGGTTTCTTATTGGCCTTTATGGAATTAAGCTTTTTACTCAATGTTTTAAGACATTTCTTTTGGCATTTTTACTGACTTGGGCTCCCCTGACTCTAATTCCATCACTGATAAGCTGATACCTTGCAAAAAGACTATGGCTGTGTATTAAAGTCAGGAGCTACAACTTGAGAAGAGCCACTTAATTCAGTATTTTTCCCATTTGTGTACTCTAATAAGGTAATTTGCAATATGTATGATATTAAAATAAGTCAAATCAGCCCTCTGAATCTAAAAAACCAATGTGTTGTGGAGAGCTGGTTATGCCTCCAAAATTAGGTGCTAATCAGTTTTTCAGCAAATTTGAAAATGACTGTGGGATTCTGAGGCCATTGAACAAAGCCATGATAACAGAAGTGGAATACTTCTTTGTGTTTTTCTTTGAATATTTAATTTAAGGCATAAATACTTATCCAGTGGTATAAGGTATAAATATAAACCTTAAACCTATCAGGGAATTGGTAAGAGGCATCTGGATGAAGGAAGATTTGACCAGTCATTGTTTTGCCAGTAGAGTGATCACAGCCAGCTGACTGACCACATGCACAATACCCCAGGACACCTTAGTGATGTGTTATAGGTGCTTACACAACCCTGTAGGAGGTTATTTTGGAGTCCCCTCATTTGACTGGGAATCAATGTTCTGCTGAAATCCCGATAGTTCTAAAGCTCACTAGTTGATAAAAATTCCAAACCATTAAAAGCTGCAACCATGCCATGCTGAGACATATCTGTACACATTCCTTTTGTTGCATGTGTACAAGATATTCATCATAGTACAGTGAGATCAAGCACAGTTTATAAATGTTGTAGGTTGCTTGAAACATGTCATTTTTTCCCCATCATGATTTTCCTGACGTAACTGTCTTGTGCCAGGCAACAACACTGTATTTTTTTACTCTTTATTCCACCTCTCAGAAACACTAATCAACAATCACACACAGCTTTCCTCTTGGCTTGAAGCGTTTTCCCTCACCATGTATTTGGTTATGCTGTCTAGCCTTAAAAATTGCTTTTTTGACACTCTTAAAAGAAGCAGCAGAACCGAAACAAGCAAATTACAGCAGGAACAAGTTGTACCAACACTAAAGCTTTATTGTAATGTAATGAAATTCTATCATCAGGCAAAGAAAAACACTGAACTGGTATGAAAAGCAGTTTAAAACTCGTGTATCATCACTGTCCTTCCTCAAGTGATTTCAACGTGAAAAGAGGTGTAATAATAAATTCGCAGTGTTTTTTGTGTCCGTGGAACAGGAGTTGGTTATATGAATGGCTTTTCGAGGAACTGATAATTGACTTGGGCAGCTTAAAAAGCAAAATTCCTTGTATAGCTGCTGTCACATTTTTAGATAAGATAAGGATTAAGAATATAAATTGCCTAATAAAGAGCAAAATCTTTTTTGTTCAAGGTGTTTGGCTCCCCCTTGTCACAAGGGAAGCTAAAAATTCTTAAGTTCTCTTAAGAAAAAATTCTTAACCACCCTAAAACACGTTCCTATGCCAGGAAAAGAGCATGCTGTGCTCAGTGTTGAAGTCTAACTATGTTTTACCCTTCCTGAGAGATGGGACCCCAGGCCTACCAATACCAATACATTTCCTCTAATAGCAGTGAGAAGCAGTTGTTTGAGGAATTTAATATTCAGGCCTTCTCCAATGTAACGTATTTCTAGCTTCTATGATGCATCAATATGAGGACCTCTGAATCAAGGGACACTGCATTTAAAAGCATCAATAACTTTAAATTTAATTTAATTTTTTCTGCCTTTGAACTTTTTTTTTTTTTTTGCTTTACCTCTAAAATGTTCTCTGACACTGGGTTACACAGTACAAAATGTATGAAAATATATGTCCCTTTGCTGTTAAATACATCTCCTGAACCTGGTAAGAAGGCCAGTGTGCCTTATGAGTCATGGTGATATATGATATCAGAGACAATTCCTGAGCCAACCATGATTTTACAGACCTGCATAGTATTGCTTACCAGCTCATTTATTTCCAGAAAAAAGACTCTCTGTGCTGATTTTCTCCTCATATAATTTTTTTCACTGTGTGTATCATATTTGGTCACTTTTATATGTTTCTCTTCTAATTCTACTTGATAGCTGGAGCAGCTATCTAAAGTCTGTAGCCAGCTACTCCCGTAGTTACAGAGAATCTTACAAAAAGAAAGTCCTTTTGGATCTGAGACTTACTTTAGTTTTCTTCTTACTGAAAAAAAAAAAAAGCAAACCCAAAATGTAGGAAGCAACTATTATCACTTCTGCTTCGTTTTAAAGTATTAAAAAAGGGAAACTATTGCTTTTCATGCTAGTTCAATACAAAATAATATTTGCTACATGAGTGACAATGGGAAAAACTTTATTATCATCTTGAGAGCTGGGAATGTGCTGCAAGATATTTGCTGTGAATATTCAGGAGTAATTTTAAAGAACTCAAACTCAATTTCAGTCAGCCTCCTGTTGCTTCTTTGGTAGTCATTTATTAGAGATATATTAGCAAATATTTTTGTTCCTTATTCTGTTTTGTAAAACAACCTGTGCCTAAGAAGAAATCCTGAAGTTGTGGAATTAAAATTCAAAATTCATAGTTATAAGAATTCACAACGGGGAACATAATGGAATAATTTTTATCTTCTGAAGTATGGGATGATTTATTGAGATGAGTTATTGTAATAATTTAATTACTTCAAGTCCTTTGCAGGAATAAAGGAAGAAATCTTTTAATATCGATATCTCACATCTGTTGACTTTAGGGTGACATTGGACTTTTTTCTTGGTGTGGGTGTTTTCTATTATTTGCTCTTGTAGGTGTATGAAATCAGGCTTCTTATTCAACAGAGATTGCTACCAACCATGTTGTTGTCATGCTGTCTCTTCTAAAATGAAATTATGGCATTTCATTAGAATTATTGAAAATGTAAGTGATGTACATAATTTCACTCTTGGTTTGGCACACGAGCTACAACAAATGCAATATGGTAGGAAGTCCTGTCAGTTAAAGGTCACAGAAGAAATAAATATTAGTGTTCAGAAAGTTTTAACATCCAAAAGTGAAGTGCAGAGAGACAGCAGGGAAGTTGCAGAATGTTCTTTTGCAAACGGTGGTTTGCTAATACCAATATAGACTTCCCACAGAAGACTTTCTTGTTGCCTCCCATCTATTCATTTTAATAAAAATTCTGCAGGAAAACATTGTGAAAGCCATCCAAAAAGTGGCTATTGAGTGTATACTGATCCCTCACATGGAATCAGTTTTAGGCTACATCAGAACTGCTTCTTAGGTACAAGTGATGTGTTCTTGAATCCCTGTTGTTTTTTGAGGTTTTTTTCCCTAGCTGTCCAATGACTAGAGTGATACTTTTAAAAACAAAACAAACAAAAAAAGTAACAAAAAATACTGAATAGATAGACTAAATACCACTGATACCCCAGTGTTGTAAAGCAAATACATTTGATCCCTTTATGTAAGAGTCCTGATCTTTTATTTCTTCCATATCTCTAAAATTCTATCACCTTTTGTTCAAGTAAACTGAATGAAGGAAAAAGATCACACTGGTGTACATAAATGAACAGACAGATGAAAACCTTCACAAAAACCAAGTAATGTCCTAAAAAAGATGTCAAAATTTGTCCTGCCACAGAATAAATATTGTTTGTCTGGAAAGGGTATAACATGAACCATGACATTTAAAAAATATTGGCATTCTGTTGTATCTTTTTACGTGTCCAAGACTAACGTATCCAGTGTTACCTAAAGCACTGTGGATACCTGTGTCTCTCATGAAAAGGCAAATCAGAATTTAAGGGAAATACAGCATTTGCCTTCCAGTCAGTTGGATAACTTTGAGGATTACACAGTTGTGAGTCTAGAAGCTTGAAAACAAGAAATAGCCTTGAGGCTATCTTAAAGCACAGCATAAAAATACTGAGAATCACAGTGAGAAAGGAGTCCAAAGCTAAGGATTTCCAGATTTCCTTCAACTGTTGAAATAATTTGTTGGGGTATGGGGTTTTTATTATTTTTGGAGATACAAGCAAATACAGTGCCGACCATTGTTGGATTTGTTTATCCTCATTGGATGGTACATAAAAGAACATTTAGGAGGCTAAAGTGCGTCTCTAGTTGAAGAGCAGTAGTCCTGTTGATGTTTTTAGGCCTAATGCCTTGTTTTCAATAGCTGTAAAGGAAGGACATTAAAGAATCAAAGCATGCCTTTAGGGACCTCAGGCACTGGGCCCAGCCAGCATTGGCTTAGGAAAGGCAGGCCCCGCTTGACCAGCCTGATTTCTTTTTATGGCCAGGTGGCCCAGCTAATGGATGAGGGAAAGGCTGTGGTTGTTTTCTACCTGGACTTTAGTAAAGGTTGGACTCCATTTCCTAAAACTCCTTCCTGGAGAAAGTGGCTGCTTGTGGTTTGGACAGGTGCACTCTTCCTATTGTGAAGAATTGTCTGGATGGCTGGGCCTGGAGAGTGTTGGTGAATGGTGCTGCACCCACGTGGTGTCTGGACACCAGGGATCAGTGCTGGGCTCAGTTGTGTTCAATATCTTTACTGGTTACCTGAACAGGAGCATCAAGTTGTGCTCTCTAAAAGTTCACAGACAGCACCAAACTGTGTGGGAGTGTTGATCTGCAGGAGGGTAGGAATTCTCTGCAAAGGGATCCAGGCAGACTGGATCCATGGGCCAAGGCCAATTTTAGGAGCTTGAACAAGGTCCTTCCCCTGGGTCACAGCAGCCCCGTGCAGCACTGCAGGCTGGGGAAAGTGGCCCAGTGGAAAAGAACCTGGGAATGCTGATCAACAGTGGTTGAACATGAGGCAGCCTGTGCCCAGGTGGCCAATAAGTCAAATGATATCCTGGTCTGTATGAAAAATACTGAGGGCAGCAGGACCAGGGCCCTGACTGTCCTGCTGTACTCAGCACTGGCAGGGCCACACCTCAAACCCTGTGTTCAGTTTTGGTGTCCCCACTACAAAAAAGGTTTTGAGGATGCTGGAGTGAGACCACAGAAGGGCAATTGTGCTGGTGAAGAGTCTGGAGTACAAGTTTTGTGAGGACTGGTGAGGAAGTTGAGCTGGGATTGTTTAGTCTGAAGACAGGAGGACAAGGGGAGTCTCAGGGGAGACTTTATCGCTCTCTACAACCTCCTGAAAGAAGGTTGTAACAAGGTGGGGGTGGGTCTCTTTTCCCAGGCAATGACAGGATGAGAGGAAATGGCCTTGTTGCCTTAATGGCTGAGACAGAGGCCAGACAGAGTTATAAGAATAAGGTGAATATTTATTAAAGGCCTTCAAGGCCACACCCCGGGAGCACTGGAGCCACAGCATTTGCATACCCCCCTGTCCATTGTCCAATCAACAACTCCAAATCTCAGTGTTCCATCCTTCCTGCTTGCCTCCTCTCTTCCACATTGTTTATCCTCGGGGCCTGGAGCTCGAAGAGAGTGTCCTTGAAGAAGCGAGTCCCCTGCTAGAACCAAAACTGCCCTGCCCCCATCGCCCTGTGATCAAGTCCCAGCACCACTTAATACAAAAGCAAAACTACCCACCAGAACAAGACAGAAAAACCCAAAACCTAAGGCATCAGCCTCAGGCTGTCCCATGGGAGGTTCAGGTTGTACATCATGAAGAATTTCTTCATTGCAGGGATTGCTAAGCTTTGGAATGGGCTGTCCAGGGGGGTGGTGGTGTTACATGTAGAAGACGTGTGTATGTGGCCACTGGGGACATGGTTTACTGGGCAACTTTACAGGGCTGGTTTCGCAGCATTGGACTCCACGATCTTAAGAGTCTTTTCCAAATAATATGATTCAATGTTTCTATAATTCTATGAAAATTTGTCTTTTTAGGAAGAATAGAAGTGACTGTCTCATGATGCTTTAACACCATTGCACTAGCTTGAGCTTCCTTGCAAGACCTGGGTTATAAATTTTCATAGTCATTTTGCCAAAGATTTCTCATTTGGAAAGCAGTTTTATCCATTTTCCTCAATTTCTACCTCGCATTCTTCATCTGTTAATGTGTTCATTCTTTACCTGCCTTTACACAACACCTGTAGGTTTCCAGAAAGTCTGAAGACCATCTTAACTGCATCCAAGGTATGTATACCAAGATTGATTGCAATGGATTTCTGTGCTTTGAGGATAGATAAAATACTAGTTCATGCTTTGGTAACACATACTTCAATCAAAGCAATTGACACACCATTCATACGGTGAATGGGCGGAAAAAGTGATTACCTCAAGATGAACATCCGGTTAACTGAGAGTCTTTTGTGTGCCTCTTCACAAGAGATGAGAACTCAGGTGTAGAATCATAAAAAAACCAAAAAACCCAAGGTCATCTCATGACCCTTATTACAGCTAAAAGGCCTTTTTAAGAGAAAGACAAAGAAAAATGGTCTAATGAAAACTTATATCTTATTTATTTCAATTTCAAAATAAGAAAAAAAATAATTTGTTTCAATATAACGTACATTCACATCTCTTTCTTCAGTATTGAGTTCATGAGTGAGCAAATGATAAGAAAAAGGAGAAACTTCATTCATGCAGTCTACCAAATAGATAGACACACAAATAAAATGCTTTGAAATGAAGTGCAGCAGCAATATAATATTTCAAAATGGTTTTTCCAGAAGATTCAAACATCATGTGTACCTTGTCAGAACTGCCTTGTTTCATAGTCCCTCTTATTATTGGGTCACTAGTTTAGAAATTGTCAAAAAAATAAAAATCTGGAAGAGCTGTCAAATCTTTAAAAAATGCCTTGAGCTGAATTCTTTGTTTTTCTGAAACACCATGGCATAAAAAATAAGAACTTCCAAACAACTGCCAGCTTTTAAAGAAAATTAAGGTGTCAGCAGAAAAAAATGTGTTATCAATGAAACCTCCATACTAAAAACACAGGATATGTTTTCGAAGAGTGCCACTTTAGATATTCCTAAATAAAAGGTAGTTTTCCTTTCTGAAAAATGTTTATTGTTGTGGCTCATTTAGTTGTTATAAACTCATTGCTGTGCAGTCATTTCATTGCAGTTCTTGTCAGAAAGTTCAGCAGCTTGCTGTTACTCTGGGCTTTCTTGACAGCAGTGGCAATTTCCACAGCCCCCTGCAAGTTCAGTTACCAGCAGTAACTTGGCATCTTCAGCCCTAAACAAAAAGGTTTTGTCTGTGCAGACAGCGGAGAATTGCAGTCATGCAAAAATATCAGCTTAGTTTCCTCAGACTCTTCATTTAACAATGAGACTAAGAACTCAAGCAGAGGATGCGTCTTGGAGTTTGGCAGTGACATAATTAAGATTTTTAGAGCAATATAAATTTGTCTTCATATATATATACCGTAAGAAGCTGTCTTTAATTGCCTGATAGACTCAGCCTTCATCTCGTTCTGATGGTTCATCCACTGGGCTCCTACTCCAGCTTACTTAGCCAGTCTTTCTCCTTGTTCTCCATGTCTAGGCATGGGTTTTCATTGTTGAAAATTCTAATAAATGTTGCTTTTGTATTTCATCTCAGGGACTTCTACATTGTCTTTCAAGACAGCAAGGAAAATACAAAGCAAAAGAGGTACCTGATATGCCCACTGCCAGATGTGTGTTCTGCAAGAAAAGTCCAGGTCTTCAACAGGCAAGCGATGGGGCTTTCTTAATCCAGAATTCATCTTTGGTTGGCTTGCCCAACTGATAAGGACTTCCTCAACGGACGTAACTAGATTGTTTCTTTTCAATTTGATTTTAAAATTAAATTTATAGACATAAACAAAAACATAGTGGGTTGGTTGTTTGGGTTCTTTTTCTCCATGAGGTTGTGTAATTATTTTGAGTTCTTAAATACTTTCCATTCAAGTTGTACTTGTGTAATAACGCTCTTAGGACATACATTTTATATAATGATATTATATATCTCACAACACTAGTCAAAAGGAGATATCTTTCACAAGAAATGTTTGTGTTTATGGCTCTATTTTTGTCAAAAATCTAATTGATGACAACACTGACTTCTGAGAAACATTAGAAAAGTATAAGAGGCAATCTTACTAACATCACTATTGATCAGCTTTGGTTATGATTTATTTCTTCACTCCAACAGCTACCCAACAGTCCCTTATTCTCAGTTTTGCTTTACTCCTCAATTCTAGGCAATCAAATCCATTCCATGTTTTGTTTGCTGTTGAATATTTATGTACTTCCATGTGATTTGTGTTTCCCTTTCAGATTTCCTAACTTCAGAGTTTTTTGTAATACTATCCTGTGAACTGAACACGAAAGTAATGTTCATATTTAGGACAGTGTGATGGTTTCATCACATTCTATATTTCATTTGACTGGGAGAATATAAAAGCGAAACAGGCTCATCTTTAAATTACAAAGATAGTTTATTTACACACACTGAAAGGATGAAAATAGGAAGGAAAAAAAAAGAACAACAAATGGAACCTTCAAAACATCTTTCCCTCCCTCTCCAAGTTTTCACTTTTCTACACTCAACATAAAAAGACATAACCTGCAACCTTAGCCAGTTTACCATTTTAAGATAATCTTTCATCAATTCTTCAGGAAAGGAGCCTCTCCGTTTCAATAGAGACTTTGTCTACAAGGAGTTCAAAGAACTCAATCCTACCCACTTACAGTATTCTCAATACTGAACACGTGGGCCCTGTACTCAAATACACTGCAACATTGGGGTGTTGCCTTTTAAAGGTGTCTCATACAAGGCAAAGGGTTTTTCTTCATTAAATCAATTTTACTCAGTCCATCACACAAAACCTTTGCTCAAAAATCTACACATAAAACAATCACCTCCCCAAATTGCACATCTTTCCATGGTTTAAAGGAACAACCCAGCTCCGTCTCTATGTTCCAGAGAAGTCCAGCTAGAATTTTCAGCCACTCCTCCTCCTCTACCTTAAAACCTTTTTCACTCTCTTTCCACTGACTTCAGCTCTATGCTGTGTCTCCTTATGGTCTAATCACTATATTTGTCCTTCGTTCAGGGAAAGGCCGGTGCTCAGAAGAAATCCATTTGCTAGCAGAGAAAGAGTTAAACTTGTCAGACTTGCAAGGCTGCTCACGTGATCTTGTTGCAGTGGGAACTAAAAAAGTCTGAAGGCCGTGCTGTTCTTCTCGGCCTGAAGGCGGGGGGAAGAAGCTTTCTGCAGCTGCCAGGGCTTCTCTTCCCCTTTCCCGCTGCTGCTGCTGTTCCCGGGGGCCACGCCTGGGTTGGGGGGGGGGGGGGGGGGGGCGACGGTGGAACGGCTGCCGCCGGGGCTTCTCTTCCCCTCCCCCACTGCTGCTGTTCCCGGGGGCAGACACAGCCAAGCTGCGCTCTCAGGGGGCCCAGGCCGGGCCCGGCCAGGGCAGCGGGGCCTGGGCCGAGCCCGGCCAGGCTCTGTGCTGCTCGATGTTACCTGTGATTCAGCCCAAAGAAAAGAGAAAACTCCTCCCCACACTCTCGGCTTATATGAGTATTACTCAAAAGTCGTAACCTACTTTTGAATGGTCAAACTATCTGCCAATTAAATAAAAATGATTTTTGATTGGACCATTCTTAACCCATGACAGACAGGTAATTCGTGATGGAACACGGCTTTGAAGAGCCAGATTTGGATTGGTTTTTTTGCACATGTGATTTTCTACCAACTCCGAAACCACTCTTACTGGTATCAATATGTTATTTATGAGGTGAACTATATTGACCAGCAGCTTTAGAAATGTATCTGTATTTAAAGATCTTCACATCTTCTGTACTAACCCATCACTCTATTCTTGATACCAAGCCACAGACGACCTGAACAAGCAATACTCTACTGTTCCCACACAGTAATCCAATCCTGAACTCTACCACTTTGCATCATGGGGCAAAATCTTCCAGGAATATGGAGTTGAATAAGTGGTTAAGTCTAGGCTCATGCTGGGAGTTGCATAAACAGAGCATCACAAACATGAAAAACCCTGTCAGAGAGTGGACTAAAAGTGTACTGGGGCAGGCCTAATATAATAATGAAGTCAAGCAGCCTGATTAGTTTCTGGAAGCACATAATACCTTACAATTAAGCATATTCCTTGAAATATTTACTTCCATGTTTATGCACTGAAATGTATGAATCACTAAAATGAAAAAAGGGAGGATGCTTGTGGGATTGTATCCATCTAGCAGACTAAATTCAATATCATAATCCTGAAGCCTTGCATTGCCTCTGCATCCACCTATGCACACACAATATTTTTTTGTCAAATTGTTCTATTATCAACAGGTATGCAGTATTCCCAAGTGTAGAACTTACATTCTGTGTTCTAAAAATAATTTCTGAAAATGTTCTAACCTACAGTACATAATCTTGATAAGAGAACCAGATATTTTAACAACTTCACTAACCATGTAAATTAAATGTGTTTCAGCTGCAGAGCTGACAGGAAATTTTTGCCATTTGGAGAGCTGGAAATTTTTTTATTGAATAATGCATGTTATAAAGTCATAATGTTTCTACTATGCTTCTTCTAAAGGTTACACACATTTTCTCTTATTTCTGAGTAAATGTTTTTGCTATAGGTGCTACACTTGAAAGTTTTGGAAGTTTACTGTGTGCAAGGTGCTCTTGAGAGAAGATAACTCATTTCAGACTTATTTAAAATGTATCAAATAAGATGATTGCTTACCAACTGGAAATATTACAATTTTTACTTCTACAGCAAAATATTCCTGTTCGGCCTCTCTGCCTGTCAACACTATACATTCTGATGACCACTTTCATTTTATCTTTATAAGCATAACCATCTATATCAACTACTGTGGCAAAAGCATTTAAGTGGTGAGCGGAAAAAAGTCTATCTTAAAACTAACATTTGCTGCCACTCAGAAAAAAACCCACAAAAACAAACAAACAAACCCCCCTCTAAATCTACCTACAGTCCTTCTTTAACTTGATATTAGACAGATATTTATTGGTATAAAAATTGGTATCTTGAAATTTCTTGACTCTGAGCCCTCCACAAATATCCAGTATTTGAACTACAGTATAATGTTAGCCACACCCTTATTTCTTTTTGCCAGTGGCTGTTACCAAGTAAAGTAGGAAAGGAGAACTGAAAGCATGATTGTGTTCTCTTTCAAATATGAAGTTTTCTGAAACTTCATCAGTCTGTAAGTATTGAACACGTGCCATGTTTTGGGTTTTGGTGTCTTTGAGGAAGAAGAACTGTTTGAGAATAAAACTCTAAAATTTAATAAAAATGGTCAGTTGTGAAGAAGTGACACATGAGGGAATAGAACCTCAAATCTGTAATCTTGTGGTAAATGTTTTATAGTTTATAGAGAAATGGTAGTGCCACTTGTAATAACATTCAGTTGGATGTTCTGTTTTTCCCAGTCCTTTGTTTCATTTTCCTCCATAATTGTTTGTTCTTCAAATGAATGGATGATGCTCATCCCATCAAATGAATGACTGATTATTGGAGGGGGTAAGTGTTGTTTGCCATTTACTTTTTCCAGCCATGCCACTATGTTTTTTGTTTGTCCTGTCAATACAACTTTAATCCTGCACAAAATCAGTTAGATTCCTGTCTTGGGTTGTGGAACCTAGGATGTGTATTCTATTTTCATCTGCTGAAAGCAGTTGGGGAGCTGTTTTGTTTTATCTCTTGTTTACTCTGGAAGGAGTGGGGCGGGTGCCTTTTGATAATGGCCCAACTGTTAAAACCATGTAGGGCATTGTTTCTTATCTTTTTCCTGCTAATGGACCATTTAAACACCCCTAAAAGCACACATCCCAAAACTTATCCTCCCCAAGATAGTACATTCACATTCCATCATTCTACTGTGAGATGCTCCACCCAGTGGGGGGAGCCAACCATTCCTACCTGGATGAAACTGGGACTCTGGAAGAGGAATGTCTCTTGCTTCACCCGATTACCGGAGGAAGACAGGACCCTTCTCACCATCACCGGACTCCCTCTCACCACCTCTGGACCCTTTTTGGCTTCAGGATCATCTCCACTCCAACAGAACCACATCTGCCACCCCAGGAGGACTTTTGGACTGCTACCAACGCCCTGACCAACAGGGCATCAGGTTGTACCTGACTCTGTCAGGGCTTTCCAAAATTGTTGTTTGTTTGCTGGTTTGGTGGGGTGGTTTTGTTTTTCTACCACATTTGTATTATTGATATTACTAGTAAAGAACTGTTATTCCTATTCCCAAATCTTTGCCTGAGAGCCTTGATTGCAAAATTATAATTTGGCGGGGGGTGAGGGGTTTGCATTCTCTATTCTAAGGGAAACCCCAGTTTCCCTGGCAGATACCTGTCTTTCCAAACCAAGACAATTCCAAACGAGAAAATTAATTATATGTATTATAATAAAATAATAAATAAAATTATTTCCTCATTTCCTTGGCTGTTCAGAGGCTGAACGGTTCTGTGAAGCCAAAAAAGGCTGCACTTCATTTGTTTAGAACAAGATAGTCATGTCCCACTGTGGTGGGTTGCCCCTGGCTAGATGCCAGATGCCCACAAAGATGCTCTATCACCCCTTTTAGCTAGGCAGGGGAGAGAAAGGAAGGTGGAAAACTACTTGTAGGTTGAGTTAAAGCAGTTTACTAAAGCAAAGGAGAAGGCTTGCTTGTGCATAAGCAAGGAGAAAAAGCCAATAATTTTATTTTTCACTTCGATCAGCAAGCGATGTCCGTCCCCTTCTCAGGAGGAAGGGCTTCAGCACATGTAGCGATTGCTCTAGAAGGCAAACATTGTTAAAAAAAATGCCCCCTGGTTCCTCCTCCTTTCTTTTGCTTTTCTATCTGAGCAGATGTCACATGGTATGGAATGTCACCTGTCCCTTTCATTAGTTTGGGTCAGCTGGCCTAGTGGTGTCCCCTCCCTAGGTCCTGCCCATCCCCAGCCTACTGATGGAGGGGCAGAAAGTTTGGGAGACATCACCGATGCTGTGCCAGCCCTTCTCAGCAGGAGCCAAAACACTGGTGAGTCATCAACACCTTTATAGATATCAGTGCCAAGCCCAACACTGGGAGGACTGCTGTGGGAGAACGAACTCCACCCCAAACAGACCCAATACACCCTCTTACAAGAGTATGTGGAGTCAGTAGTGAAGAGGAAGCTAAAGAGCTCTTCAGAAAGTGTATTGAGCTACTGTCTTGGGTTATGGAACCTAAAATGTGTATTCTATTTTCATCTGCTGAAAGCAGTTGGGGAGATATTCCTCTTTATCTCTTGTAGCTCTGAGAGGAGATGAGTGGATGCCTTCTGAAAATGAGCCAGTTGTTAAAACCAGGTGGGGCAGTGTTTCTTATCTCTTTCACCGCCGTCCTCCCTCCAGGGGAATATTTTCTGCTAATGGACCATTAAGACACCCGCAATGCACACATCCCCAGACTACACCCTCCCCAAAGTAGAACGTCTACATTCCATCATCCCATTGTGAGATGCTCACCCAGTGGGGGGAGCCAGCCATTCCTACCTGGATAAAAACTGAGACTCAGGAACACAAGGTATCTAGCTTCACCCGATTCCCGGAGGAAGACTGGACCCCTTCTCACCATCACTGGACCCCTTCTCACCATCACTGGACCCTTGTTCTACAGGATCATCTTTACTCCAACAGAACCAATTCTGCCATTCCAGAAGGACTTACTTTTGGACTGCTTCCAACACCCTGACCAACAGGGTGTCAGGTTGTAGCTCTGATTCTGTCAGGGTTCTCCAAAATTGTTGTTTGTTTGTTTGTTTGTTTGGGTGGGTGGTTTTGTTGTCTACTACATTTGTATTGTTAATATTCCTAGTAAGGAACCGTTATTCCTATTCCCAAATCTTTGCCTGAGAGCCCTTAATTGCAAAATTATAATTTGGCCGGGGTGAGGGGTTTACATTCTCCATTCTAAGGGAAACTCCAGCTTTCCCTGGCAGATAGCTGTCTTTCCAAACCAAGACAGCTACACACTTCCTTACCCTTTTGACTGAATTAAATTGAGTTCTAAACCTTCTCCTAGGCATGCTATGCTGCACTGCAGTGGATATTCTGTGGCAGTTTCTTTAGCTTTCTTTTAGTTCTAAAGTTATAACCTGTGTAGACTTACAGAATGCAGTTCATTAACATGTCTCAAAACACCGTTCCCATAAGTCACCACAATGGAACGTGAGATAAGCACAGATGCCACAGCAGGAAGGAGCTAATTCTTGACCTAGTGGAGGTAAAGGTTTAGCGTCTGGACAAAAATTCCCACCATGGCAGGCAGTGGGAAGGAAGCAAGTGTTTATGCAGATGCCATCTCAAATCATGGGAACAGCATCTATGCCCTGTGGATGCCCAGGACTTGGACTGTATAAATGTGGTACCTCCAGAAGAATTATTTGGGGAGCCCCACCACAAAGAAGACCAGGGTGAAGAAGGACCAGAAGGGTGTCACAGGAATCCATGTGATGGTATCTTTTCCTTAATCTCTTTCTCTCTCTTATTCTCTTTCTCATCCACCTCGCCACTCTCTTCCTGTTCCTTTCTATCTCTCAACCTCACATTTACTGTTAAATAAAATCTGTACTGTTGACCTTGGCATATGGTCTTTTTTGCACCTTAATTTTGGCAGAAGTATCTCTTATAATTGGATCATAACACTGCATTGCTTGCAACCGTCTGTATATACTTACGTCTATGTGTATATATATATACGTGTGTGAATAGATGTAGATGTGAGTATATACATACATAGTCTGCGCTGGACTATGTCCATTCAAACAGGAGGAGATATCAGAAGCAGAACTCTGTCCTTTGCTATATTTTATTTCACTCTATTTCTTATTCCAATGTCTCCTATTTTCAAAGTATTAGTGTTTCTTTAGCAATGCATAACACCAATAATAACAAAATATACTAATATACCAATAATAACGAAAGATACTAAGAGAGTGAGTTGGAGAACAACAGAAGCGTTCATCATATGAGAGTATGCAAAAAATTATTTGGAAAGCACACAGATATCAGTAGATAGAAAATAACACATTATATTTCAATCCTTCTTTATTTAATTAAAAATGGAGACTCTAAACTGCCACCAATATATCTGCAGAGTTAACCACTTCTTGAGTTGAATGGATTCTTTCTGCATGAAAATGTTGTGGTCATTTATACCCAGTTCTTATTTTTAAGGTTATCTATGTCATCATAAGCAGTAAGAATATTTTTGCTTCAGTGAAAGCGAGTCTCTAGGTGACACTTAATACGATAATATTTATTTTGCTGGAGATTAGGGGCATAGAAATTCACTCTGCCACTAGGTTTAAAAGCAATAATTTAAATAAGGGCAGTGTTACTGTGTTTATGTGCAAAATTGTAGTTTAAGTCCCTTTCCCTCGAGAGATCTTTTTAGTGAATATTTTCAAAGTTGGCAATAGTGATTCCATCTAAGTGCAGATATTTATTATACTAAACAGTTTAAACATGTTTATTTATTTTAAAGAAAATAGCAGTTTCAGATTATTATTGTCCAAAACCAAGTTAATATTCTGGGTTTATATACATACATAGCTAGTGTGTTGTTAGCTTTGTATTTCAACTTGGTGTTAATTCTTATATTGATATTAATTAACAGGTATGTAAGACATAGTCACAGCTAAGAAGATTCACATAATCTCACTAGCATTTTTAAATTTTGACACTTTTTCTGAGTTACTTAACAGAGATGGGTTTGAGCTAGGCTATTTATTTCTTTTTTGAATGTATCATTTATGTTCCAAGATATTTCTTTTCTCTAGTTAGTCCTTTTCAAACCTTGTTAGCTGGAAGGGTTGTGTTGTTCATGTCTGTTTGTCACATTAGATTCCCAGAATCTCATCAGAACCATGTCAAATTACATCAATCCAAACTCTGGGCTTCTGATAACAGAGTGCTATAAGAAGAGCATTGAAGGTTATTGTAAGACAAATAGCTTATCATAATCAGAGAAGCACTGTAAGAGATGCAATAATTTATTGAGTGTTCACGCAATATGACTTTTTGTTGTACCACAGTAACCTGAAATTTTCAGTAGCCTATGCTTTACAAAACCTGTTCAGAACACTGGACTACATTTTATAGGGGTATTTGTAATCCCTGCTAGGGTAACGATTCTTCAAAGAAATACAGTAATGAGGTAGTAATATCTTTCATTCTGACCCCAGAAAACAACCAAACACTAAAACAGGAAATTAAAAAATGCTCCCTGAAGTTAAATATATTACAAGATATTGCTGCCCTCACTATAAGACTAGGAACATAGCAAAATTGCATTCCTGGCTGCACGAGCTCTACCAGCAAATCTGGCATAGATGCAGACAAACCAAGCAGGGTGCCTTTCTGCTTCTGCATTATGCAGAACAAATACAAAAGACAGTCTATCACAAAAATGTACATTATCATATGCTGCTGCTATTGTTACGCTCAGCTGCTTCTAGACCTTGGACGAGCCCAGGCACACAGAGAATGAACCTTTCTCATTTCATCCCTGGACTAGTGAAGCAGAGAAACTAAGTCTGTCAGAACCTAAGAATTGGCTTGTTTCTAGAAGTGTGCTATGGATTTCTCTGGTAATGCTCACATATTTCAGAGAAGACTGCTAAATTCATTTTTTTTAGAATTTTGTGAATGATTGGAAAGATCTGGCAGGCGGTTTTATCTATGACCCTAAATTTTCTCATGAGGAAGCAAGAGCTTTGAAGGGACAAGTCTATTATTTTTCTCCTGTGCCTGCAAGGCTAGTTACTGTTGTGCCAGGCTTAGCTTGCATAAATCCCTTAAATTATTCGATATCCTTTTGGGACTAAGATTAAATTTTTTTTCAGGTTGCAATTACCAGCTCATGGAGGGATGGGAAAAAAAAAAAAAAAAACAAAAAAAAACACCACCAAGATATATTCCTGAAAGTTTTTCTGCAGTGAAGGGCAACCATGTCATGTCAGCAAGTAGTTTCTATTTGCTGAAACTGTTCATTAAGTGAAAATGACACCTTATCCAATGTGTATGATCTTACTATTCCTTTCCTGTATGTCTTATCCTAGTGAGCCTCCTCACCAATGGTACAAAGTGTAGTATATTACCTTTTTCATATCAAAATTTTATTCATGTTCTTGAGTAAATTGCATTTAACTGCTGTTGCAAATTTGATTCTGGGAATATGTTTAAAATACATTTTATGGGTTCCCTAGCAGTGGCACTACTTAACTCTGAGAGCCAGAATATTGCCTCCACTGTATTTAGTAATAATAGAAAACTGAATTTCCCATAGATCAGTATGAAATACTGGCCAACTGCACACCAAATCTCTGTTACTTTCTTTGAGTAACTCTCATGGGAGATTTTCTATTCAACTGTTATCAGTTTTGTTAGGGGTATTACAAATATTGGTGGATTTAGCCCTCACAGTCAGAAGAAAAAGTCTAGATATACCCAAAGTATCAAAGGCAAAAAACCATACTGTATTTTTCAATTTTTTAAAGATCATGTAACTTTTATTCCAGTTGTGAATATATAGAACAGAATGACATATTCAAAACTAATAGCTATCAATCACATTGGATTCACAGAAATTGTTCTTTTGGACCCAATGCACACCTCCCTTGCATCAAAGGAACTCTGACTTCTGTGGTGTTTGGCTGAGACTCAGGGAGATGTGGGTATAAGGGAGTGAGAGAGAACAATTTTGTATCATTACTGCTTTGGGGCTCTGTCAGGTACAGCCTGGGTTTAACACATCTGTGTTTCCTATGTACTGTTGCTGTAGAGTCACCACTGCTGAAAAATGTGACAGCAAGGTTCAACACATTCTACCTTCTCAAGATATGTCTCTGAGGCTCTGTCTTTTCTGCTTATGTTCAGGTAACTTGTCTGAGTGAGACAGTACTCAAACTAAAAGGTACAAAGTGGTGTCACTAGTTCACTTACAGCTGTAAGACCTTCTGACAAAGCTCATCATCTTTATCGTTGCAACAACACTTTCTACATTAGAAATTTCTTTGTGCTAGGACTGTTCAAAAAGTTTCCTGTCCTGTTGAATACATGTGGGAGTTGTGAGAAGACATTAGGAGTCTAATAGAATTTGATAACTTTTTTCTGCATTGACATTTACTGTGGCCTTCTTAAACTATAGTGAGATCAAAATTCAGCTTGTATCCCTGGACAGACCAACATACCAAATAAAAGAGATATATTTTAAAGACATACATCTTAGCTAGGACCCACTCCCAACCTGTAACTTGAGTCATCTTTAGTACAAAGACAAGACTTTAAACTGAACAGGTTGGGGGTATGGGTCGAGTTCTGCTAGGTATTTCTGACATGTTGTACGTTATGTATGCAATGTTACCATCAAATATATTACACTGATAGGGAAGGGAAAATTAATGTGTGAAACAAGCATGAGCATTTGGCTGATCTTGTGGAAACCCCAGCTCTTTAGTGCTCACAGTGAGCTTTTTGTCAGTTGGTTATTTGTTTTCATTGCAAACTGAAGTCACGAGGGACGTACTACAGTGAAATCACTATCTCAGAGCTGGCTGTGAGATAACCAGAAATGCTTCAGCTAGGGAACAGAATTTTCTTTCTCCAGTATAAATTTCCATAGTTTGCTAAATAAATTATGAGCTACATTGGCCAACATTTCCCAGACTCTTGCACAGCTCAGTCCAATACCAGGAAATTCATGAACTAGGAACTAGTGTTCTTTGCATTGCATGCCAATGTCAAAATTCCTATTTATTTTACTGGGAACAGGAGGCCCTTTCAGGTGACCTTTCTTGCTGGTAAGGAAAATATTTCTTCTAAGGCAAAAAATGTACTGTCCATATTTTTATGGTAACAACAGTGAATAAATTGAATGTTGCAGTCCTTCAGTTTTGCCAAATAGTCATCTAAAGCAACAATAAGAATATGAGTCCACTTTGTTCTGCCAATTTCTGAAGGTATCATAGAGGTTAAATAACAAGTACCTAATGTTTCTGCTTTGGATGATGTTATAAAGGAAATTGGATAAACATAGGAATATAAATCAAGGAAAGGTGCTAGAAAATTATGCCATCAGTTAGAAAAATGTGTCATACTTATACCTGATCTATCCTCTTATTTGCTGAAAGTAGAAAAGAGAAAAGCATTTAGTATCTTGAGTAATCCAGGCACTGATTAATTGCATCCCATAATGCTTTCTAATGTATCTTCTAGAAAACCTTATAAATCATATACCAGCCTTTTCTCTTTAAATGCTACTTTATCAATTCTCAATTGCTCAACTTTCAAACTAAAGGAAGAAAATTAGGGTCTGAGCAGCTGGGATTTATTTTCCTCCTCAGGGCCTGGATTCAGTTCAGTATTTAGGCATGTGTACAGCCTGAAGCAGGTGTGCAGTCCCATTAAAGATGTGTGCTTAAGTACCTTTGTGAATGACGATTATTTTTGGTCTTTCAAAACACTGTGACATTTGATACATGTTAGAAAATCATCCCACTTTAAAAAGGTCACACAAAGGAACGAGGAAAGCAGTTGTTTTCATGAATATAATTATGGGTTTGAGTTTCAAACCTGTGATACAATGAGTGTTACACGGCTTCACATTTCACTGCTCGTGTCTGAGTGTGTGTCTCTTACACGTTTCTGTATGCAAATTGACTAGAAAGTTGTAGTTGTTCACCTTAATAAGCCCCAAATCATGATAAAGTTGTGAAACTTATAAACTGAAGAAGTCGGTGATTATTCCACCCTGTATTTCAAGCCTGGAAAATTATTCAAGCTTGGGTCTATTTCCAGCTTCTGGTGGGAAATATTTTGCAAAGCTTTCTTTAGGTAAGAGCTGCTACAACTTCCATTTCTTTAACCATAGATTCACGCAGGGTTTTGAAACAGATTTGGAAATATATGGTGATGGTGGAGAATGCTTTAACTTTGGTAACAAGCATGGTACAGCAAAATATTGATAATTACAGAGTTTTGCAAAAGCTGTCAATCTCGTTGAATAGAGAGGAAATTACTGCTTTTATTACGCATTCCTTTGGCCCACTTTTTAAAAGGATGTAGGAAATAAGGATGAGAGGTTATGTAAAATAGCAAGAGAGGAAGTCTTTAGCTGAGTCAGGAAATCAAGTTCAGTGCACCAACTACCATTAATCTCCTCTCCCACCTGCTAATGAAAGCACAGCACTACATCTCAGTCAGTATTTGCAATCAACCAGCAAGCTGTCCTTCTGAAATACACTAGTAGCAATTTATTCTGAAAACATTCCATTGTTACATTTTATAGTTGGCTATTATAATATAAAATTATATTACGATTTTCTATGGAGGTACCTTTTGATGTTCTCCTTAGTTTCCTACCCCCAAAATTGTTAGTTATGGAATCAGTCACAAAAGGAAACAAACTATTTGATAACTCAGTCTAGCTCATGTCAAGGGGAAAGGCTAATAAAAAGAACCCAACTGTCTTTATAAATAGTCAGGAAGAATGAGAAGAAAACTGTAACTAAAGCAAGTCCATATGTAGCATATAGTAGTTACTCTTTCCTAACTATAATGAAGGTAATTTCAAAGATTTGTAGGATCCCTATCTTAAAATTCTGTCCCCATTTTCTAGCTAATGTGTGCATGATTTTCCAGCTTCAGAGAGAAATCATCTTTTCTTCAGGTATAGTTTTCCTACCAGATTTATTTTGGGAGCTTTGAAGACCAAGAGGAAGTGGATTTAAAAATGCTTCCCAGAGTATGACTTCAAATTGAATGGTCAGAGCACCTGTCAGAGCAGAACCAGAAGGGCTGATTTCCTTCTGGGGCCACTCCTTGTGGCAGCAACTCATCACACCATGGCTGTAGAGTTACTGGTACCTGTGTCAGTATCACACAATCCCCATATTTTTCCAAGCCTGTCAGTCGCCTCTCCTGATGCAAAGTCTTGGCAGTTTGGATAGTTTTAGTCACCGCAGTGCAAAACCAGCACAGTACTACTGGTTTCCTTAGGATAAACGGTGTCCTAAAGCATGAGCAGGAAAGAGAGAAGAAAAGAAGTAAATGGGATTGTTCAGCATAGTTAAAGTGCAGTCTTTTTAAGCATATCTGTCCGAAGTAAACTTCCCTGTGAAGTAACACTGCTTTTCTGTTAAGCTGTTGCTGAAAGGATTTACATTTATTTGGAACAATGAATAATCCTCCTCGTTCTTCTCTTATTTTTTCAATGAGCTCATGTACTATGCAGGACTTAAGGCTTATCACAAAATGCTAGAGGATCAAGGGATTGCAAGGATAAAGTGACTGTCAAGTTCTGATGAAATTGGAAAACACAGAGACATGTTGAGCCAGTAGACCTGCTCAGGTTATCAAGACTGAAGGCTGGCATGGCACACAGCACCGTGTCCAGCCTCCTCGCAGCAAGGCTCACCACCTTGGCTAGCATGCTATGCTTAGGAGCAGTCTGAAAGTGAGGTTGGAGAGTGAGAGGCTAATTCTTCTCTGTATTGAACTGGGATAGATCAAGTGTAGTGCTTCATAAATCACTGGATGTACAACATAAAACACACAAGATACAAAAATTGCTTATTTTCTTTTATACCACACTTTTTTCCAATAACTGTCTCCTGCTGAAATGTCTGCATATTTGAGAAGGTGAGGATTACAGGATACATGTGGTGACTGTTTTCTCAAAGGCTAGAGGTGATACCAGATAGATCCTGTGAACAAGGTTTCATCTTCTAAAAACTGTCAGATTAGTACCATATGCCAGAAATAAATACACACAAAAATGTTAAGCAACAAAGAAAGCTGCTGTGCTTTTGTCTCCAATATATTGTTCCATATGCAATATTACTCAAAAGGAAAGATTTCATTATTTTTTAACCACCAGTTCAAGGACCTTGCACCCAACTGCAAGCAGTGTGCTGTTCTCCCAGATGTATGGAATAGGATTTTTATTATATTTTTAATGCTTTTTTTCTCTTTTCCTCAGGGACATTACGGTCAACTGTTTTTGATATCCACATCTGTCCACATTGACGATAACCTGAGATATTCTGCAACATAAGTCACACATAACTGGATGCATAGAGGTCTGTTGGCATTCTGGTAGAGTAGACAATCTGACATTTTGAAGGTCTCTGCCTCAAATCTCATTTGATGGTTTCCAAGTAGTACCTTGCAGACAGATACCCTTGTCATAGCTGACATCCTGGACAGCATTTTTAACAGAGAGACAAAGGATTACAACTGCAGCAAGACCCTTTCTTTTTACCTGACATAATCTGTGAACACAAAATTTCACTTAAAAAAAAATCCAAATAAAATGAAGCAGTCTTTCCATGCAAATCTTCCCCTCATGGAGATGGACTCATTGATCAGGGCAATAGAGAACCTTGTGACAGCAGTAGCCCACAGGGCTTCCTTGTGTTTACAGCATCAGCACTCCTCTGCCCCACATCACAAAGTCAGCCTTGGTCCTGCTGAGCATCAACACCGTGAATGATTCATTGAACACAGTAGAAATAGAGGAAAAAGTCAGGGAAACTAAAACTGCGGAGACAGGATGAGAAATACCAATATGCTCAGCACTATTTCCTTACAAAAGAACAAGAAGCATAATTAGCAATAAAAGTTAAGCCATCCTGGAAGGAAAATAAAGTTGTTGCAAACTAATGTTGAAAACCATCAGATCTTTGATATAAAAATGATAAGCCTTATGATGAAAAGTGTTTTTTCAAAAAGATATTTAGGTTTCTGCAAACAGAAAAGCCTGAAAACCCCTCTCATAACAAATGAAAATTGTGTAGTATGACTTGCACTTACTTATTAAATTCCTTCACGAATTTAAACCTCTTTCTGCATATTTTCTGTACAGGGTTTTTCTTCTAAATTATAAATGCATTCAATTATAATATCATAAGTACTGGAAAATATTTTATGTTTCACCTGAATGTTTGAAAAATTTGCGTTCCTTTGCTCAAACATTTAATCACAAGATGCACACTTGCAAACATCCTCAAGGGTATCAAAAACATTGCTACATTGAAAGAAATTTCCTTCACTGAATGTACAGAATTTATTCAAACAAATATGAGACAGAAAGCAAGACTACAAAATCAAGAGTGCTCTGATTTAGAAAATCAATAGAAAAATAAGGTAAAAGACACTATAAAGTGAGAACAGATTAAAATATGAAAATATAGATGAACTCTCAGAGAAAAACTCACAGCAAGCCCATAAGAAATCTGAGTAGGTACAATAGCTACAAGTGATACAGCAATCTTAACCACAAAGGGTACATTTCTGGATTAATATTATTAAGAAATGTGTGTCATTAGAAAATTCAAGGAGGAAGATGATGCTAAGAATATTAGAAAAAAAAAAATAACCTGAATGTGTAAGTACTGAGAAAAAGCATCATACATTTGACAGAAAATGAAAATTTTCTGCGGAATCGCAGAATGGTTTGGGTTGGAAAGGGCCTTAAAGGACCTAATTCCAACCCCTCTACCACTGGCAGGATTGCTTCCCACTAGAATATTGCAATAAATCCATACTCATCTGAAAAGGGAAAGTGTATGAACCTTGTCATTTTACTTAGATTTATTCTAAAAGACAGAATGAACCCTACAATACATGACAGGAGAGATGTTATATGGCATATAAATGTTAGGTTACATAAAACAGTAAACAAATATTTTTGTAAACATAAGCAGCCTCTGTTTTCAGAGAGTGGTCTAAAAGTTTAAAAGTCATTGAGGTACCACCCACTCTGCAGGATGAGGAGCAACAAAGGAATTCCTCTGTTAAAATTTTACTTTAACCTGGGAATCTGTCCCACAAATGGCTTTGGAGAAGGCAAGCTGACACTATCTCACGCAGTGGCAGCTTGCAGGCCGTGCTCAGTATCAGCTCCTCAGGGCTGGATGCAGGAGAGTAAGTTACTGAAGCTGTCAGGATGACGTGGAAGATGCACAAGTCACAGGATCCAACCCAGAGAAGACTGTGAGGATTCAATAGAACATACAAGTATTTGTCACCTGAACACCTCTAAGGAAAGCCACGTCCAGAGTCCTTCAATCGCGATGGAGGAATTGCCAAGCAAACTTATTACTGATAAACACCAAGAAAAAACAAGGTTTAATTGGAAAGCCTGCATTTGCTGGTGCTTTGGGGCAAGAAAATTTTTGAAGGTCATCTCTCAGCTATCATGTTAGATATCTCCTAATACCTACCTGGCCTACTCATAAAGCAACTTTTCAACAGTCTGCATACTATAAGCTTTCTTAAATTGACACAATCTCCAAGCAATATAAGGACACAGAAGTAAATATCAGCTTAGTGGTGTGCAGGTATATATGGATAGAAACTAGATTAAATGTATAATTATCTTACTAGCATTTACTTTATCTGAAACATTCCTACAATCATATGGATTATAGACAACCTTTGAAATTATGCCTGATCATAGGTTTTGGGCCAACTTTTTTTACAACTCCATTGTATATGAGTACTTTTTTCATCTTTAACAATTCATGAACTTTTAAAACAAGGAGAAAATTAACAGATTTCTGTTACTGCATTTGTTAGATATTTCATACAAACTATGCTTATGAATTTTATGTATATTGTATTTCCACTAATTGCTATGCATGTGAGATCCTCTGAATCTGATAGTTTGTTTATGCTCCTATTAGAGAGACTGAAATATCTTAAACAGGAGAACAAATATTGAATGACAAGTATCAGACAATGCAATTCTGTTCTTCAACACCAAATTTAATGGATGAAAAATTATTTGTCCTATTAACCTTGAAAAATTCTGGACTTAGCAAGGCAAAACCACTGCATGCTGTCTGCAACACCTTTTAAAAGAATTTTAAACAAATATTGAAAAACTCTCATGTCAAGTATCATGTCATTTGTTGTAGAGCTTATATAAATCAATGCTGCTGACTGAGGGTATCTAAATAAGTGGAAGAACTTTTGTGACTATTCAGATCTAGTAAACTCATGTTTCATTTCATTTGAATTACAGTTCATTCTTTACAACCACTCCATTTTTTCACACCAAAGAATAAGATGAACGAACTGCTTGATATGTCTATTCCTGTTCTTTGTTGCAAGCTTTGCAGTCACTTGGTCTGTACCTATATCATTTCATTGATGTTATAAAAAGGGGAAGTTTTGTGTGTTGTTCTATTTGACTCTGTTTACCCCAAAGAGGAGATAAAGAGCAGGGCTAAGAGATGAATTCCAGTCCCTGCATGTGCACAGAAAGATCCTCAAATAGGAAATCAGAAAAATCCAATGGCAGGAAGGAGTAGGATATGCACTAGACTGAGGCATGCATTCGTCCAAGATTCTCCCTTGCCGCTGGATCACAAAACAGTTTGGCAAATTTATTTGTTTGGAAGGACATCATCAATTTATCTAGTTTAGATAAATAACACAGATTGTATGATATAATCTTACAGTATAAGGAAAGAAAAAGAGCCAAGTTATTGGAAAAAAAAACATTCTCAGCAGATGAAAAATGATGTGGCAATTGCCCTGATGGGGGGATTTGCCTTTACATTCCTGGCCAGGTGTGTGAGTTTGCCCCTGTGATAGCTGAAGTTGCTGTTTTGCCAGCTTCTTAACTTCTCAGAGATGACTGAATCTTGATGCTGATGGAAACAAATCCAGTTTGTAAAGTTCTATTATATCCTTTGGGTTGAAAGATACTATATGCTTATGATTTTCTTAAATAAATGTACTGTAAAATATGGGCCAGCTTCAATTTACTAGTTAAGTAAATTGAAGGTGTCCCATATTTTACAGTACATTTGTACAGTACATTTGTATGTTGTATTCCATACAGTCACTTCAACAATTTGGATGCTACAAAACTTAGTAGTCCCAGAGCAATGCAAAGCCAGAGGGAGAGAAAATTACAGGCCTGTGATTTTTTCTTTCTTTCTGTTTCAGGACATGGTTCACCAAAACCCACATTAAAAACAAAATGGCCTTTTCATTGGTCAGTCATTTGAGGAAATAAAAGCAATTAAATGGCACATTGATTTTTAAATTTCCTTCTTCCAGTCTTGAGTGTATCTTCTCTGGGAACTAACATTGAAATATTGTTATTTTACATCCACTTCTAGCTATGGCACTGTGCTTCACAAAACCTGCTTGCACAGCATTACACAAAGTGGAGCCCAGCAAATTAAGGTGACCTCATATTCCCTTTAAGAAAAAAAGTAGTGAGGGGTGAGATGCCATTTTAAGAATAGCTGTGTTTAGGCTAAGCTAGGGACAGGCAATTCTGGTAGCTTAAAAGTTGTGTTGAAAATCTGTTGGAGCAGATCTTTTAAACAATGCTCAGCACTGGACTTAAGCTGTTCTCTCCTTTAACAAGGGAAGTAACTATATGGACTCTGCCTGGATCAACCATAAAGCCAGAAATAAAACTGGCCTTATGGAAGAAAAATCCAGTAGAATTCACAGTCTCTGGGAGCACCCAACATCAGACATTCAGGGAAGAGTATAAAATTAAGCAAACTGCGTGCTAATATTCTCCCAGCCTCCAGCAATTTGCAGCTCATATTTGAGCCAAAAATGGTATCTTTATATTTAATAGTTCTCAGTGGATTTTTTTCGTGAACTTGAGCATTCAGTTTGAAACCATATAAATATTACTAGCCACAGAATTCTGTAATAAGCAGATTAGTTAGCTAGTCCATGCATTAAATCTTTAGGGGAAAAAATGGACTTCTTATGTGAAGTTTTACTTCATGCAAATACAATATGAAATCTCACAGAAAAGATTTAAAGTCCATTTACAGCCAGAGAAGGTACTTCAAAATATGATCCTCTCATTATGTTTTCTCAAATCAGTTTGGACCATAGAAGAAAAACCTGGAAAACTGCATGTGCATCACAAAGCATAAATTAAATATATTTTTCAGCTCAAACTGGCTAGCAAGGATACTTACTTCCGTCCAAGGGATCCTTTTTTTGTGACTTAAAGAAATTTTTTCTTTTATTTGGGGCGATATTTAGAGACAAGGAATACAGTGTTGAATTTTAAAGAACAATAGCTATTAAAAATTTTCAGATTCATTTTAATTATGTTGATGGCTCTAACTGAAAATCTCTTTTTCCATGAAGTGTTTTTCTGGGAGTTTAAAAAAAATGTCTAAAGCCATTTTGTGTCTTTTGTTCTTTTTTGTGATTGCACTGTGTTTGTATGACAAGGTTTTGCTGGTGGGGAGCTACAGGGTGGCTTCTGAGAGAAGCTGCCAGAATCTTTCCCCATGTCCAATAGAACAAATGCCAGACAGTTCCAGGATGGACCCACCAGTGGCCAAACCCATCAGCAGCGATGGTAGATCCTCTGGGGTCATGTATTTAAGAAGGGGGAAAAAAACCACTGTGCAGCTGCATCTAGAGAGAGCACTGAGAATATGTGAGAGGAGCAACTCTGAAGGCACCAAGGTCTGTGAAGGAGGGGAAGAAAATGCCCCAGGCACCAGAGAAGATTCCTTTGCAGCCCAAAGTGAAGACCATGGTGAGGCAGCTGTGCCACTGCAGCCTATGAAGGTCCATGGTGGAGCAGAGATCCACCTGCAGCATGGAGGAACCCACACTGGAGAAGGTGGATGCCTGAAGAAGGATGTGACTCCATGGGAAGCCTGAGCTGGAGCAGACCCATGGCAAGATCTGTAGACCAGGGAGCAGCCTACGCTGGAGCAGGTTTGCTGGCAGGACTTGTGACCCCACAGGGGACCTACACTGGAGCAGCCTTTTCCCTGTAGGACTGTATCCTATGGAAGACACCCTGCCTGGAGCAGAGGAGGATGTGAGCAGTCCCCACTCCCACTGAGGAGGAAGGAGCATCAGAGACAACCTGTGATGAACCAGCTTCAGCCCTCATTCACCATTCCATTGTGCCATTTGGGGAAGGAGGGAGAGCAAATAGAAAGTTGAGTTGAAAGGACAAAGATGGGAGTAGGGGGGGAGATCTTTTTAAGATTTAGTTTTATTTCTCATTATCTTTCTCTGTTTTGAATAGTAATAAATTAAATTAATCTCCAAGTCAAGATTTTTTTGATCGTAATGGTGCCTGGTGAGTGATCTCTCCCTGCCCTTACCTTAACCCACGAACCTTTTGTTATATTTTCTCTCCCCTCCCAAGCTGAGGAATGGAATGACAGAGCAGCTTTGGTGGGCACCTGGCATTCACCCAGGGTCAACTCACCACAGTGATAAAACAAAATTTAACTTTCCTTCGATAAAAGTGAAATACGACCTACATGTTATAAAGAACAGCTTCCAACTCATTTGCTTCCTATGTGGTGCACCCCTGGTCTCAGTGAAGTCATAATTTACAGACTTATGATGGAGACGCCTCTCTACATTTTCAGCTGCCAAGGTTGCTATGTTACCAGGTTTGATACAGCTGCACTCCTGACAGCCTACTTTGGGGTATTCACTGCCACTGTCCCTAGACAGCTCAGATGATTAAAGGAAAGCTATTGTGTGAGCTATCAGTAATAGTAGAAGTATTAGGGTTGGAAAACACTTGCAAGATCATCAAGTCCAACCTTTGACCAAACATCACCATGTCAACTAAACCACAGCACTAAGTGCCACATCCAGTCTTTCTTGAACACTTCTGGGCATTGTGACTCTACCACTTCCATGGACAGCTTGCTCTAGTGCTTAACCTCCCTTTCAGTGAAGAAATTTTTCCTGATGTCCAACCTGAACCTCTCCTAGCACAGCTTAAGACCACTTGTTCTTGTCCAGGTGCTCAATGTCTTTCTTGCACTGAGGGGCCCCAAACTGAACATAGGATTGGAGATGGATTGAGTCTCATCAGTGCCAAGTACAGGGGGACAATCACTGTCCTGGTACTGCTGGCCATACTATTCCTGACACAAGCCAGGATGCCACCAGCCTTCTTTGCTACCTGGGCACATGCTGGTTCATGCTCAGCTGCTGTTGACCAGAACCCCCAGGTCCTTCTCCTGCACCACTTTCTGGACACCTTTTCCCCAGCCTGCAGTGCTGCCTGGGGTTATGATGACTGAAATGCAGGACCTGGCACTTGCCCTTGTTGAACTTCATTTAATTGGCCACAGCCTCATTGATCCAGTCTGTCCAGGTCTCCCTTTCTCTGCAGAGCTTTCCTACCCTCCAGCAGTTCAACATTTCCACCCAACTTAGAGTCATCCATGGATTTACTGAGGCTGTACTCAATCCCCTCATCTTGATCATGGATAAAGATATTAAACAAGACTGACCTCACTACTCAGCCTTGAGGAACCCCACTAGTAAGCAGATGCCTGCTAACTAGATGTGTTACCATTCATCACCACTCTCCAGGCCCAGCCATCCAGCCAGTTTTTAACCAAGCAAAGACCACACCTGTCCAACCTGTGGATTCACAGGTTCCCAAGGAGAATGGTGTGGGGGACGGTATCAAAGGCTTTGCTGAAATCCAGGAAGACTACCTCCACAGCCTTTCCTCATCCACTAGGCAGATCACTTGGTCATAAAAGAAGATAAGGTTAGTCAAGTGGGACCTGCCTTTCCTAATCCCGTGTTGGCTGGGCCCTATCCCCTGCTTGTCCTGTAAATCAAATCTTTCATATGTCCTTAATGAAGAAAAATATATTTTTAAACTTGAAGTTAGATAGGAGAAAATTGAAAAGAAGCAAACAAAATCTCCGTCTTCATAGAAATTCAAATTTGAAATCATTAGTTGTGTTTTCTCTCCCATGAGAGAGAAGGAAAACATAGTTATCATAGATCAACACAATGGTAATTCCAAGTAATTATACAGTAGTCTTCATCTGAAGACCCTGAGCAGTTAAATCACTAATTAATTAAGCCTTGCAGCATTTCTGGAAGGGATATGTAACGGGAATAAAACATTTCTCAGGGAACCCAAATTTTAAACTTTTTGTGTGACCCATAGGTTAACTGGGAAATTCTGGATCAAATGTATTTCACGACCTGAGACGTTAATGTATTTTTAAACTCAACTTCAGTGAAATAGTCCCACTATGACGTCTGCTCCGTGGAGGCAGAGGAAACAGACCACAAACAGGGATGTATGGTTATAGCAACCACAAATAATGGATAAGGGCTGCGATGGGAATTTAGAATGGATTACACTTTACTCCACATGCTCAAGATGTCATTTGAGGTTTGGTTATCTGGTGTGTTCTTCCAGATAATTTCTTATCAAGCAAAGCAGGCTTGTAAAAAAATGTGTACAGTAATTATGCATGTCCCCCTTTCATTAATGCTGTCCATAGATAGAAGGCATAACACAGTTACTTTATACCTAAGTGCCACAAATTCTTCTACAGGTAGCAGGTTTGCTGTATCAAAAGCCCAGAGTAGTGTAGAGTCTGCTGTCACTCATACGATCAATAATCTAGAACAACTTCGTTAAAGTCATTAAGTCAGTCCAGCACATATGATGTCTAGTCCAAATGTAAAGCCGATAATATGAAATAATAATGGCTTCTGTGTGAGAGAGAGGGGCAGAAAAAATATGAAATTACCATTGAAGGTACTTTGTGATGACTGTTCAGCAGCTAGATTTTTTCCTTTCAGATACATCCAAAGCACAAACATGCCTTTAAAGTTCCTCCAATCTTTCAATAAACTTAAATTCTACTGCTGATTTCTAAAATATTTTCTTATCATCTACAGTATTTAAAGAACTATAAATCCAAAAGTGTACAGAGATACAGAGAGATTACTTAAAATATTATCTATTGTTAGAATTTTAATTAGATTATCAGTTTATAGTGTTGATATATAAAAATTTGAATCCCTTTCCCAGTACAGATAACAAAATGGAAAAATAAACCAAGATGGGAAATTGAAGAAGTGAACTGGATTCTTCTTAATTTAGAAATATGGCACTTAAATGGGATTTTCTCAAAGTTAGGAGAAGGATGCCTCTCATTTAACATCTGGTTCTCACCAAACCAATTAACCTAAAGGCAATTTTCATATTCTGATTAAGTGGTTGAAAGTTCCATGGTAATTAAAAGAGAAAACCAACAAAAATCCCAAAAAAACCACAGCAAACAAATTAAGTTGACAGCTCATTACTTTGTTTTTTAACAGTCCACCTGTTTGTAAGCTGGTGAGCTAGACAATCATCTATGTTTGTTCTGCTTAATATATCTCTTTTTGCATTAATCCACCTATGATCCATCTTTTGGATTCATCCTGATGTCTATAAGCAAAATTCTTTGTCCCTTTCGCTGGCCTTTGTTGTAGATGGAAGTTGATGGTGTCGTTCACACCTTTATCCCATCTTTTGAATGCAAACAGATATTATCAGGTATGTTCAGCAGGTGCTGCTTAATGCTTGTGGAAAGCTTTTGTATTTTATATCTTTCTTGGCAATTGTATACGACACGTTTGGAGCTGCAGACACATCTTATTTGCTGCACAATCTGATGATCTGAGACCACCAGGAGAGGCCCACATAAGTACAGTAAACAAGTATTGCATAAAGTTGCACAAGCTAAATGAAGATGCATTAGGTAGGAAGCAACCATGTATTAGATAGGTGGGTTTATTTAAATTTCGACCTACAAATTCTCGTCCTTTAGCTCCGTGGTATGCTTGATTTATGGAAAATTTCCACCTTGTACCTGTGCAGAATAAATGTCTCTTTCATAAACATGATTCTTTGTCCATGTATAGAGGGTTCCCAAAATTTGGCAACAATCCTGTGATAAACTTAAGATTTGATGGGTTTTCTTCAATTTGTGTGCTAGCTACATGCATGCCTACATCTGTGTGTTTTGTGGAAACATTTCCCTGAAATTATCCTAATGCTAGTGTACTTTCATGTTAAGTCCTTGGTACAGAATTATTGCATGCAGTCTAGTCAAGCTACTTCCTATTTCAAATGTAATTTTATTATTCTCAAATCTGATATCTGCGTATCCAAAATCACACCAGCTTCTTGACAAGTGTTCAGTATGCTTCTGGCCTCCTCTCTTACTCTTAAACTAAGACCAGAAAAAGAAAACCACAGACATATACTTTGAAAAGGTCAAGTTCTGCTCTTAACAGCAGCAGCATACTTAAATATAGACTTAGACCCTAACAGGTGCTGTCAGACTATCTGATGACTAAAAATGACAATAACTTCTCCCTCTCAGTAGTTACCAAGTTATAAAAAATAATGTTAGAACAAGAAAAGTGCTGCTAATAAGAGAAGTTTTGGGTATAAGGACATAAATATGATCTCATTAATCTAAATAATAAAAGTAGTAGAAAAATAGCCCTACTGAGTACATCAGCACAGATGATGGCATGTGGCTGGCATAGCTTACCTTCTTCATGCATAACCTGTGGCACTTTTGCATAAATAGAAACAAACACACATCATTTTACCTACAATTTATTCTGAAGAAGAGCACTTACAGGCCACCACATCATGAAATGGGCTGTGGCTCTGCTAAATTACCATCATCACACACATGCTGAGAAGATATTTGACCACTTTCTTTATATAAATACATTAACTGACTTGGTTCCATAAATTATTTTGTTCTCATTGTTGTTGGTAGTTTGCAATTTTGATTATGATTTATTTTTTTACCTCTCCTTAAATGGTTCTCATCTTAAAATATTGAGACAGATTTAGGCTTTGTTTATGCCTGTGCTCTGTAGAAGTTTTTGTTCTAAAACCGTACATTTCCATAGGTCTCAGAGCATCACCTAGACAAGAGAAAATTATGCTGTCTGCTAAAATGAAATCATAAACACAGTCTGCTGAAACAAAATTACACAATTTCTCAGTGCTCCTTCAATTAAGTTTAGAATAAGCAAAAAAACCCTAAACTTTGAGATCCTTTTTTGTTTTTCACTTGGTCTGGCATATATGCATGTAAACCTTACAAAGCATCAACTAGGGAAAAAGTGTGAATACTCAAAAAAATCAATGACTATTTTTGTTAATGTCAACTGAAATAGTATGTGAAATCCATCTTCTGGAAATTACTCACAAGTGAAAAGGGACCTTTCAATTCAGTGAAAGAATCCATGTAATCTGAAACTTGTGGCTGTGAGATAAACCAAGGGGGAGGAGGGATGCACAGAGCTGATTCTTGATGGGTATAAATTAATGAAGCTCCTTTGCAGGAGACCTAGACCAGAGGAGATCAATGAGAAATTTAGTGAGTTGATGATATACAGAGTTTGCTCTTTCAGTTTTCTCCACACAAGATATTGTTCTACTGCTTTGCATTTTTCTCTAACCTTCAAAAGAAATATTATAAAATATAGTTATGATACTTATTACAGTGACTTTGCCATAATTTGTATTATGTACTACCAGCAAGCTCCAGGTGTGTAGTGTCACTGGTTTCAGGTACTTCAGGTTCATAAACTTGAACTGACTGTTTTCGTTCATGAGTTGAACAGAAAAGCACTGCATGTGTTTTGAGAAAGGTGTTGAAGACATGAAGAGACCATAAAATAACATGTTCTGCAAATCTAACTCAAATATCATTACACTTGATAGTTTGGGGTTTTTTTTGCTTTCAGCACAAACCAGAAGAAAAGCTCAGTAACTGGTCAGTGGCTTCATGTGAGGACAAGGGACCTTGAAGGAGTGAACTGAAACTAGACAGTTAACACAACAAAGAATATACAGAGTAAAAACTGAGTCCTGGCAATAGAAAATATTTGCTTCTCTGCTCATCCAGTCCTTGCTACTGCTGTGCTGTTTCATCTAATATTCTGACACATCTAATATTCTGACTGACAGCCTATAGAAATTTTTTTCTGAGCATGTGATCACACTATTTTTGAGGTAGGCTCTCTGGAAAAGCAGAATGCACATGTTGAAAGAGTTGAATGCACACTTCGTATTTGTTCCTCGTTCACAAGATCAGGACCACTGGTAATATCAGAGCTGTGGATATGGATTCCTGACTATTTAATGTTTTGTATTTTCCTCTTATTGATGCATCTGCTTTGCACACAGGATGCAGGGAATTTCAATCTGCAGGTAGTAGGAGCAAGCATCAACCCAGTACAGCTACCTGGGTGCTCCTGTGCCACTGTGCATCTGCCCAGAATGTGCACACAAGAGCATGGTACTTGCTCTGCAACTAAGGTCCTAAAGTGCACTAAAAAGGCTTTTAGAGGGTCTTGAAAAAGTAAAAAAGAAGTATCCCACTCAGGAAGTCTTTGTTTCCTAGTCTCAATGGGATGTTGGTGCAGAAAGCTCAGAGAAAGAGTATGAATCCTGCTGCTTTAAGTGCTTTGGGTTTTACAGGGGAACACAGGGACCTGCAGTCTCTAGAGTTTATGTGCATATCCTGACGTAATTTTAGGTTTTGCCAGGAAATTCACAGCACTGTTCAGATTCTTCTGTGTATTCACCAATGAGAATATTCTTTTGTTTCTGTTTTCACCAAAACTAGGAAAGCTTCTGTAGGATTGCCTGCTTCAGGGCACAAATCTCAGGGCTTCCTGTGTTTCAGACTTAGGACTGTCTACGTGGTGGCCCCACCATACATTAGTGCTGGAAATTTAAGAGGAATGTACCTTGATATTTAAATAGTGTGAAGTACATGCAAGTCAGGGAAGAGTTGAAGCAAGCACACACCATACCACCACTATTGCGAAACTAAGGAATTATTTAAAAAAAACCCAAAAAAGACAGATATTCCTGAAATTGCCAGAAATACATTTTCTCACTACTAAGTAACTCAGCTTAGTTTAGGAAAAACAGCAGGTTTTTATCAAACTTTGTGGGGCCTGAGAAGAACAGATAAAGACCATATTTTAAAATTTAAAATTAAGAGAGTGTACTGTGATGATGTTACAAGTAATTGAAAGAAGGTTAATGGTGGCTTCTTAATATATCTGTTACTATTAGTTTCAGAAAATCAGCTAAAGCCACTTATACAGCTTTGGTTCCATCTAGACTTCCTACAAATTCTCTGAGCTCTAATAGAGACAATAAAAAATTGTGTTAGTTTCCAATGTGTTACTTACCTAAAGTCACAGAAAAAATTATTCAGCAAAATGTATTTTGCTTTTGAAAATCAGTTCATTGAACCAGATGACCTGCTGCTGGTAAGAATAGATGGAACAAATTCCATCTATTCCATGCATGGTATCTCATGATTCAAAAATACATATAAACTCACTTATTTCTATTGCTTAATAGAAGCTAAATATCTCTTATTCACAATAACATTTGAAATATGGAGCATAAAATATAAAGCTTCAGATTTTGCCAGTTTTCATAATTTGATGTGAACTTCTATATTGCTTTCCTCACTGAAAATAGAAAATGCTGAAATGATGTGCAATCCCACATCAGGTATTTGTCAACAATCCATTAAATCTTTCATTGACTTAAACAAAGGCAAATTATTTGTTATGGGTATTCCTTAGGCACAGTACTATTAGCCTAAAATTGAATAGAGCCTGAAAAGCAATTGTATAGAAACAAAACAAAGGAAAGAATTTATAATAATAATTAGGAAGTCATACCGCAGAAGATGATCAGTCCTCAAAGTGAGATGGAAATTGGAAAAAAGAAATTGATGAAAGCCATAGTTGTTGATTACTTTCTATTTATTTTAGATTGTGCAATAAGTCTTTCACAGAATTATTCCTTAAAGTGTATGACAATGAGAAGTAACAATTTTATTTGGTTCTTTTATAAACTACATTTGTGATAAAGGCTTGGCACAGCTGATATGAAGGAACATGGATAGGACCTTGGTACCTAGAAATAAATTCAGTCCTGTTGTATGGAGTAGCGTATTTCATGTTGGAGAAATAGCAATCTATTTTTAGTTCTGCTGTGCTCTTAAGAAATGCACCTTTCCTCCCACAGTAAGAACTTATTGTACTTTCACAACTCAGTGGACTGTTAGTAAAACATTTTAAGGACAAAATCCAGCAAGGTGCAGTCAAGTGTACTACAGACTTGAAAGTCACTCACTGAAAATTGCAAATGCTTTATGTGAGTTCATTAAGTCCAATTCCTCCCTGATTAGTAAAAATACTTCAGTGCTTCTGTCTCATTCATTGGTCAAATCTCTCAAGTGCAATATAAATCCCTTTTTCGTTTATTTCTTTGTTTACTTTTTGTCTTATGATATTAAAAAATAAATTCATTCACTCCAGTTTTGCTTATTTAGCAAGTTGAGTTGCCAGTGGCAATCTGTAGATAATATGCAGCTCAGCTAAGCTTTCAAAAATCATGTTATAACTGATGAAGTTTCCCACTGTTAAGAATAATATTCAGCTACAGAATAAATTAAGCAGTTAGAAGTTATTGGGGTTTTTTCAATAGTAAGACTAACACTTTTCATTATGTAACATTCTTCTGAATTACTTAAAATGAGCATAGTAAATATTTGAAATGAAAACTTGTCATGATAGCATTAAGTTAACTCTTTGTTTATTTTGTAAAGAATTTATTGAAAGTAGGTTTTCCATTGTGAAGTTTACAACAGTACTGTTCTGTCAAAGTTTAATATTTTCTTAGGTCTTTGTTTGAGGAAGACAAGCAACTCCATGTTTTGGAAGACGTGCTTTTGAAGCTGGCACAAGCATGGATCATGGTGTTCACAGTTACAGATAGAACAGCCCTTTCAAAGGCCCAGTGGATGTCTGGGAATAGCTCTGGGGTGTGTTGGCAGTGACAATGAACAGGGTTCTCAAAGAGGAGCTTTCTAAACCCTACATGCAGGTAGATGTGTCTTGAACGAGACAAACAAGAAAGAAATATAGATACCCTTAAAATGTGTAGAAAGCAAGTCCAAGGCCAGTGACAATTAGCAGAGTTACAACAGGCCAGTGACTGCAGGAAATAACGAGCTGAATAGACCATTGCGTGAGTTATCAGCTGCACTGTGCCAGTCAACCTCAAGGGCAAGGAATGGTTTTGGACATGTCATATTTGCTACTGTGAACATAAAAAAGGAGTTCCCATCCTGAATGACTTTTCTTTATGAAAACACTGCTTCAGGGCATATTATAGCAAAACTGACTTTGTCTTGCAGTTCAGTTTGGTTGAAAGCCTTGAGGTGACCAGTTACTCTCAACTCATGCAGTGCCTACTCTTTATTTTGTGCACTCAATTGTCCTTTTTCTAGCGAGCAAGACTTTACATCACTGCCTTATAAAATAAGATGTGATTCATATGCTAGAAGAAGGTTGAAAATTAATAGGAAAGTAAAGTAATACCTATTGTTTGCAAAATTATGTTTTCCAGTGTAGAAGATCTAGCTTTTACATAGCCTTAAGTGTTTTCTGGGATGAGCAGAGCACAATTTGGAACCAAACTCTGTTTGCTGGAGTAATCTAGTTCATTCCTTTCATAAAGTGGGGCATGTCCCCCTCAGCTGGTTAAAGGTAATGCTACACCTACTACGTATTTAAAGGTGATATGTGCTGTAAATATTAGGGACTTGTACTCCAGGGTGTTGGTAAGAATGGGATAGGAAAATAAGGCAAAAGAGACTTCCAAGTTCAGTGAATCCATCATTCTCCTATATCTAGCAATCATGGTGATAATTTATCAAATTTGTTGTCGACAATCATTAAATGAACTGAGGTTTTTTAAAATTTTTTCAAATTCTTCTTGTGTTTTTGATTTTGGCAATTTCATGTGAAAATAAGTACTGGAGTTTACAGTCAATGAACGGAAATTTCTTTAAATCAGTTTTTAATCAAAAACATTTTCATGTCATCACTTTTCTTTGCATTTACACTATGAGGCAAGAAACAGAATTTCTTATTTTTGATTATTTTCTTATATAATCTACTTTTATTGTGTGTCTGTTTTCTATTTCTTCAGTGATCAGTCCAATTGCTCAGTATCTTTTTATATGCAAAAACACTTCCAGTCCACTTTTCATACTTTTCAATAACCTAGGAACTAACCAAAGTTCTGCCACGTCTCTTTTGCGATAAGTGATCAGCACCATGCACTCCAAAAGAGGTAATATCATTAATTACAGAAACTCATATGGCAGTGTCAATTACCCTATTATTCTTCATGTTACACAACCTGTTGTTAGGCTCCCAGCTACATCTTCATCAAGGAATCTATAGCAATTTTCAGGTCTGCTGTAGGAGTTGCTCCCACAAATTTAGAGCCCTCTGAGACGCTGGAAAAATGTGACATCTCCTTTTCAATGTGAAATCAAATATTTATTATATTGATGAATAACTACTTGAATTAAGCATGTCCAAAGTTTCTTTCAACCTGTGTGGCCTTTCCTGACTCAAATGACTTCCTGTTATCTGTTAACTTCAGTAAGTAGAGCCAGTCCTATTCTACAGTTCTTCTAAAATTATTGATCTGCATTAAACAATAAAAGTTTGAGTGCAGTAAAATCTTTGTCTTGTTCAGTTAGTTTCTTTGCTTTGGGTTGTAACCGGCCATTTCATTGTGCTCTTCAGCCTTTTCTTCATGACAATTCCTTTAAAGATTATTTTATTTCATAAAATCACAGAATATCTCAAGATGGAGAGGACCTGTAACAGTCACCAACTCCCTGCTCCTTGCTGAACTGCCCTAAAACTAAAAGATATGACTGTGAGCATCACCCAGACACTTCCTGAACTCTGAGAAACCTGGTGCCATGATCTCTTCACTGTTGAGCCTGTTCCAGTGGCTGACCACCTTCTCAGAGAAGAACATTTTCCTAATGTCACATATGAACTTCCCCTGAGCTTCATTCCATATTCTTGGGTCCTACAATTGGTCACCAGAGAGAGAAGATCAGCACCTGCCCTGCCACTGTCCTCCTTGAGGGCTGCAATGACATCACCCTCAGCCTCCTCTTCCTCAAGCTGAACAAACCAAATGACCTCAGCAATTCTTTGTAAGTCTTGCCCTTGAGGCCCTTCATCGTCTTGGTTGACCTGCTCTGGACATATTTCAATAACTTGATGTCCTTCTTATACTGAGACACCCAAAACTGCATACAGGGCTTGAGGTGAGGCTTGGCCAGTCCATGTAGAGTGGGACAATCACCTCCCTTAACCAACTAGCAATGCAGTGCTTGATGTTCTACAGGATGTAGATGGTCCTTTTGGTCTGTTTATTTTATAGACTCTTACTCAGGACCATGCCAAAGGCTCTTAAGTAGTTTTACTAGATTTTGTGAAGTATTTTTTCTTCATCTACCATTTTATAGATATTTATTTATTTAAGTTCAAAGAACTTAAATAAAAAGCTAAGAAATTAGATTTTCCTTTGCAGAAGCTGTGTAGTTTTTATTCTACTTCATGATATCCTAGACACTTCAGTTTTTACCCTTGGTAACCATAATTTCAACTAACATGCTAGGTACAGATATAGGCATTAAATCTCTAAATAGTCTTTTAAAAATAAAATTCTTACAATGAATTAGATCATATGGCTAATCTGAGAATTATAATTTAAAAAAAAAAAAGCTCTATAGGTATACCAACATTTAGTTATTCCTAATGAATAGTATTGATGTTTTGGCTTTAATTCAGAAGAAGACTAATTAAACTAGAGAGGGCTCTGTGCTAGTAACATCACTAACTCGGGTCCTGTTCTCTCTAGCACTTTTTGAAATACACATACCACGAGATTTCCACCAATTGAAATGCTTTTATGGTGTTTGGGGGTTTTTTTTGTTGTTTGGTTTTTTTTTTTTTTTTTTTTTTTGTTTGTTTTTTTTTTGGTTTGGTTTGGTTTTGGTTTTGGTTTTGGTTTTGGTTTTGGTTTTGGTTTTGTTTTTGCCTTAAGAAAAGAAGGACAATACAAATCATTTTTTTGAAAACTGTCAATACCTTTTTTCTAATATAACAATAGATCACACCAAATATCTACAGAGTTGAACAGCCAAGACCATGGTCAATCGAAGATATATAAGGTTAAGTGTAAGAGCAGGACAAGTAAGCAGTGATACTTCTTGAAAATACTCTGCAGCCTTCAAAAAATTATGAGTAGGGATTTCTTCAGCTAGACACCTTAACTGTCTGTTTAATAACCCTCCATGGAATTTTCTATGGTATTGTTCAATCACTCCAAACTTGTCAACTTTTAGCAACCATATCGTCCTTACTAGCTGATGATCAGGGACTAAGATGGCCAATTCTGAACATTTTTGTTCAACCCTTCAGTGAATCCACATACAAGTGATTAAGTTTTATTACTTTTCAGGAGGCATTCAAACCAATTTACTGATGTTAGAAATGGTTTAGAAAAAGAAAAATGGTGCTTTTTTGCAGCACAAAAAATACTATAAAATTTACAGTGCAATTCTATCTTGTAGGAGGCATTTCTACAGCTGTTGTTAAGGCCTATGTCACATTTGGTGTCAGAGCGGAATCAGTCCATTAGGCAACAAGGCTTCTGCAGAACAAAGGATATCATAAGATTCCATTATTTCACCATTAGAGACAATGTATACACATGGCTGGCTGCTTATACTCTTTTTAGCATCAATTTGAATACATTCCTCCTGCCTGGTATAGTTTCAGAGGTGATTAGTCTTCAATACAGGCCCTGGGTAATTACTTTAGCAAAGAAGGCTAAGGCCTCCACCACATTCACAAAGTGACCCTTCTGCAAATGGAAAAAGTGCAAAAGAGCTCAAAGCTAAATATTATCCTGTACTAACCTCCTGTATAATTTGATTGCAAAGAATTTTTCATGTTGTGGGTTCATATTGCCCTCAATTAGTATGTGAAATTTCTGTTGGCACTTAAGGTGATGTTAAGAGTGCTCCCTTTGAGGTATCAAGAAGCATTTTTCATTTATGTACTGATGGCTTTGCTTGGCATCAAAGTATTGTTATTTCAGAATCTCTTCTGTCCTTAGCTGATAAGTAGATAATCAAATCAGACAGGTCTAGACTTTCTGAAACTAACAGAGATGCATGAATTTCAGCAGGTTTGAGGCAATGAGGATAAAATACATTACAGAAGGATAAAATATAGTATAAATGAAGTAACACTTTAACTGTATGTTTCTAAGATTTTCCTGCTTTTTGATTGAGGCAGAAATGAACAAAATCAAATACTAAGGTTAAAATAAAAGATCCTGACATGCTCTAGAGATGTGCTACCAACATGATGAAATAATTCCATCTCTTTTTCCTTCTTGTTTGAAACCTTCAAATTGGAAAAGCTGATGTTTAAGACACATTTCCATGTAAATTGCTTTAAGTTATCTACATGTAGAGATTCATGGAAAGAATAAATAGTAATTATCACTGCAGACAGCTCAAACTGAGGAGAACATTGCACTTCACAGCAGCAATTAAGGAAAGCAAACTTGGTAAGATGGATAATGAATAGGTTATAAAGCACACAAGTATCCCATTGGAAATCAATGGAACACTCTCCTCAGAGTCAATCAGGAAAAGAATAAAGAAATAAATAGTGTTCAGGAGTGAGCAGTGAGAATTATAGGATATGAGGCATTCAGTAAACTGTTCTATGAAACAAAATTATGGCATCAAAATTGAGTAATTTGGCAAGCTGATTCATAGAAGATATCCATTAACTCATACCACAGAGAATCAAAGAAGAGTTTAAATTGAAGTTATCTTTGGAAATCAGTCAAGTCACCTACTCAAGCAGGGTCAGCTAGAGCAGCATGTCCAGCTACATTATAAATATCTCCACAGAGATTCCATAATTGTTTCAGGTAATCTGTTACAGTGTTTGACAACCCTCAGTGTAAACAAGAGGGGTGTTAGTATCTCCATCAAGATATACAGTTTTAGGTAGACAGATAAAGATATAGCCATGGTCATACAGATACATACACATGTATTTACTTTCATTCTGCAATCTCATGCGAGTAGGAGTGGCATGCATGGGCAGGTAAGATGAAAAGAAATTTATGTAAGAATTCCTACTTACTGAGTCTTTGTTTCTTCCTGTCTGTGATAGCAAAGACCTTTCCTAAAAATTAATTTTCAAGCTCCAGTAACTATGAAAAGCTATGAATAGTTGTAGATGTGCACTAAATATTTGAAAATATCATTGCTTGTTCAACTCATTCTCAAAAGATAACTGAAATCAGAAACTCAATAGAATACTAAGCAAAGGTATCATCAGCATTGCTGATGTCATTCTCATTTTAAACTCATTTAAACTGATAAAAGAATGTCTTTCAGAATCATATTTGGAATTTGATTATTTTAATTTTGAAGGTATTTTTGAGAAATACCTTCAAAGATAGAAATATTTTAACCTTAAAGCATATTCCTCTGTAACTGATTACTGAAGGGTTTTCTGAATCTTCCCCTAAAATATCAGCTAAGCTTTACTACCAGAGATTTGTCATTGGGTTTTGAAAATGCTGTCTCTGCTCTCTTGTAGTCATTCTTGGTGTATTGGGTTTGTGTGGCCAAGCTCTGGTAGCAGGGGAGGGCTACAGGGATGGCTTCTGTCCAGCCAGGGTCAACCCACTACACTTGGGAAAGAGCAAATATAATTGGATCTTTCCAGAAATTTTAATATTTTCAATATTTTACTGTTTTGCTTGATTTCTGTCTATAAATAATAATTAAAAAAAATATCATTGTAAATTTTACATAGTGTGAGAAATACCTCATGGCCATCTAGCAGCACATTTTCTCAGTAAATGACATAGAGTGGCTAACTAAATAATAAAGGGAAAGGGTACATTTTTTCTCTTTTTTTTTCCCAAGAATATTCAAACCCCAAACTTTACAGATTCCTTTCCCATTTAGGTTTAGGTTTCTTTTGTATTAAATTGTTCTCACCCAAAATTAATCACCGCAGCCTCTCCTCTTATTCCCACATTCTATTCTGATCCCAGATACATGAATATTTAAAAATAAAACTCATCAAACACTTTGTTTGCAGTGCAGAAAAATAAGAAAGTATCCTGTGGCATTTCTCATATATTAATTATAGCTGTGGTTGATTTCCAGGAACAACTGTTTTAGAAACCTGCCCATGTAAAGTGAAACTGATCCAAGAATTTGCATTAAAAATACTGCCTATTAAAAAAAAAATCAGAACAATTGGTTTTACCCAGAAAATAAAATAGTGGATACAGGGATTTAGACATAAGAGTCACCAAGAAAAAAAACAAAAAGGAAGGAAATGAGGAAGTCAAATACTGAAAGTACCTTTAATGACATAGCAGGGGATACATAGATATAAAACATGTATACATAGACACACAAAAACATTCACGTGCATGTGCACACACATATTCTTCCACTTGTTGTATTCTCTGGATCTTGTTTGTTATCCTGTTTATTATCATCAGCAAAGACAACACAACACTTTGTGTGCTAACCTATTCTCTGGTCCAGAGAATTTCGTAACATAATAATTTTTTACAAAGAAGCCTCAAATTTTTATATCTGTCTCAGATTTTCATCGTGCTGTTTGAGTCTGATTAAAAAAAAAACAAAACAAACAAACAAAAAAACCCAAACCAAACCAAACCAAACCAAACAACACAAAACAAACAAACAAACAAACAACAAAAAAATAAACATGGGCTTCTTGCCCCACTGTATCACAGTATTTAAGGAGGACATGCAAAATCCACTGAGTTATCAATTTGTACTGGGACACAGGGATGATGTGGCATATCTGGAAATAAGAGATTTAACTCCCCAGCTCTCAGGAATTTCTAGTAAAATGTTGAATCAACAACTTGTCCCTAAAGTAATGATTGGTTTGACTAGGAAAGGTTATGTCTTTAAAGCGTTGCCCATACAACAACCACTAAGATGTATGGCTGCTTGTTTCAGCACTGTAGGATGAACACCATTGTGGTAAGATCTTCACTGAGCAGTTCATGAGGCCTCTGGTGACGGGAAGAGAATGACCACAAGGACAGTGGCTTACCATAGACAGCTTTGCTACAGTGACATGACTGTATATTTCAGCTAATGCAGCCAGCCTATAGGTGCTTATTCTCTGTAACTTGCACAGATTACAAGAGAAATACCAAGCTCTCAAAAGTTCTCTTTGTTTCTTTTTCTAAGTTATTAAGAATGGCATACTTTTAATCACTTCACGGAAGTAAAAAGTTTTTCTGAGAGAGGATGAAAAGGCATTTTGGTAATTAGTGTTTGCAAAGTTTTAAGAAGTCCTAAATTTCAGTCACTGGGTTCAAAATAATATGAAAAATTCTTTGTTCCAGAACTTCTGTGAATGTCCCTAAGTATTCACTGCCTTTGATCAAATGATCAAGGTAATTTTGATTCCTTTATTCATGTGGAGTAGGTTATTGCACAACATAAATAGTCCTACAGAGATCTCAATAAAAGTACTTGTGGTTTGCAGTAGTATTCAATGCAAACAACCGGGTCTACTACCAGCTGATAATGAGAAAAGAGGGTCCACTTCAATTTTAATTAAATCAATAGGAGTGTTTTCATTTGCTTCACTAAACAGGTGCTTTTCCTTTTTTACAAGATTTCTAATAGTCCATTTTAAAATATGTTTCTCCCTGGTGAGATCAAAATGAATCCTGTACTGTGGCAATCAAGAAAGACTTACAATGCAGCTGCAGCCATTGTGCTGTTTTACAGAGTGTAGCATTTGCAATGTTTAGTCAATTGTGTACCACTGAAATAATGAGACAGACACACAATGTGACATGCAGATAGAAAAGAATACTTTCCAAAGCTATGGAAAAGACAATAACATGGTCAGCTCACCTGAATAAAAAGCACCACTGTTCTTAACCAAGAAAAAACAGGGGGGGAACATTATTGTATTGACTAAGTAATGTAAAGGATGCAGCATTGCCAACCTCTATAGAGTCCTTACAACCTGATAGGCCTTGTAACTTGCCATAGCTACAAATTATTTAAGTACATAATGGTTTTTCTAACAAGTGAAAAAACCTTAGAACAGACTCATTAGGTGAATGCAACTGCTCAAACAGAACCTTCACCTGGTAGAGCTACCTCTTTAAAATGTAAATATTTGATCACTTATGAGTTTACCAGTTTAGAAAAAAAAACCAAAACAAAACAAAAAAAAAACAAACAAACAAAGAAAAAAAAACCCACAAAACCCTGAGCATTTCTAATAAAGATCTAAATCATCTGAAAATTACTGAGATGTATAGTGCTCTAAAGAGAATAAATTGAGAGCTTCGGTATATGCTAACACTCATGCCATTGTAGCTCTTATACATTCCTGCTACCAGTTGTTTGCATTGTTTTTCCATACAACATTGAGAACCAGACTTGAAGAGGAACTCTTTTATTGTTTTTAGAGCAGTGTTCTGAAATAATGCCTTGAATTCTATTAGAGCCCCCTGCAAAACTGTTACAAGATAGAAGTTTAAAGGTCCTTGAAAGTTTAAGGACTTTTTTAGTATACTCCATGAATACCAAGTTTTAAACCTGTCTGCCTACTTTATTTTGATAATCTATTTTAAGAGAGGTTTTTTTATTACATAAGACTGAATTATTCAAAGATACAGCCTTTAAAAACGTGAATGTACCGATTGAGCTCAATTGAATTAGATTACAGAGAATAGTAACCATAAATGCCTGCAGGAAAAACAACATTTCCTTAATGTACTTCGCAACAAATATGCTTTTTCATAATTGCACCTAAAAGCAAGGCCCTGGTCACATACTTCCCTTGAGCTTTCTAGCAAGAAAGGCCAATGGAAGTAAACCTGTAAAGTGGACAGAGACAGATAACCCTCCTCCTCAGGATAGCACAGGTGATGTCAGCAGTTCAGTGGTGGAATTCTAGACCTCTGGATCATTTATAAAATCCTTTTGTAAAACCTGAATGGAATTCCAAGCGAATAATAAACACCCATCTGTTTTCTGTAAAAGCACAGAAACCAAATTTAAAGTTAATATCTGTATATTTACATGAACTGAAGGAATGCAGCTAAGAAATCCGGTCTAAACTACATAAGTATGTGTGCAATATCATTTTCAATAATATTAAGACATCTGAAATAGATTTTCAAAGCTGCTTTTCTTCAAAGCTACTTTGATGAATTTGATGCAACTCAAACTATGTCTCCTACAAGACAGTGGATAAGCACAACACAAGTCAAAGCAAACCTGTTTGGTAGTTTTTCATGGTAATAGTATACCAACTCTCTTCACAAGCAGGTATTACAGCGCTTATAAAAAAGGACTCACTTTCCTTTTGTGGTTTACCACTGGCTCTTTCTTTTCCACCTTTCCTTTTAGTTACATTTACTGGGTCTTTAAGCCTGGAAGAGCCAACTACCTGCAGCCCCAGGGAACTCTTATGTATTACTGCAGTTTAGTGGTGGAGACTGCCATTTCTTTTCTCCAAAACCACTAAATTCTTAGAGTTCTGCTGTTGTTGATTGCTTTTTCTTGGTTTTTGCTTCCTTAAATGCCGTTAACTACTTTTGTCCTGATGTAGTTGCTTGGAAATGTTGCTTGCTATGTTTTGGAAAAGGATTAATTTTTCACTCAGCTGATTTGAGGCCTTGGGTACTCCCATGCTTCCTTTGCCTCTGCTGTCCTGGAGGTAGCAGGGATACCTGACCTGTGGATGTGATGCTGTTTTTCTCAGGGCAGTTGGATGTTTGCTCTTTATTTTATTATGTGTATAATTTACCTTCAGTTAAAGGAAATTCTGTTAGCTCATGGTCCTGCCTGTGGAGGGGCTATATTTCACTGCCCACAGGCCATTGTGGGACTTTCTGCAAATTCAAAATAAGGACATAAACTCTGTCTGCTCTAAAGAAGGGGCTCACAGCAAGCTATGGAAGCGTTTATAGTCTCACGGCTGAATATTTAATTTTGAGCTGTGTTGGTGCCATTCAAAAGTAATGGCAGAATTAAATGAGATGTGTTTGAAATGATTCTTTCCTTTCACAGACTGCATCTCCTTTGTATTTTGTCTTTCAGTTTAGTAGGATTTGCCAGATTGATTTGGATCTTGTTGCCAAGGTTTGTCTTGATCTGGCAGGTTCTCATTTATTGTCCTAATATAACATTGATAGTGTTTAGTTTTGTTACTTTACACATATCCTGTAATATGTACAATATGAGCAGTCAGAAGGATGTAGAAAAAGGAAATCAGCAACACGCACAGTAACAAGTACACATATGCCCTGTATTTTTCCCATGTGCTAAATGTTCAGAAAAAGGCTACTTTATAAATCTTCTGATAAAAGACTCTATAAATAGGATCTGGGTTTTTTATGAAATCCAGTGTAAATTTCTGTCTGAAATTAATATGAATCTTGATTTTCAAGACACATATAACTTGAAATTTTATTTGGCAGAGCTATACTTACTATCCTAGGACAGGCTCAGTTACAGTCGTCTTGGATTGAGAATTATATATTTATTCAGCCATTACAAATAATTGGAAAATGGCAGAAGAATTGACTTAAATTCCACAGTCAGTTTAATCTGGCATGTGTTTGTGCTGCTGCTGAAAAGGTCATATCTACTCTTGCCTTTATGCTGGAACTAATGTTCATATGGCTTCAGAGTGAAATGATTAGATTGGTTTAAGGTGAAAGCTAAGCAGGGGGAAGCTGGTCACGGTGAATGTGGTTCCTGAGGAAGATTGCAGAAGAAGATGGTGGCTGCATGAATGCCAGCCCTGGCATGTGGGAACCCAGAGAAGACTCTCCAGGACACAGTGGCTGTGACTGCTCTTTTAGGCACTAGTCTCTGCCAGACTTAAACCTGAACCTCTAAAAGAGAGCATTTAACCCACTGTTTCCCTGGTGTCTGCTGTGTTATGCACTGATTCCACTGCCCCACAGATGTCACTAAGCTTCTTCGTACTTGTCCACATAAACATGAAAACAAACAGCATTTAGCCGAGAAGCAAATTCTCTTGCAGAGAAACAAAATGGAAATCTTGATGTACCACACTCTATTGCCCAAGCCTCTAGGCTGATTTTGCTTGTGACCTGGCAGGCAGTGCTTTATGTAATTTCATTAATTTGAGTGATTTCTAACCATGTCAGTTTTGTCTCATGACAAACTAAACATAAAATTTAACAGTCCCAATAAAGGGAGGGTCTGCAGAAGTACAGCTAACAATACTGCGAAACTTCATGACAAAAGTGCAGATTGGATGTTCTTAGGTATTTGGAAATCTATTTTGGGATAACACTGTCTCTGCCCATTATGTTTTGAAAATACTCTTCTCAAAAGGAGTCTAACTGAATTTTAGTTCTAAATTCTTTATAAATTGCAAGCATTCTTCCTTTGAAAAGCATTTTGGGTATTTGAATATCTATTTCTTTTCGAAATCATAATGCCATTCTTCTCCCCAGTTTTTGAGTTGGTTTGGTCCCATCACTTTGGAAAAACATATTCCAAGCACCGTACAGTAGTATAAAACTCCATGTATTCATTCCATACATAAAAATGTACTTACTTTCTCTTCTGCTTTGGTGCTATATAAGAACAAAAAAGCCTGTCTGTTCACTACACATGGAAATCCCTGGTGAGTTAAATTTTTCCAGTTATAATGCTGTGTTTCAGTGATTTATGGTCTATGAGGCAAGGTTGGAAATACACACACAAGATTTAATAGGCTATTTCCAAAACCCAAACGACATAAGAAGGCCTCATTATAGATTGCATGTGCTACATGTTGTGGTCAGTATTTAATCTTATGTGTAACAAGACCCATTACCTTATGACAGTAACCGATGGCAGCACAGAATATCCTGACAAACAGAAGTAAATCTGCAGGTTTCTGTGGCCAGTTTTGTAACTGGAGTTTTTTTTAAAAAAAATCTTGCAGGAAGAACATACTTCTGTCCGTGCTTACAGTGGAGGTGCTGTCAGCGTGAATTTTTTAAGCTAAATTTTGTGTATGGTAATAGAGGGTGAAAAGTGCATAGTTTTCTTTAATGCCATGGTCTCCCAGCTCACTTTTACTGGCATTACAGAGCCTGCTGATGGCCCTAGCATAACAATGCAGTTCATTTCCAGCATTCTGTGTGCTGCTTTTGTTAAAAGCTGTGGGGCAGCTTTTCCCAGAATTATAGAATAGAATTAAGTTGGAATTATTAGAATAATAATTATAGAATCATTTAGGTTGGAAAATGCCTCTAAGACAATAGAATTTAACCAGTATTTTCATTATTGTTTCTGCAAAACCACAGTGGTAACATCTAACGTGCATTTTCATAATTTTAACTCTTTATTTACCAGACATTAAACCATTCTTAATGTTCCTGGTTTTCTTTATATACTTGTGGACATAGGTATTTCACTTTCTCATAGTCAGTGAAATCACAGCATCAAACCAATGACAGTAAAAGATTTTTCCACTTACCTTGTAGAAACGGTGAAAGTGATATCTATGGTTTTGGTTTCAAAAGTTAGTATGCTATACTGTCTCTATCGCACTGCTCATCTTTCTTATTTTTTTAATACAGCCACACTAAAGAGCAGGGCAAATAGCACGGTGAATGCATGCAGAATCATGGATACTTGAAAGGCGTGAGGCTGGATCAAAACAAACTAGCAAATCTTAATTTATCAATGAGTTTTAATCAATGATTATATATTCTTCTCACAAAAGCATATATAGTTATCCATACACTTTATTTCTATGTCAGTTTGCAGACACCTTGAGTCCAGTAGAAGTGATCTGCTGAAATGCAGTCAGAGCATGAATGAAGCTAAATAGAGAGTTCTTGTATCAACCATATAAACTGAACCTTTAGAAGTGTAGTGAGTACAAGATGGTCATTGGTATTTCATTGATAATGCTGCTAAGATAAGAGCTCAGAGCAAAATTCACTTCCACACACCCTCCTCATTTGAAACACCACAGATTGGGAAATGCAATGAAGTGCCCATAGCTGAACCTTGATTTGATCTCATACAGATTACATGTATTATTTGCTTTCTTTCTTTGAATACAGTTATCAAATTGTTCTGTATAGATGGGAGTTGTACAAGCATGGGAAAGAATTATCCACTTAATTCCAGACTGTGAGGATGATCAATATTAATTTAATGGAAAACCATGTTCTCATGCAAATGTTCCCTAAGGAATTTAGTAGAGCCTCTGTACAAACATTCAGGATTCTGAATTGGGTCCTTTGCTTCAGGATTATAGACAGAATAAGTGATTATAATTAAAATTTGCTTTTTCAACAGTAAAAAAATTCCATTCCCCTCTACATGCTTGAGATAGAGATTTTATATTCAGAAAAACAAGGCTTTTAAAACACCTCTATAGCAGATGTTGCTTTTAACCAAGAATCCCAAGGATCCATGCATTATGAAATAATCACTTGGAATGAATATAAACTGAGCAAGGGAATATGCACTGCAGAATCATTCTGCATAGAGTAACTGCTTGTTACTGCTACCTATGTATAACAATGGTTGTAACAGAGAAAGAAAAACAAAAGTAAACCGAATTAGCCAGAAACACCTGGTCTATGAGAAAAAAAAAATGTTGTCAGAGCTAAAACAAGTAAAACAAAGCTACAGGCAGCTACCTTCCAACCAGACAGACATGGCAAGCCTCAGTCCTGTGTTCTCACAAACCTGTTACAAAGTACTGGCAATTCTCTATTTCTCTATCCATCACACCTGTGAAGAAATCACATTAGTGGGTAAAATTTAACATTGAGTCAGAACATGTAAGGACCACTGGATCCTTAGTAATTAAATGAACAGATTTTTAGTATGAAATTTTACTTGTTGGAAATGGTAAATGTGGAGTCTTAAATTGACAGGTGTAATTCTGACCCTGCAGTTATGATTACAGTTGTTTAACTCCTTACTGCAAGTCATGATCTTTCTTAAGTCTCTCTGGATATGATTGAATGATTTTGTGTTTTACATCATGTCTTGGTTTGGAAAGACAGGTATCTGCCAGGGAAAGCTGAAGCCTCCCCTAGAATAGAAAATATAAACCTCTCACGCCCACCCCACCCCCCCCCCCCCACCAAATTATAATTTTGCAATTAAGGGCTTTCAGGCAAAGATTTGGGAATGGGAATAACAGTTCTTTACTAGGAATATTAACAGTACAAATGTAGTAGAAAACAAAACCACCCAACCCAACAAGCAAACAAACAAACAACAATTTTGGAGAACCCTGACAGAGTCAGAGCTACAACCTGACACCCTGTTGGTCAGGGTGTTGGAAGCAGTCCAAAAGTGAGTCCTCCTGGAGTGGCAGATGTTGTTCTGTTGAAGTAGAGATGATCCTGTAGGTAGGGTCCAGTGATGGTGAGATGAGGTCCAGTCTTCCTCCGGTAATTGGGTGAAGCAAGAGAGCTTCGCGTTCCTGAGTCCCAGTTTTATGCAGGTAGGAATGGTTGGCTCCCCCCACTGGGTGGAGCATCTCACAGCAGGATGATGGAATGTGGGTGTACTATTTTGGGGAGGGTAAGTTTTTGGGATGTGTGCTTCTAGGGGTGTTTAAATGGTCCATTAGCAGAAAAAAGATAAGAAACAATGCCCTACCTGGTTTTAACAGTTGGGCCATTATCAAAAGGCACCCGCCCCCCTCCTTCCAGAGTAAACAAGAGATAAAGGAGAAAAATTCTCCAACTGCTTTCAGCAGATGAAAATAGAATACACATTTTAGGTTCCATAACCCAAGACACATCAGCACTGCTAAAATATTTGAGGTGAAACAGAAATCAATCCCATCTGTATTTCAGGGCATAACAAAATAAATGTATGGCACTTTTCTCCACTTGGCCTTGTTTATAGTTTTATATCTCTTTATAGAACCAGAAAGCACTAGGAAAGTCAAAAGGAAATCAAAAGAGGATCTGAACAGCAACACTGATTTAATCTCACTAACCTCTGTAAACTCACAGATTCCTCACAATCTTGTGAGCCTTCCTCTTATTCTGTAAAAAGTGACATAACTATAAGAAGCTCCACCTCCATACATTGTCTGCTTGTAAAAGACAGTAGGAAAACTTCACATGCTTGTGACTTACCTTGACATGCAGTTTCAGGTTCAGACCCTTCATGGTTGTCAACAAGGAATAATATTACATAAAAGCTATAAGAAGCTGAGTTAGTGTCCTGGTTTGGAACCATAACCCAAGACTGTTGGTCTCTTCCACCTTTCGTTCCTGTGGGTATTTCACAGTCCAAGTTCATCAGCTTCCAATAGAAAGCTCTCTCCTACATATTGTCACATCTGAAGCTGCCAACAAAGTGCTCTTGTTTTGGTGTTCTGTGGTCTGCTAAACTCCTTTAGAGAAATAATTGCAGATCTTACGTGAGTTTTCTTAATAAACAGATAGATCTTGGCTTCCATCTCTCACGGTCCATTTTCAGGTAATTTTTTAAACCTTTCACCATCCTTTCCATTTGTATATCAATGTAGAACATCTCCAACTACCTGCAGTCTATTGCTATAGCAGTGGCTCCAGCTCTTGAGGTTTTCTCTTTCCTACAATTATGCATGAGATAAAAGTCCACATCCAGTGTTGCAGCAGTAGCCTTGAACTCCAGAGCAAAACATGCTGTGTCTTGGGTTTTAAGCAGGAGACTCACTCTTCCATCTGCTGTATTATGTTCCCACAATGTAAGGCTTCTGGGGCACTGTCTCTTCCCCTTCTTGCTCTGGGTCTCCATAAGCTGGGTGAAGGTCTGGTTAGCAGATCTGTCATGCATCAACCAAGTGAGGCTGATTCCAGAAGCCTGAAACAAAGCAGAGAAAGCTGAAAGGATATTTTAAAAGGAAGTCATACTCCCTAAAAGTAGCTTGATATCCAGATCTAGATATGATACATAAACTCATATGGTACACAAAAGTAGTGTAGTCTTTCTGCAACAAAACATCCGTGCCAAGTGTTGAAATTCAAGTCTCATGGACCATTTACTCTTCCTGCAGTTCAAGAGGCGTTGTCTTCCTTTCAGCCCTGCAAATGGAACTGTAGTACCTTTAACCCCATGAGAAATGTATGAGTGCTCCTGTCACGCTTTTTGAGACTAATTTAATCTCTTTGGTATGGGGTTAACTCATCCTTTCTCAACAAGAAGGTATGTGGTTTGAAACAAGGAACAGCTTGCTGAGCTCTTATGCAAGATGAAAGTACATAGAAGGTGGAAAGGCAGGGCAGACTACTCAGGAGCAATATAAAAAGTTGTCTAGTTATTGTATACCATGACCTTAGGACAGCCATAGTCTTCCATAGGGTCACTCTGGCTCAAGTGGTCAATTCCTGTCTGGATAAGTGGACAATAAGGTGGATGGAAAATTAGCTGAACCATCAGGCTCTAAGAGTGTTCACTAATGTCCAGAAATTCATCTGGTGCCCTGTAAAAATTGACATTCTTTAGGGACAAACCCTGAGGCCAGCTTTGCTTAATGTCTTTATTAATAACCTGTGTAATTTTGCAAGTCTGCAAATGACACCAAAATGAGGGGCGGGGGGAGGAGAAAAGAGGGAGAAGGGGTCTGCCATGCTGGGGCAGGGTGCTCCGTAATGACCCATTTGGCTCAAAATACTCCAAAGTCCTTAATTTTTAATTTTCTAAAGTATTTTGGCTGAGTCATGATTTTTCAAAAGCAGTTCTCTGAGAAAGGAAAATGTGAGGATTTTATGGAGAACAGCAAAATGGGAAAACAGCACAGCAGTTTGGCAAAAGCTGACTCTAAAATAAGCAAAAAGAAGTTGATCCAGTTATAATCCCCAAGGAGCTGTACTAGCAAGTACTGATCTGGCTGGAGGAGCAAAGAAACTATCCTCTTCCTTCTCCTCTTCCCTTGCACACATCTTTTACAATCCTTTCTCCACCTGATGATGAGGGGGAGGATGTAGGAGAGAAATAGTAATAAAGCCTCTTTAATCCTAAATCTTGGGGCAGTTCCATCACTGCATCCCATTCCTTATTATTTTTCTTAGTCTCTGCTTAGAAGATTATCTTAGATTTAAAAGCTTCAAAATCTCATCCGAAAAACCTGTGGAACGATGTGACCTTCTACTAGGTTAAGAACTAAATTCCTCAGCTAAGTATGGTGTGAGAAGACAACCTGTTTGACTACGTTTATAGTTTTATGTATGATATCAGCTTTTCTTGGTTCTAACTAAAGATAATTATTTTAAAATTTTAAAGATAAGATAATTATATATAAAATTTTAAGATTGAAGAAGAAACTTTTAAAACCTTTTCCTTTAAAATTGAAGCTTTCAACCAAATAAACATAGATGCTTTGATCTTCTGACTATCTTGTCTCCATCACTGTACCAGGAGTGGAGTGCCAGTTCAGTTGCAGGAAGCTTATGGAGACATGAAATTGTACTGTTTGCAGCAGTTTTATTCCATTACTTACTTTCAGTTAATTATTATTTACTCTTGGAATTTAGCACTCAGATGAAGACAGCCTCTGGAGAACTGCTGCCTTTACTCTACTTGTTTGGTCGTTGCCTATGTTTAATATAATCAACTGGTAGCATATGCTGTGGCAAAAATAGCAGTAAAAGATTCATGCCATGTATTCGAGAAAAATTCCAGCCATGCTTAATGTCAGCAAAGTATTTGGGGATCAGCACAGCCCCTGGGTATAGACAACAAAGTCAACAAGTGATTAGGAAGGTGAATGTGCAAGATCCGGGAGGAAAAGTTTCTAGATGAGAAAAGGATGTGTCTGTGGGGGAAGTTACAGAGATGGATGACAGTCTTTGATTTAGGGGTGGAGATTATAACTTGAGAAATATCAGCCAAAAAGAGGTTGCAAGCAAAACCCCAAAGGACAGACAGCATGGGGTGATTGCATGTCCTAGGCAGCAGATGTAGTTAGCATCAACCTCTCCAGAGGCTGCAGGTAGACACATCCCTCCCAGGACCATCTCAGAAGTGGGAGCAGCAGCACAATGCTCATAGCAGCTGGGCTGAATGCAGTGAGCTGCTGGACTCACCAGCAGACCTGCTTCTCACAAACCTGCACAAAATGCTACACAGTAAGCAATTATTGAGCTCTTGGAGGTAGTACCCCCAAAGCTGTGCTGCTGCTTTAATATTGTCTTTAGAGATGGCACTATGTGCTGCAAGGCAGGTTTCAGTTCATTGTGTGTAAGTACTTGGAGAATGTTAAACACCTTACAACTGATAGAATCTGGCTATATTCAGTTGTAGTCTACTTAATTCGGTGAGTGGAATATCTTTTCCTTACGTGAACATGTTTTGTGGCAGAGTATGCTCATATTTTTGTGGTGACTGAGCTTGATAATCCTTTCATGTCAGGTATCATCATGTATTATCTTCCCAGAGATATGTGCTCCATGAACCTGGGTCCTTTTCTGACAGCTAGTGCCTACAGTGTCAGGAAAAGTAGTGTCAGGGTCTGTGCCAAAGCTGCTGTGGCTTGGAAGCTTCCACGTAACACCTGTGTGTGTCTGCATGATACTGCTTCTGTCTGAAAACCTTTCCAAGTGCCAGGAGCTGCTGCCACATTCCCAGCAGCACACAGTTAACTTGTGGGGAGTTACTGCTGCAATCTGGAGTGAGTATTTCCAGTGGAGCTGACTCATTCTGAAGTTGATGAGATAATTCATTGTTTCATAGGATGAGATTCCCTCTCCAGTGCTATCTTCAGTTCAAGAAGTAGGAAGACATGATGCTGAAAGTGCTGAGTTTAGCCTGGAAGCACTTCCTGCATCTGTGTTCAAAAAGGAATGAAACATTTTTTTTAGGCACAGTGATGTCATCCCATGAAACAAGCTGAGGAAGAGCAAAGGATTGGAATGGACACAATATGAAGAAAGTTACAGCAGGCAGGACACTGGAAAGGTGGAGCAGTATGGACAATGGCAGGCCACTGGGAGTTAAACTGAAGAGAGTGAGGAGGAAGAAAAAGAGAAGGATGCCCAAACACTATTTAGACAGAGGAGAGTGTAAGTCGGCAGGGAATCTTCCTGGGAAATGAAAGCCCCTTGCATGAGGAATAAGAGAGCACGGCTAACATGTAAAATATGTTAGTCACCATCCCACTTCCACAGATCTCTATCATTCTATTTTTTTAAGGATTTAGCCAAACCTGCAAGGACATTAAACAAACTGAGATCAGTTCTTAGGATATCCAAATACTGAGCTCAGAGAACAGAAAATCAGTGTTGACAGCAGCAGTACTTCTCACACTCTCCAACATACCAAGTTATCTATTCTCCCTCCAACACCTCAGGCTTTAAACCTGCTTCAACACTACCATAATGGGTAGCATTATATCAAAACAAGGGATACATAAAGATTTCAGCCTTTTGGGTTTTGTGGGTTCTTTTGTTATCTTTCTTTAACAAGCCTCTCCTCGTTTCTTGAAAATGTCATTCTAGCCAAAGATCTTCTATAATTAAAGAGCAAAGCTGTCCAAATAATTAGAAGTTTTCTCTTGCCCTGAGCATAGCTCTGGGCATAGAAATGGAGTTTAAGGCAAACTGCGCAGCAGTAGGAGTAATTGAATTATTTAAAATGAATGTCTACTTTCTAAACCCTGTTCAGTGGAAAAAAACCCAGCAAGATCAGGAACAATGGAAAAATGATAGGGGATTTTCCTTAGGAAAGTAATCAAAGCAAAAGTTACAAAAATCTTCTTGAAAGTGCAGTGAAACTGGGATTTTTTTTAAAGCCACTGACTGTCAGGCCCCTAGGGCTTCTGGCCTTGATTATGCAATGTCTGCACAGGCAGGACTGGCTGCCAGCAATGGCTTTCATATGCATTTCCTACAGAATATACTACAATAAAATACACATTAGGTCCTTTTCATTCAGAACACATTGCAAATGGTAAAAAATCCTTGAGTCCATTCTCATTTTCTGATGATGGAGGGAAAGAGTCTTGTCGAATTAGGTGCATCTCATCCAAGATTCCTGCTTGCAAATCTCCCATCTCTGATAATGAGGTGTTCCTGCTCCCTCTGCAGGGGCTAAGCAGGCTGCAGTCATAAAACAGACAGCTTTTGCATGCCTGAGAACCAGGTGAAGACACAACCCTGACCATACTTGTCCTCTCATTGGTGGCACAAGGATAAAAATTTACTCAGCTGAAAGTCTGGGACAAATATTATTTGGAGCCTTTTATAGCTCCCTTTCTCACTGGGTGTTTTTTGGGGGTTGGGGGGTGGTTTTTGTTTTTTGGGGTTTTTTTTCTTTTTTTCTTTTAGTTGTATTTTTGGGAGGTTTTGTGGCATAATAAAGCCAAAAACATAAATTAGTTTATTTTGTTCTTGTGCTGATTGCATTTTCTGCTTCTTCAGGGCTGATTTTCAGATTACAGGATGGTGTGGCATCTTTAGGGACCAGCAACTTACCTTTATTTCTTTTTACTGATGGAACATCAGTGTGATAAATGGTGCTTGGTAGGAAGGAGACAGCTAAATGTGACAGAAGAGAAGTAATGTGTAAGCATGCCTGTGGAAGCTGCAGCAAAAGATCCTGATAACAAACTTTGAATAAAACTCTTCCTAGTGTGCAGTCAAAGTTCTGGACTGCACCCATGTATTTCAGTAGAGTTTCATTTCTTTAATGAAGCTGCTCTCCACTTATTTACCTTAAAACACTTATGTGGCTGTCACCCAAGTGTTTTGAAATAGAGATAACAGCTACTCCCCTTTCTTCTTCCTTGGAGACAGGAGAAATGGCCTGATTAATTTATTACAGGTTTTTGTTTGCTTTGTGTTTGTATGGATGACTGGGCACAATGTGCTGGAGACTGGGTGGGAATAAATTATCAAAGGAGAGCTGTAGCAGAGCTGAAAAAAGGGACATCTGTGGATTTCCTGAAGTCCTTCTCCTAGTGAGTTCTGTTACTAATAGGATGTACTGCTGCATTTGCTAAGAATTTTGAATTTTCAGGCTGTCTGCCTTCATGTCTATATTTTGCCACTCATCACACATATTTTATTAGTTTGTATGCTACCTCATAGCCATCACAACAATTTTTTTTTGCAACTTGAATTCCTTGAGCAAACAATAATGTACATACTCTTAGACATTGTATGAAACTAGACCTACAATAATAAGTCTTATTTTCTGTCATGTAGATTCAGTATTCCTGGAATACAGGATGAAAAGGTGTACTTTCTTGTAACTTCTTAGCTGCGACAATTGAAGGAGGAAATTGAATTCTTACTCCCTGCTGTCAGAAAGGATGAGTAAGCTTCCATAAGAGGTTCTGGCCAAGGCAGGGTTAATTTTTGCAGTAGCTGGGGGGGGGCCCTGACAGGGAGCCAGAGGTTGTTGTGTACATCCTCACATCACTGCTGGGAGCAGAGGTGGGGAGAGGAGTGGGAGGAGGGGAGGGAAAGGACTCTCTTCTGGGAAGATGGGGTTGCTTGCATGGTGCTGGTCCCAGACCAGAGGGAGCTGTCGGGATGGTGTGGCTGTGGCTGGGAGTTGTGTGTTGTCAGGGTTTCTGTGGTGAGCAATCATAATTCTTTTCTGGTACCCTCTGTCGTTTGTATTGTGGCTGTGACTGTTCCTTCTCTTATCTCATTGCTGTTTCCAGTAAATTGTTCTTATATCAACCCATGATCTTCACCTTTTGTGCCCCCAGTTCTCCTCTCTAGCCCACTGCAGGGGTGGGGGAGGAGCAGGCAGGGAGTGAGAATGTGGTGTGTGGTTTGTGAAACTGATAGTGTTTCACAATTATTTGTCTCCAAAGTGGTGAATTCAATAAATTCAGTGAAAACTTCAGCCTTGACTTTGAAGAAAGTGTCTTCATCCCACCCTAATAAATCCCTTTCCACTGATGAATAGGCGTAATGAAGAGTTTTAGATTGAACATTAGGAAAAATTTCTTCATGGAAAGGGTTGTCTAAAAATTGGAACAGGCTGCCCAGGGAAGTGGTGATGTCAGACATGCAGATGTAGCAGTGGGGTATGTCCTTCAGTGGTGGACTTGGAAATGCTGGATTAACAGCTGGACTCAGATATCTTGAAGGTTATCCTTCTAGGGTGAAGAGAAGTGTAAACTGGCCAGAGAGGCCTTTCCTTATCACACTGAAGTGCAGTGATGGGAAAGAGGAAGGAAGCATCAGACAAACCACACACTGCTGCAAGGTGGCATTACCTACACAGAAAACTATCTCATTCTCATTCTTTGCACCCCTGATGCCTTTTTGGAGCATCACATGCATGGACAGTTATCAGCCCACTGCACACAAGTGCCATGAGACAAGACACAAAAGGCTAATCTGGCACCAGGTGGAGCCAGGAAGCAAGTCTGTTATAAACACTGCTGAAAACTAATGCCTTTGTCCCTTGGGGTTTTATAACACTTTAATTTCCTGAACTGCATTCACCTGAATGTCTGCACACACAATTCACTGGTATATGATTTTAATTGTTTCAATTTTCTCCTAAAAGCTGAAGCAGGTAACTGCTCAGTGAACTCTCTTACCTGCTTTCCAAGATAGCAAAGATGACTGATTAGTATGAAATGAAATTGTGCACCCATGTTAAACCTCGAGACTTCATAGACTGGCTTATCTTTATATTACCCTTCAAATTAGGTTGTGATTTCCTTTAGCTAAAAAAAAAAAAAAAAAAAAAAAGTTATTAATAATTTTATAATTTTATATGAAGAACTGGAGATACCAGATAAGGACAGAAGTTTTTCAGGAGCAAAGGGTTAGGACCTTCTGAAAGGTTACACTTTGATATCTGGATATTTAAACACTAAACAGTTCCGAAAATTTCAAGCCATCTTTGTATGGGTATAATATTAGGGTATTATCATTTTTGTCTATGGCTTATTTGTGTCACTATTCTGTGACACAAAAGATTTTGTTTTCCATGGTCAGCCTTTTTGGAGACCAGTGGCATAGCCCAAAATTCAGAATGCTCATTCAAACAGCCATGTAAATTTTCAGTAAATTTTACTCTCTCAAAGGACAGGAGATCAGCATTAAACATGCATTGCATTCAAACCCCTTTGTGGAAAACCTAGACTCTTATTTGTGATACATTTATTCTTCCCTTGAGGAGTCAAAAGAGACCTATAGATCTTTTGGGGAAATGGCTGACTTTATAAATTATTGAGGTATAACCACAATAATTAGCTGGCTTTTGTCATCATCATACTCCATATATAGCAGAGCTGCTAATCTCTTATTGTTTTTCAGGGCTTTTGTCTCCTCAGAAGATTATATCTGTATGATTGGTTTTGATCACTTTGTAATGAATATTGTATCACAGTCTGCTAAGTAGACTAGTATCACCATGCTACTACTTCTTTGGGATTAAAATGTATGTGAGAAGTTTTAAAAGGCATTCACACTGAGTGGAAAAATCCAGTGTTTTCCAAACAATTTGATTCTGTAGATTAGGACAGTCTTTGATTGTATGTGATATTACTGGACGTAGTAAGTCCATGTAAAGCTGTTTCTGTTCTAAATTGGCTCAAAAAGACAATTCATCATTGTCTCCATCCTGAGGTGCATGCATCCATCATGTGCTTCAGGGGATGGTAGTAAGTATTTTAATCCTGCTTTACTGATAAAAAGCCTCAACAATGAGAGCTGAACAGGCTTATCAGACACTGCAGCACAGGACAAGTGAAGTAAGAAATGGAACTATAGGACACTCTGATGTCCTAACCATTGGAAGTATATAGCTTTCCTAGAAAATCTGGATAAGGATGCATCTTCATTTTATCTAATTGTCCAGACTCAACTTTTGAGAACTTGTGGCTGCAAAATTAATCCAGTTTACTTCAGCATGCTAATAGCTGCAAGTGTCTAGGATGTAGCTCACTACATCCACCCTCCTGGCTTTTCTCCACTGCTCTCTGTTTTTATGCAGTGCTAGTTTGAGCTGCCTCATAAAAACTCCTAGGGCAGGTACAATTCCTCTTTTGTGGCAAATGGTGCTAGGATTGCATGTTGCAGGGCTAGTGCTGCCAAGTGACTGTGCTAGACTTGTACCATTCCAGAGGTGTGCTTCCCCAGCCACCGTGCTTCAATGAGCCACAGGAAACTGCTTTGGGCAATCTGTTGACCATCCTGGCTGCTCTGAAATGTGGTAAAGAATCGACAGCCAAATGTCAGATATGATGCCCTGTAGATCCCTGATGCATCGAACAAATGAAGATGTGGCCCATGAAACATCAGTCAATGTGTGCAGAACTGAGCCTACATCTTCTGTACCTGGTTTTCATGCTCTTTCAGACCTGAGCCGACACTGAAACACAAAGCACTGAGCCATTTGTCACTGTTTCAACACAGAAGGCCTGTGAAATGATTCAGAATGGTGCAGTCAAACTTTTGAAAGCATTACACGCATAGAGCACTGCTCTGCTTAATACATTTCAAACTATAGTAACTGCTAATAAGATAAAAAGCAGTAAAAAATCAAAGAATATCTCCTCTAACAATCATGCATGACTTACCATGGCAAACACATCCTCGCTGAGTAAGGAGAGCGCTCAGCGTCCGTTTCAGGCCTCCTGCTGCAGCCTTTCATGCTTTTTATTTTTATCCCATTTGTCAAAATAACAGCCCTTTATCAGGGCTGATTGCAGAGATTTCGACTCCTTGCCTGCTGGGTTCCCCCTCTGCTCCATAGGAGTTTCCTAATTGAATATTACCCCTGTGAAAAGAAAAGCTTTGAATAAGAAGAGGAAAAAATTATTAACGGTCTTGAAACCACCCCTGAATATTCCACACAGTCCCACACATAAACTCGCTTTCTCTCCCCAAATGAAGAATATTCTTTCATTGAGCAGCATCAGCACTTTTTCTGAAGATAATCACATTTATCATACATCGAAAATTGTAAATGAACTGTAGTAAGAACCTACCTTGAGAGGGAGGGGGTGGATAGAAAGATATTAATTCAAAATAAGTTATAAAAGGTGTCTGATTTGGTTAGATTCACTGGTGCCTCATTTCTCACATTTGTGAGTCATAAACAAGGAATCATTTGCTGCCTTCATTGAGACCTGGAATTAACAATTTCTGCCCATGCCTTGGTGGATGGAGCAGGACTTCAAATTCATCAAAAGATGATTTGTAAAGACTCTTTCCTGGCACTATTATTCCTGCTAAAGCAGCAGCAGGCTGCATGCTCAGGTTCACTTGAGAAAGGACCAAACACTTGTATTCCCTCAGTATGTGTGGGAAATGACGCTTTGGCCTGAGACAGATGAGAAGCCTTGTCTGCCAAGTTCTCCCCCTGACTGGGATGGCTGCTGCGGAAGCTCACGTTTCCCTCTTTCTCATCAGAAGTCACTGCTCAGCTGCTCTTGCTGCATCCCTTAGAGAATGAAGCACAAAAAGCCACAGCTTCAAAGTCAGCTATTGAAAGTGGAACCTGCCTGGCTCATCTGTGAAAAGAAAGGAGAAAAAAAGAGAAGTGTGTCAGTGAGGCTGCTGAATGAACCTGCTATGCACACCTGGCTTCTCCAAAGCATGGCACACTTTCCTGGAAAACGGAGGGTGTGGTGTATTGGTCTCAGGGATCCCTCAGCTAAGTTTTTTCTGAGTTTCAGAATGCTTCCTATCTCTCTGCACATAAACCAACCAAATAAAAAAATAAATAGTAAAATGTGTGGTGAGGACATATGAAAAACAAGGGAATCAGAGCTGACAGATAACCATGGGAAGGACTTAAAATGGCTGAAGAGAAACTCTTCTCTATACATCCCTGCTCTTCAGTCTCTATGCCATCATGGATTTGTTTTCTCTTCTATTTTAAAGGGGGCTTTGTTCTTCAGATGCTTGTGAAAATAATCTTGCAAGTTATTCTTTGTAATCTTTCAATGCATCAGCTCACTATATTGAGAAAACCTGAAGTTTTCCCACTCTCCAATTTAGGCCTGTTACACCCCATTAAGGGAGGGCAGCCTCCACATTCTGTACTGCTCTCCAGCCTCCAGGATTATACAGCCTTTAGCACACTTTTCCATGTACTTTCCCCACTTTAAGAGGCAAATTGGTGAATCCATTTCACTGTTATCCAGCTACATGTGAGGCAAGAGGACTGCAGAAGGGAGGTCTCTCTCCTACTGAGAGTGAGCTAAAGGGCACCTAACCCCTCAGTATCCATCTTCAAAAATCACCTCTTCTCCTATCAAGTGACCTACAGTTGAATTTCAGCTTTCCAGCAGAACAATCTTGAGAGGAATGGATAGTTAACTGAATTCTGATACTCCCAGTAGGTTAAATAGCAAGAGCTTAACTACATTCTAATTCCTTGAACAAGACACCTAAAAGAAAGGTGGGTTTCAGCAAGTTTCTCTATGTGTGTACATTGGCCTGCAAAGTCAGAGCTGGCACAACAAAGAGAGAAGACCCAGAGGGACCTGGGTCAGCAGCAGATAGGGCTCAGGTGTTTTGAGGCAGGTAGGCAACACGGGGTTCTAGCTGCAGAACAGATTCAACCATCACCTGAGAGGGAAGAGGGTGGGCTGGCTGGGATGGCCAAGATTGGATGGTTCCTGTGGCAGCAGGCCAAGGCTGCTGTGGACAATCAAGTTTAGGGTAATTCCAGAGCAGATGAGCCTTCTGTGTCTCCTGACAGCATAAGGGTAGGAGACAGGCTGGGACTGCTGCTGGGAAGCACTGGAGTGAGGCTGCCATCTTATTGCCCATCCTGCTTCTATCCCCTACCTGAGCAAAGCAGCAGTGGCTCTGGCTTTGTAGGGTGCATGAACACTGTGGAGAAGAAGTCCTGCATGTTTCACTGCTCCTGAGAGCTTGCTGCCAGTTCTGAATGTGCTTGGAAGCAGCCCTGGTTGCAGGCAAGGAAAAGCAAATAATCCTTTTGTAAACGAAGTGGTTTGACACCACCAGGCACAGCAACTAAGCGTGGGACCAGAGCTTTGAATTCCCACAGGTGCTCTTCAGAGTGGCATGCCTCTTCTTGTGAGAGCCCACCAGGTATGTGGGAGAGCAGAGCAAATGTGCTTTGCACTGTGTAATCAAGTGTGTTGAGTACAGAGGGAAGATAAAAGGCCGTGGCAGAAGGACACGTAGCGCTGCGCCGCTGCATTTCTCCTGCCTGCTCGCAAGTTCCCAGGAAGTGCAGCACGAGGGAGAGAGCTATTAATAGTTCTGCTCATCACTGCTGCACAGTGAAACAGCATAATCCCAGCACAAGGGAATAGGGGAGCCATGAACTCTAAAGCAAAAAAACCTCAGGCACACAAGACAGCCTCAAAACTCTAATAATTAACAAAGGAGGGAAAGAATATGTTTAATACAGATTATTTATGAAGCTACAAGGGAATGCCTCTGCATTAAATAAATTTTAAATGAAGCCTTGCACCTGAGCCAGCGAGACAAGTGTCCCAGCTCACTCTCACATTCTATAAATGTTTTTCTGAACAGATCAATTAAAGCCTTTGCTATACAGCTGCCTAATAAATAGTATATGTGCTGGAGCATGTTCATCTCATTTTAATACATATCCAGGTCTTCCTCAGGGTTCTCATATTCCTCTACAGCTATGAACTACTTCTGTAAGTTATATGCTTTTGGAAATTGTTGTCAGAAGAGTACAGGCCTGAATTTCTATCAAAAGAAAATTATAGAAATGCATATACATTCAGTTTGACAGAGTCCTCAGATAGTAATATTGACTGAAGACTGTGATTTTATCCAGTGATAAAGTAGTATGTCTTGGTTACTTGTACATGCCAAGCACTTACATAAACACACATCTAATTTTAGTGCATAAAGTGTATTCACAGTTTCCTGAAATTACCAATGCTACAATCATGACTCTCAGGCAAGAAGAAGAAAATCTTATTAGTGCATTCCCACAGAGGAAAACAGTATGTTTTGGAATAACAGTAGCTACTGAAGGCCATGAAGATAATGCATGTAGAACATGATATCTGAGAAAATATCATAATATTTGTTTGAGAGTATTATGCAGTATTTATGAGGAAACCTTCTCTGTTAAATGTTTATACCTTGATTAAATCCTATAAAAAATGCTAAGCACACTTCCAGGCATATTTCTATTACCACTTTACAGCAATTGGATTGCTTGTGTTCAGAGGATAGGCAAATGGCTTTAGCTGGGTCATCCTTTAGCTGGTATTTCTAACAAATATTGTGCCATGGGCAATTCCTCTTGTCAGAACATATTTATTTTATTATCTAGATGATTATGGCCATATTTTTCCTTATGTATTCTATTCTACCTTGATGATATCCTGAATTCTCAGATTTTCAGCAAACACTTGCAATGCATTTGCTGTAAATATAATACAGTTTTTCTTATCCTCAGTTTTCCCAGAACTTTAAAATTATTAAGTTTGTATCAAAACTACAAGAGAAAACAAATTGATTATGGTCATCCTACATTGGTGGAGGACTGATATTTGGCCTAAATATCGTTATAAATGTTAAAAATGTGTGCAATAAACTATGCAAATACTCACACATACATTTTAAGAGAGATAAAGATGTAGGCTACTTATTTCAATATTTTCAGTTAATTTGGAATAACAGTTCCAAATGGAACTGTTCCTTACAGGAAATGTTTTTGTTTTAATTCAAAGTGTGGAACAAAAAGAAAAACAATTTATACTTTAAAGACAGGGACTTGAATGTGAGCTTTCACCCTCTCAGATTTCTTATTAATCAACATCTAGTCCCATTTCTATTACTGCTTTAATATGAACAGTCATTGGGAAAATGAAATAAGCAGCTATTTGAAACCATGTCCCCTGCATCCTAGCTGACTAACTTTTCAGCTTGAGAGGTTAATAATTCATTTCTAACAGCTCTCATTTGTTTTGCATTTTCTTAGCTTTTTATTAAGCCTTTATCAAAATAATTATTTTTATTTCTTATTTTAATTCACTCTCTTTTCAAATGCATAAACATTGGAGTTTGAAAGATAGCCTGACTAGACTCCCTGGTGACTCTGTGGTACAAAGTGCAAACCGTCTTGTTTAAGGTTTATCAGAGAGAACACATAGGGTTATGAAAGAATGAAAATTAAGATAAACCACAAGCAGGATCTTTCTGAGTCACATGTTCCTCTAGAAATACCTTATTTGCAATGAACAGGAAAAATATGCAACATAAGTAATGACTAACAAATTCACCTTAAGCTTGTGTCAATAACTTCATTAATGATGGAATTAATACACTGTAACTTTTTTCCTAGTTTTAGAAATTATTATTAAATAACTAATGAATCCTTCAAGAATAAGAATAAGAATAAGAATAAGAATAATAAAAAAATCCATGATCAGCCAAATCTGCTTGGACCAAAACTGACATGATATAACTGACAGGTGAATTCCTGTTAGTAGAGCTGTTGTAGATGTCAGTATGGGAAATGCTCTTCTTGGGAAACTCTAGTTCAAAAGATCTGAAAACCAGATCTTGAAACCAGAGTGGGATGGGTTTGGTCTCCTATCTGACAAACATACCATAGCATATAGTTAAATGTTGTCATTTTATAGCTATTTTATTGGTTTATTGCAGGCAGTAGGAAAATACTGGGGAAAAAAATCTGTAATTATATTAGAACAAAATAAAAGTTTCAGATATGGATCCTGAGTGACTCGATCTCTATTTCCATTTAACCATGATTGCAAAGCATAAAGGCTGCAGCAGCATTAGCACAAGAGGGTTACACTTCTAGGGGATCCAGTCTCTGGCCTCTGCTAATCATAAAACTTTTCCCCAGGTAAGAAGAACGTTTTTGAAAGTGCCATGGGCTTTTCCATATTAATAGTACTGCAGGCTTTTAACTTCTTAAGCATCCAGCATTGTTTGAAGGTAAAGGAGCGCAGTGGAGGACAAACAAGGATGAGACTGTACAGGGCAGCACCTCTGAGGGTGGGGAATGATGCTTGTGTCTGCCAGCATCTGCCAGCTGCCATCTCCCTGTGTGCCATGGCACTGCCTTGTGAGCATGGCCTGCTCAGACCAGCAGCAGGAGAGGGGCTGGCACCATTTGCAGAGGAGCAGGGCATCTGGCAAAATCCCTTCCACTTTCTTTTGATTGCATAGTATGTTTTCTCCATAGGAGCATACTAGCACTAAATATGCACCCACTGACAAAAAAAAAAAAAAAAAAAAGGAGTTTTCATGAACTGTGGTTGTATAGCTTACATTAGTATCAGTCCTTCACACATTTTATATGCTATCTTTGCTTATTTTAGGAAAAAAAAAAAAAAAGGGGTGGGGGGGAAGGAAAGAAAAGCCATGAAATCAAGTGATGTGCTATTAAGCTTCAGCAAATCTCTCTGTGTGGAGCTAGTTGCTATGTGATGTTTGCCAACAAGGAAAGAGCAACAACAGAGCTGCTTTAAGTACTCAAAGTATTCACCTAAAACTCCAGAAGAACTGGCTCTCCAAAGAGAAGGCAATCACAGCATTCCCTGATATTGGAAATGGAAATGCTGGGCTTAAAAAAAGAATTAAATCTTTGATTTGCCTGAGGTTTCTACCCACAGTTCCTCCCATGACAGTTGGGTATATACAAGATGTGCAAAACAAGGATTCCATTTTTGGCAGGAATACACTCCCAGCAGTACCTGCTGCACTCCAGCCTCATTCTTCTGTCCCTGAGTGAGAAATCACATGAAGCTGATGTCTCTGTGCAATAATATACAATACCATGCAACACCATTGTCTTTTTGTCCCAGTATTCAAGGACAGTCTTCTCTAACTGGCTACTAAAGAAAGAAGAAACTATGAGTTCTGGACTAGCCTAGGGAGAGAGTTTGGCCTGAAGGCACCTGAGATCTGGAGGGCAGACTATTGTGGTCTTGGAGAACACATAGAGGCCAGCTGAATGCACTGATTGGTTGCTTAAAAGTAAGAAAGCAAAGTTCTCTCCTCTGCCTTTCATCAGTAACTCTCTATGGACCTCTCTTTATGTGCTTGATTTCATACCTTTCCTACCCCCACACAAGACATACCATGGTTTTGCATCTGCTTAATTCTCATGCAATGAGCTTTGTAGAGCAAGTCTCCTCTCCTGAGTAGCTGTGTGGATATTACCTGTTGGTGGAGACATGACAGCAGACATCATCAGACAAGGCAAAAGGGAAATTATATGGCAAGTAGATGTTTACCTACTGAAACTCAAAATGCAAAGGCGGCAGAAGGAGTTAATGGCTGCGAAAGTTTTTCTGGTAAGTGGTGTTGTTTATTTTTCTTATAACTAGTTCCTCTGTTTCTGCAAGTTGAAATTTCATCTTTCATAGCAGGTAGTTCCTTGATACTGTAGAAACTAATCAGGAATTAATTTCAAAGAAAAACAAGATGTAGAGAGCTAAAATTGTGAAATCTTGTTTTTTCCTAAAATATTAATCAACAAGGTTCAGCCTTTGAGTATAAATGTTTCAATTTACTTTTTCTACTGGAAGAGGCTATAAAGCACACATTTCCTTTTGGAACTATTTAAAGTACAAAACACAAGAAAGGCAAAACCAAAATCAAGTCACAATTAATTCTGGAGCTGAGCAGTAATGCAAGACCAGCTACTGAAGCTTATGCAAGCCCCTTTGCCCAAAGAGGCTGCCAGACAGTCTCCTAGGCTGTAAAATAAAATAAAATAAAGTAAAATAAAGCTGGAAAGAAGGCTGTGTTATTGACTTTTCAAGTTGAGTGCTGTGGGAATAGAGATAATTTTTTCACCTTTGACAAAACAGACACAATGGAGAAAGCTACAGTATAGCAAAAGTAGGGAAGCATGTTTTTGTGTTCATGTTCTCAGGGTAGGTGGCAGCTGGTCAGTCACAGATGGATGCCCTGGGCTGGCAGGTCAGCAATGACAGCTGTTGCTTTAAACCTTGGCTTCCTTCCCTGGTTGACAGCATCACCAGGATAAAATCTCCCTCCTTCCCTCATTCCTTGCAGGCTAGGCCCAAGTGAAGGGGTTGTTCTCTGCTATCGTATTGGTGCAGTGTGGTGCAGCCCACTCCCAGTTCAGGAGGAGTGAAAAGAGACAAGGTGGGGTCATTTGAAGAAGGACATGCAGCCCTGGGATGGTAGAGGAAGAGCTTGTGCAGCTCAGAGCATCCAACCTGCACAGCCCAAGAGCTGAGGCTTGTGCACAAAGACCAGAATCACCCAGCCCTGCTAGCCTTAGGCACTGCATCTTGCAGCAACTCATCACTTTGCTTTTGCTCTCTAGTGTTGAGTTTCCCTTTGAGTGTGCATACGTAAAGCATCTCAGCCTCTAAATAAATACAGTGTGATATATTTGGAGTAACCAGCTAGACTTTTTTTTTGTCATTCACTTAAAGGTCTTGATAATACCACCAGCCCTCGAAAATTAATAGCTTACTGTGTTTGAATTTGTCTCCTCTTTGTATTCCTTCTGTCAATAGTCATTAGAGACTATCTAATGACTACTGATTACTGCCATAGGTATGGCAGTATGATGAGCTCTAAGCAGGTTCTTCCAGGTGATCTAGCAGATCAGTGGCCTCAATTAACACTGGTGTCTTTTTTTATTATGCACAATTGCTACTCAGAATCAACCATTTGCTCATAAAATTTCAATTACAAAATGAAGAAACAAGATAAATATAACTAATAGCTCTGTGTTCCTAGCCAGATCTCCTCAGAGACAATTATGTACCAAACATCCATAAATGTCCTTTTCTTCTTCATTTTTATGAACACTTGCATAATTGCTGCCCTGATGTCACCAGGCAGGACCAGCTAAATGATCAGCATTTTAAAGTCTCCATTTAGACCTCCCTTAGTCCTGTGGTACACACCTTTGCAGCGAGACATTCTGTGCTGTGGGATGTCTGATGTGAAGCCATTCCTAGGAGTAACAGGTAGCCGTGTTTCCTAGGTAGAAAGCCCTGAAAGGGGAAACTTTCTCCCTTGGATGCAGAGCTAAGGTTCCTTATTGCCTGGGGATCACTACAGCGGCTGTGAGAGTCTGTGGAAGGGGAGAGGTAAAGCAGGGACAGCCAAAGGAACACTGCGCTCAAGGTACAGGACATGGCCTCAAGTAACACCAGGGGAGGTTTAGATTAGAGAGTAGGAAAAATTTGTCCCCTGAAAGGGTGGTCATGCACTGGGATAGTGTTCAAAACACTTGTGGATGACACTTGGGTACAGGGTTTTGTGGTAAACACAGGGTGCTGGGTTAATAGCTGACTCAATGATCTTAGAGGTCTTTTCCAACCTTAATGATTCTGTGATTCTATGACTCATGCACTGAACACTGCTGAGCAGAGTCGGGAAATATACATGTGTGCTCTGAGCTTGCAGCTGCTGAGACAGAAATCCTTTATTCTAATTTCTTGCAAAGTCTGACAGCACGTGCTGAAGAACCAGAGGAGCTCAGTTGTCTCTGCGGAATTTGAACAAACTTCTGGATTTTAGTGAAATCATGACTGGGAAGTCCTGAAAGACATTTGCTAACATTCATTTTATCAGGGGATAAACGGAACTGTGCTTTATTTCACCACCTAAAATGTCATCTCTCTCACTGTTCTTGTAATAGATGATGGGCTACAGGTACAATCACAGTCAATTTTTATAAAACAGATTACACACATGCCAATCTACTTACATAAATGCAGCTACAACATGGGTAGTTTTGAATAGAATAATTTCCAAGTCTTGTGTTTGTTTGGAATTGGGACATATCTATTCATTTGCATTATTTAAAACTTTCTCCTGCACAAAAGTACTCATTAGAGAAAGAATGTTTAGTATGTCTAAAGAAATGAAACATCTTAATAATTAATCTTTAAAAAATTTTGTGTGTATATATATATCTCTAATGCATGTCTTCATAATACTTATGAATGTAGAAATCTTTATTATATGTGCAGATGTTTAATATGGAAATCTGCACATATAATAGGGATTTCTACATACATAAGTATTATGAAAACATGCATTAGAGATATATATGTATACATACAATTCTAAAGACTAACTATTATTTTTCCTTTCCTTATATCAAAAAGTCAAGATTCTGCTTTTCACAGTGCTTTTTGTTTACTGAACATAGGGGTTTTTGCATGTACAGAAATGGATGTCTTCTGATTTCCTCATGCACACTCTTCACTGTGCTGGGAGCCAGAAGATAAGCAGTGGTTTTTTCTGCTCCTCTAGTCCAAGTCCCCAAGCCACACAAGGATATCCTTGGCACCCTCCCACTCCCCTATCAAGGAGATGCTGGCCAGTCTGCTAGCCTACCACAGATAGACTAAGAATATAAAGACAAACTGGGATTCCTGGAAGAGCAAATCTGATAACCTTGCTGTGATGGCAGTAGAGGAGAGATTTATGCCCCTGTCACACACTGCAGCCAGGCTGTCCTGCAAGTGCAGGGAGAGGGAGATGCAGACTGTACCAAAAGCTGTGTGAAATACACCACGGAGTAGTGCTGTGAGGGAAGCACTGCTTCTTGTCTGCCCTCTGCCCAGCAGAGAAAGAAAAGGTAAAAACCTCTTCTCCCTTAGTGACTTCTGAGTCCTGGTGACAAGGAAAATAATTTGCCACTGCTTCTGTGTAACACATCTTTGACTATACATCAGGAGAGCAATTTTTTTCCACAAAGCAAGGCCTCCTTTGCCCTCTTTCTGCAGGATTTGTGTGGCAAATTTGGGGAGTTTTGATGTAAAAAAAAACATCTAGATTCACCTCTCTGTAGAGAACAAGATTACGCAGGATTTATATCTATTTCAGAAAGGAAGATGATTTGAAAATGGATAAATATCTAAGAATTTCTTCAGGGTATATGTTCCTCTATGGCAGATTGTGCAACCAGGCTGTGTGTAAAACTTTGCCTGCTGAGGTTGTGCTTTTTTTTTTTCCTGGTTTTATTTTCGGTAGCACCCACAGAAATCCTGTCAAACACGACTTTGGTGTCAACTCATAAGCTGCATATAGCCTGAATTGTTGGGCTGTTTGGGGTTTTTTGGGGGCATGGGGAGAACAACAGTGTTTTGGTTCACACACACAATCCCCAAGTCCTCGCATTTCACTGAGTTTTCAGGAAATGAGCATATGGCTTTGGAAAATCCACCTCTGAGTCTTGGGCTGTGTCAGCTGTAATGAGGAGAGGAGCAGCACAAAACACAGGCAAGTCACACATATGTGTCTAGCACAGGAAGAGTACCTTCAAAGAAAGCTGAAGGAGTTGGATATTTCATTGGGGAAGGCAGCACTTGGATTTGGGTACTAAACACAGTCATCATCTTTTTGGAAGCCATATGCTTTTAAAACACACTGCAGAAGGGGCTATATTGATCTGCTGTGCACCATTAGCAGGCAATTCTCAAAAAATTCTAATTCTCAAGTCAAAAATTGGTCTTCTGCAGAAATAAAAATGTTCACCTTTATGAGGGTTGGGCTTCAAGCTGTGATTTCTCTGTGATGCTGCTCAAAAAGAGGCCTTTTTTTCTTTTTTTAAACCAAACGGAAATACTTTCTCTTCCACCTTTTGCCAACCAGTGGCTGAAATTGTGAATTTTTGGACTTGAGAATGCAAGAAGTGTAGATAAATTATTGAAACTCTAGGGATTTTCTACTTGATATCTGGAAATTTTAGCCAGTAAAGAAAAGGGTATTTTTTAGGGTCTCTATGCACTGAAAAAGTGAATGAAGGGCAGTTTTTCTGTTTGCTGTGCCCATCAGTTAAAAATCTCTAGCCTTGCTGTTGCGTACCTTATTAAGAGAGCAGAAGCCAGCAAATAATAATAAAGAATAAAATTATTGTCTAGTTGGGTTAACTTTGGTAATTATTTAATTTCTTCTTTTCTTCCAAACTTCCTGACTGAGGACCCACCACAAACATCAAGGAAACAAGCATTTCCCCAGAGACTTCTAAGGCTATCAGAAGCAGGAAGCACTATATTGTAAAATCCATTGTCACTAAACTAAAGCTCAGTAAAGGATACATCCCACTATTATGCACATTTTTAGTCTGAGTGTTGGAGGAAAATGGTATTTTGTCAGTCTGCTTCAGGACTTGCTGGTGAGTGGCTATAATTTGGTGTTCCATGCATGATATCTTCACAATTTCTACCCAGGGAGCTCACAAGGTGGGCACCTGAAATGAAATGTAGGTGAAGCACTCAAGCACCCAGAACCAGCTAGGCAGTAAAAGACAGCTGCAGTTCTGAGGAGTACAAACCAATGACATTTCAAAAGCATCCTGAAATTGTTTACTGCCAGTAAAGCACAAATGCCTTTGACTGGGTATAAAGCTAGAGTATTAGATGTCTGCTCTTGTTCCAATGTCTCTTAAATGAACAAGCTTTAAATACATCACTTTTTATATGCTGCACTTTTGTTTCCTTTTATGTAATGGATTATTCAGAGCACTTTCTTTGGGATAGAGTTTGTCAGTCAGATGGAAGTTATTTGATTTTGCAAACACATTCACATAGCAAGACATGTGCCTTTTATACTGAACATTAATGCAAATACATGCACTCTACCTAATTCAAGGAGACACCATTCTGTTAGAGCTCCCATGCTAATCCACAGCTTTGCTTTGACCCCTTTACACAAAATCAAAGTGAAAAAAGGTATGAAGATGTTCAAATATCCTTGCCAATAGCAACAGAGGAACAATTCTGACCATGCCCAGCAGACAGCACTCATGGAGCTGTTCTTTGTGTATTTCATGCAAACTTAAATTTGGAAATTATAATTGTAGGACCTGAGAGACAGGTATCAAAGATTACTAGCTTTTAGAGTGACTCTGTTTTACATGGGACAATCCCAGGGAAATGACTGGAATTTAAACATTCACAGTGTTCTCTGAGTTGTGCAGCCTCCAAGAGAGAAACGCACAAGTGTTCATGCCCTGTTTTAATGACCTGATCTCAGTTTCAGAGCCCTGTTGTTCTGCCTACCTGTGGACAGCAGGATGAAGTTCACTATGTTTTTTTTTTTCCTCCCCATCGGGATTTTCTGGCCAGGAATAGGAAAAAAATCAAAGCCACTGCAGTGTGTTACATAACTTCTTTTTTTTTCTTTCTTTCTTCTTTTTTTTTTTTTTTTTTTTTCCTTCAGATGAGAAAGTGTTGATCTTTCCCTTTTTCACAGCCTGGCTTCCCAGCTGCTGGCTTCCTTACTTTTATTACAAAGTTCTACCATGTTAATCTGATCCTTTCTCTCTGTTACATCATTCTCTCACTTTAGCCTGGGAAGTTAGTTGCAAGTGGACTTCATTCATTTCAAATGAATTGACTGCTTTCAATTTTAACCAGACTGAAGTTGTGATTGTGTGTTGTTCATCCGTAGTATGAATGGGGGAAAACTCTTCTTGCTGGGGAGAGATCAGAGATTATTTAGCCTGAACTGTCTCCACTCCCAGGACTGAGACTTCCTCAGGTAAGCTTGTTGACCTGTGGAATATACCTTTCTTTATTCCTCTGCTTTTTTCCCTCTGTCATTTTAATATTACACCCCCAACTACCTATCTAGGTTGTACACTGCTATCCTGAGATGTGTTTAATTTGCTTCTGCGAACAGGTGAAGATCTGCTTCTTTGTTCATTGCGGGCACAAGGTGATATGTTTTCAAAGAGTTTCACTGTTTGTAGCTGAGAGATTTTCATCAACACAGCTGCTCTCTATGAAGCTACAAACATTTGGAAACCTTATACACAGCAGTCAGATTCACTTGTAAGAGGTGCTTCATGCCCATTAACAAAGCTGTCATATATGGCTTCCCTTTAATTAAATATCGCTAGGAATTTAGTCTTGGTACAACATTTCAAACTAATATGGAAAAATCCTTTTAAATTGCATAATAGATCAACATGCCTACACAGCTCTCCCCCTGTTCTGCTGGCTGGATGAAGCTGAAGTACACAAAATGTGAACATTGTTCAGCTTTTAGTGCCATTTGGGTTCCTACTGGCTTTACTAGCAGTACAATTAGAGATGCCAGTTAATGTCAGCGATGGTTTATGTAAATGGTGGTTTATTTAATTTTAATTACTGTGAGGGAAATCTCCAACCTCTTTCACAACAGTTTATCAATAGGGTTTTTTCATCTGTTTGAATCAACTCTTGAAAAATTAAGAGGTCTGTAAAAGTTTCCCTGTTCAGTATCAAGCATAAGCAATTAAATAAACAAACAGTTTTCCAAAGGAATGGTTCTCATCCTGAGAAGAATTTTCTTCCATGCTGCCCACCTCCTTTGGCAGGTACTGCTGAAGATCACGTATCTCTCTGGAACACTTGCATGTAAGTGAGATTCTTTTACTTTTAGGCCTGCCTTTTTTCATTAGCTGTTTAATAAGTACTTGTGGCTAGTGAGCTCTAAGTATTTGGTTTATTGCTTGGAACAAAAAGATAATGTGTCAATCAGAGTGCAGCTTTGAAGACTTCTTTTCATTTCTTTAAGGACATATATCAGGCTCAGAAGACTTTCCCAGAATCAGCAAATTCTGACAAGTATGAGTGATTCAGTTACTGTATTTTTCTACTCCGTGGTACTCATTTCTCCTGATGCTCAATTTTACTGGCAAAGTTGTCTTTGAAACAAGCTTCTACCTGAATGTACAAAATTCATTGTATTGCAAAATTGGCTGAATGGATCCGTTTACTTCTAACATTGATTTCTTCTATGTGGTTTACTTTGTTATATTCACTTAAACATTTTCCTTTTTGAATTGATACAAATTTCAATGACAGAAAAATAATAAAAAAGCTTTCTTTTATCACCTAGAGCATTTGATTATCTTCATATCTCATCCATAGGGATAGGATTCTCTTCTCATCCCTACACTTACGAACATCAGCCATAGCAGTATTGCACAACATAAGGAAAATGCAGCTCTAGAAACATTTAACTTTAAGAACAGATAATTTTAAGTTATTTACTGGAGACTTTTCTGCAAAATCTGGTCCTGGTGTTTTGCTTACGAACATTTTCAGGCCAGTGGTGCTTGACAGAAGTCCTGTTTGCCAATGTATTTCCAAGTGCTGTTATAACTGGACCGTGTAGTTCTACGCCTGTCTTCCCTCAGCAAAGAAACTGCTCTTTTTAAAGGGGAGATCTCCAATGCCACGGTCAACAGATTTTATTTCTTCATGCACTTCCCATGTGGCTTTGAGTTGTGCTGAATGAATGGATCCTGTAACACTAGCTCTTAATTCAGATTCTAAGCGCTGGCTGGGGGCAAATCCAGCTCTGCAGATGTTTTCTTTTGGCAGGGCACGTATTGGCAGGAACAGAACTTTGTTTATTAGAAACATCTCTTCCACCTCTCAGTTCTGACTTGTTTGTTTGAGGAACATTGTCCTGAGATATAAAACGTCCTTATTTTATTGCCAAATGCCTGACCCATGGGTGGTCTTTACAACTGTTTCAAAAACCCTCACATTTGTGTTCTTTTAGCTTGCTCTGCATCTGGATACATCAGCATCACGGTAAATTAAGGAAGGCGGGGGGGGGAAAGCCAAACCAAAACAAACAAAAAGCTCTTCAAAAAACTCCAACATGCTCCAGGTAAAGATAATGGAGCAAATGAATAAATGTTAGCTAAGCATTGCTTTGTATTGGGGAGTCACAGAAATGTTAAGCAAAGAGGCTGTGAGTATATAATAAAACATGAGTATATCTAATAAGGCATAATGGCAATGTTGGTCTATTTAGCAGCTGTTACACAGCAAGGAAGCTGCAAGAAATTCATAGGAATCAAAGTAAGTGGTAACAAATTCTTTTTGAGTTTAAGAATCCTGCTTATTCTGTATCATCAAATTTTATTTAGTGATGCTGAATAGCACCTGTAAAGTAAAAGACTTTTCAGCAAGAGAGGATGAATAGTACAGCTTCAAGAATGTATTGATTACTGCAGTGACAAGAGAGGTTGTGCTGGTAAAATAGTGATATGTTCATTCTTCTGAATCCAAATAATGGGATTGTGTGTTCTGCCTCTGTGAGAGGTATTTGAGCCCATGTAACATTGACCAATGGCTCTGAATCATCTTCAAACATGTATGGCATAAAGTTTCTCTATGCTGTACACATAGAATTAAAAGGTAGACTAGATTAAGTGTCTTGCTCAAGGGCATAGAGGAAGACCAAATCCAACCATTGCTCTTGTCAACTGGTGCAGCATTTATCAGGTTGCTGATTAAGTGGAGGGTCTTACATGCTATTATTGGTGATGCTGGTCTGACAAGGAGTCCTGGTAAGGTGGCATACAAATGAACCCTGTTAATTTACGCACCATTAGAAACCCAAGACAGAAGGAAGAAAATCAATGCTTTGTTTTATAGTAAAGAAAAAAATCAATGAAGGAAGAAATGGTGTTTCCTAGGATCTCAGAAAATGTTTTGGGCTATGGGGAATAGTTAGAGGGAATTAAAACTATTTAATACAAGTTGCCAGTGTCCCTTCAGAGAACGATCGTCTAGAGCTATCATTTTGTAATAAAAACATGAGTAAAATCCAGAAGTTCAAAGTTAGGAAAAGGAAGCAATATTAAGAAGAGACTTCTGTTGTTTCTTCTTAATTTAAAAATTAAACTGGCAGCCAGCTTCGTTTAATCTATGAAAACTGAAGAAAATGTGTTAATAAATAAAATTTAAAAACAAGCATTGCAGCAAATGAGAAGCTACATATAATCCCAAAATCCACAAGACAGGTTCACCTAAGAGAACTGCCAGAGGTCAATTTCTACTTTTGTTTTTCTGTCTCTTATACTAGCATATAAAGGATTGCTAGGGGAAAAATGTGAAAACAGACCAAAAAATGGAATAAAGTTTTCATGGTGTTGACTCTTGCTCTTGGCAGTCTGCAGTTTAGAGACACCCTGAACCAGAGGTTGCATCAGGATCATCCTATTTAATAGTCTCTAACATTACTCTCATAATTTTTAACTGTTCTTTAAAGACAGTACTCTGACTGAAAACAAACAAACAAAAAAACAGAAAACCACTATTGATGTATGTATAATACTAAAAAATAGTGGGTTTGATTTTTTTTTAAACTTGTTAACTTTTCATTGGGTACCCCTACTTTCTATAGCACAACAAGTGCTGAGAAATTGTTCCCCTAAGTCCTTCCTCACTTAGTTTTGCAGTTCACAGAATCACAGAACGACAGAATAAGCTGAGCTGAAAGGACCCACAAAGACTGTTGAAGTTCAGCTCCTGCACCCTACTAATCACATCGTGTGCCTGAGTGTTGTCCAAACTCTTCTTGAACTCTGCCAAGCTGGTGCTGTGACCACTTCCCTGGGGAGCCTGTTCCAGGGCCCAACCACCCTCTGGGTGAAGAACTTTTTCTAATATCCAACCTAAATCTCCCCTGACTCAGCTTCAGGCCAGGTCCTTCCCTCAGCTCCTGTCACTGGTCACCAGCCCTTCCTCTTCCTCTCATGAGGAAATTGTAACTGCAATGAAGTCTGTCCTCAGTCTCCTCTTCTCCAGGCTGAACAGATCAAGTGGCCTCAGCTGCTCCTCATACAGCTTCTCCTCCAGGCTCGTCACTGTCTCTGTTGCCCTCCTTTGGATGCTCTCTAATAGTTTAATTTCTTTTTTGTAGTGTGGCACCCAAACCTGCCCCCAGTACTGGAGGTGAGGCTGCCCCAGATCAGAGCAGAGCAGGACAATCCCCTCCCTTGCCCAGCTGGCCATGCTGTGCCTGATGCCCCCAGGACAGGCTTGGCCCTCCTGGCTGCCAGGGCACTGCTGACTCATGGTCAGCTTGTCATCGACCAGGATCCCCAGGTCCCTTTCCATGGCACTGCTTTCCAGCATCTCATTCCCCAGTCTATACAGTCATCCAGGGTTGTCCCATGCCAGGTGCAGAATCCACACTTACCCTTATTAAATATGGTTGCTGATTGCCCAGCCCTCTGATTTGTCTAGGCTATCCAACATATTTCTGTTTCGTCTTGCTCCCTGTGCTCAAAAGTAATTTCTCTGTTAAACTATTGTGGCCTTTGATATTTATTCTATCTGAAATATAAATCATTCAATAACTCTAAAAATAATTTTGCTCTTATGTTTATCTTTATAGATCCTTTTTGTACCATAAAGACATTTGGTGTATGGATTTATGCTGTGTCATAATGATGGTCTCTGTTTTCTCTTTCTTCCTAACTGTTCCTAATATTTATCCTCGTTTCTTTTTGATTGCCAGTGAGTTTTGTACAGTAGATTTTGAATACCTACCAACAGTGCCTCAGGAGTCTTTCTTAAGAGATAATATACCCCAAGTTGAGTCCATCAGTTGTTTGCCCTTTGTTTTAATGTAGCTTGTCACATGATATGAAACTTTGACACATCCAGGTAACCAGGGGCAACCACCAAACCACAGCGGAAATGCGAAGAGTGGATCGATCTGGTTACCTCACCAGCAGCACTGGGTGGCACAGACACACAGGGACACGGGCTCTGTTTGGCTCAGTTCGTCCTGCAGAGGCAGGGGGGCTCACTGCCTGCCTCACTGGAACAAAAGGCTTTGGGCACGTACGACAGTGTGTTGTGTGTTCTCTCCACAGGAGTTCTTCCTCTAAAAACAGGCAACACTAGGCATAATAAATGGAGCTTTCCCATAGTGACATTTTTAGCATTCCCAGCTGCAAGGTCACTTTGAATGAAACTATTCTCTCCTCCCTGACAAATCTTTTGGTTTTCACCCTTTTCTCCCAGCACAATGATTGACATTAGTACTGCTGAACATATGGTGGTATGTGATTGACATTACATAGCTGAACACTGTAAGCCTGTCTGAGACAATCCTGAAATCATTGATCATGGGAAATATGACAAGACCATATATTGAAGAAAATTGTAGGTGAAGTACTGCATTTTGCCAGAAATTGCACTGAAACCAGAAGGCTCTCACCCTCTGAACATAAGATTAACTTCAGAGGAACCAGGTACTATTGGGGAAAAAAGTTCAGAACATGTAGAATAATTCTTGGACCACTTCACTGATCTTCTGAAGGAGATGAGGATGCACAACTCCTGGACAGTGCATTAAAAACTTACAAAACCAGCTGTTGTGTGCTAGATTAAAACTCCAAAGTTGGGTATTTTCCCTCTGAAAGAGACAGCACTTATCAACAAGGGGAGAGTAGAGCCAGCACACATTCTAGTTGTGCATCTGTCTAAGTGATTTTGTTTTCTGAACCCATTTCCATCTGCAAGATTTTTGACAATCAATTTCACTGTTCATTATGGAAGGTATGGTCAAAATATGTGCTCATTTGCTTCCTTCTAGTGCTGATATTATGACAAAATTGAATCATCATTCTGTATTCAAGTTCTTTATGTCTCTCCTGACTATCATGTTTCCATAGTCATGTCTTTCATAAGTCGAGGAGTCCTGGTATGTACAGCATCTCCTTGTTGGTTGAGCAGATGGTTCCTGCTTGTCACATTTCTCTGTTCCTTTCCTCAGTTAACCATATACATTAGGAGATGATGGGAATCAAAACTGCCTGTACGGCAGTTCTCTACACTTCTCAAGAGGATGCCTAACATCCTAGTCACTGTTTGATTAGCATCAACCTGATATTGCCTTAGATCTATCGATTATAACCCCAAAATCTCTTTCCTGAGTGGTAGCAGCTGCTTTACAGCTCATCGTTAGGGACTTTCTGGAATTTTTTTCCCCTCGTTACCGTCCTTTACTAAAACAGAATTCATTCTGCTTTTTTATTGGTAATCTTTTTTATTATAAGAAATCCTCTGCAATGGTTGGCAATTAGCTTCTTTTTTTACCCTTCACACCATTTTCTTCATATCCAATAATTTTCTAGATCACTTTTGAATGCACTAGAGTGAAGATACCCCAGCACAAATATGTATTTCTTTCCATTTTGAAAACTAATGCTTTATTCATGCTTTTTTTATGCTGCCTTTTTTGTTTGTTTGTTTTGGGGTTTTGTTTTGTTTTTGGGTTTTTTGTTTATTTGTTTGTTTTTGTTTGTTTTGTTTTTGTTTGTTTTGTTTTGGGGGGGGGGTTTGTCCTATGCTTTAGTCTATTATTAGTTCATGAGAATGCCTTCTTTTTACTCATGTCAGTTAAAGTCTTTTGGAAAAGACTTTTAAAGCCTTCACCCCTCCAGATTAGTGTCATTAGCTGGATCATATTCATCTACACCCTTCTCAGTTTCCTCAAACAATGCCAACAGATTTGTGAGGCATAAATATTCTGCTTCACTCTCCCGTAATGTATTATTTTTCTTACATGCCTACCATTTTTATTCTTCAGTATTGGTTTAGCCAGTATATTATTCAGATTTTCTTCTACAGATTTTCACTTCATGTCAGGCTTTTCTGGTGAGTGATATCTCTGGGACTCTATGAAACCCTTAGAGTTAGCATTACAATCTTTGATGTGAAGGCTGATGTGAGAAACTGCATATTGCTGTTAAAGCTCAGTATTAGGGTAAAACTCTTAGCTGAATCCTGAGAAATGCTTCCTGTACTTTACATCAACTTCGTTCTGAAACAAAAATTTGTTTGACATACAACCTCTGATGTGCCCCCGTAAGAAAAAGATTCTTTCAGAGTGAACAGACACAAAAAATTAAATTAGCTTCTGTCTTATGGCCTCATTTCCTCCAAGAGCTTCTGATGTAGTTTGTTTCAAAAAGATGCCTAGGCTTCTATTTCCACTGCAAAACTAAAATATATTATTTCCAGTGAGAGGAATCAAGGAATAGAATATACGGGGGGTTTACCCTGTTATGGTCAGTACTAAGAACATACATGCACTCTTGGGTTGTACCCAAATTTGGGACACTGTGCAGGAGAAAGGTGTATGGCATAAAATGGGAAAGATGGGAAGCTTCATTCTATTCTTACTTTATACACACACACAGGAGTAAAGCTGGGGAAGCATTTGAATAAAATCAGTATTTGAAGCTGTCAGCTAAGTCCAGACACTCAGAGAAGAACGCTCAGTGAAGGAGAAAAAGTCTATCTTGAGCAAGAAACTGAGGAAATTCTTTTCTGCCACAAATGAAAGCCTTGCAATAGAGTTCTGCACTCTGCTGGATGAAGACTTTTTAATAAGGTGCTTTAGTCAAACGGTTCTGATTGATTGAGTCAGACTGAATACAGCCATGGAATTGTAGCTGCTTGACTGGGATTTTCATCCAAAGGTATTTGGGTGGCACTAAACTTTCACTCAGGAGTTGTGGCAATTGCACAGGATTCAGGAAATCTGCATGTTTATCCTTTGCTGTCCATACAAGTTGCAAGAGAGTCAATCCCACTGGGTGAACTTTGATTCATGAACGTCTCTCTCCACACTTAAGTAAATAATCCTTGATAGAGAGAGAATGTTGATATCTATAAATCATAAATGTGGGTCTGGACAATATCAAAATGCAGCACTGAGAGTGTTATTGAATTGTGGCTTTTGAGAGTAAAAACCAGATATTCTGGAATGCTATATAGCTCTTCGCCATCAAACAAAATTTAATATGAATTATTTAATTTGGTCACAATCCAAGTTCCTACTTCTTAAAAAGAATTGAAAATCACTTTACTTTTTATACATCAGAGATCCAGAAACACCACAGAAATTTTTCTCAGATGTATTCTCCCTCCTGAACACATCCTTCCATATTTTGCCTTTCATGGTGTGATGGTCTCAAAGAAACTTTAAATGGAGACAGTGAACCAGAAGACTGGGCTAGTTAATGAAACTTTCTAATCATACTTTTATCTGAATTTACATATCTGTCAAAAAACAAAGGAATCTGCAAACAGAGTGTGATGATGTTCCAGCCCAACCCTCCCAGTTAAGCCCACCCTCTGGTCCTCTTGCTTCTCTGCCTTTCTCTCAGGCAGGCCACTTGCTGCATTGCCAGAACAATTCTACAGGCTGAGTTAAAACTTTTAAATCTTTTATTTTCCTGTCCAGTGAGGCTTTATTGTGCAGGGAGGGAAAAGATCAGAGGAAGGCAGAGGATTTTTTTGTTTCAGTTTTTGTGGAGTTTGTGGGATTTGGTATAGTTTTAACGTTTAAAATATACAATTCCGGGGTGACATTTTCCAAATTCCTCTTAGATGACTAGAGGTAAAATAATTAATTATTTCTTTATTCTAGTTCTATTCTGAGTACAAAAAAATCCAAGTTGTGACGCTCCAGCTTTGCCTGTATTACTGCTTCTTTCCCACCCTGATGCAGTATCAATGCAACTGACAAAATATGGTATGTATCTGTGCTGAGAGATTTGACCTGAGGCTGGTCATCAGGTTCCTGCAGGCTTGATATAATTGAATATTTGGCTTTGAAAGCTCTTTCCAGCAATTGTGTCCAGCAATTAACCCTGGGGACTGAGGGTTCCCCACACCAGCACAACACACAATTTCTCCCCCCTAAGCAAGGACTTAATGGATAATCTGAAGCAGGTTTCTTCCCAAACCACCTACTGAAACCTCTGTTTAAGATGAAGAAGGATTTGGGGACCCACATGCCACAGATCAACAAACAAGTAAAACATTTCTAACAATTCAAGAGCCCTTTGATTGTGCAGGTGCCAACTAGCAAGTGAAAAGAGTAACACCTATCCACACATTTTCTTTTATCTTGTGGTGTGTTCGGCAACCTTGAGTTGCTGAGGATAAGGGCAAAAAGTTATTCTTTCTTTGAACCTGACTTCCTGGCAAATTAATCTCTGTCAGGTACATAGCAAAACAGAGTAACTTTCTCTTGAACAATCTGAGCACTGCAGCACAAAAAAGCCGAGAGAAATTAAATTACAGATGTGATCTGTGCAATGCAGACTCTAAAAAGCAATGTAAACACCAAACTTGGAAACCAAACATATGAACTAAGGCAGCAAAGGAAGCTGTGAACATTTTTGCACTAAATCTCGCCTCTATCAAAAGCCTAAGTCAACATATCAAAGAAATCCCATTAGTACCAAAGCAAGAGCCTGGATACAGATCCAGTGAACTACTACTGGATTTTTTGCCTCTGCTTCAGGGATTTTTCTTCCATCTATGAATCACCGTGGATTTGTTTAACAGCAGGAACAGTTTGTTTAAAACCTCAGGTGTGCTTGATATTTTCTTTCTACAAAAGCAGTTATAACCTTTATCTTTCTAAAGAAAAATTAATCCCAAGTGAAAAAAAAAAAAAATAAAGCCTAGGAGATAGAAGAAGGTTACTTTTTTCCCGTTTATTTCATTCCGTTCTGTTTCATCAAAAAAGCAGAAAAGTTCTGGGAGCCTGCTCTTGTTTACTTCTTACTTAAGGCTTGGCTTGAAAAAAAATTGTTTTAAGGTAAACTCAGGCAAAAACTTTTGAGGAGAGTTGAGAGTTTGTGCCATAATCAACAATCTCACTTCTGTTTAAAGCACAGAAGTGTTTTTCACCAGGCTTTCAGCCAAAGATAGCTTTCTCTTATTAATAACATATTCGTACTCTGGGAGAAATCCAGCCTAAGGGTCTGAGCTATAGAGGCACCGGTCACCTGCAGCTCTCATCAACTTCAATGGGAAGTAGATGTCTCTGTAGATCAGAATTTACTGGAACAGAATTTCAGCCTCAGGATAAAATGAGACTTTTTAAAGAAATTTAATTTACAGAGAGAAATATGACTGCTTGGGGTGGTTGCAAGCTGCTATGTAAGGATGTCTCCAAAGGCCCAAGCTAGAGTTTGACAGAGTAATGGCAAGGGCATCTCCTTTTGTGGCTTCAGCTCATATTGATTGTTACTCTCCTTAATTTATAAAACACCAACCAACCAACCAAATAAACCCCAAAACAAAACACCCTCACTACTGGAAGTGATTGATTCCAAAAGATACAGGAGGAAAATGAAAATTCCAATGGACTGTCAGGCATAAAATTAATAGTATGGCAGCTTTAGCACTCAGGAATAACCTAGGCTCCTTGTTTCCTGAATGATCTTTATGTAGCAGTTACTGGGGTAAAACAAAAATTACTTTTTTGAATGAAATATATTGAATTTGTTCCAATAGTAAAAGAAAATTGTATGTGTGCACATAAACACCTGTTCTTCAATCTTTTAGGGAAAAGGAATTTAAGTGGACCCTTGTAAGAAAATAAAGGCAAAAGATGACATGAAGCAAAAGGAACCTAAGTGTCAGAAATCAAACAGCTAGCAAAACAAAGTTCGTTTCAACGTCAACACCTAGATTACTTTCTCATCAGATAGCTGTTTTGGGGATAATGATGACGGGGTCTCAGTGGTGATTAGAAACCAAGTTAAAAAACAAGGCAGTGCTTATAGGGCATGCTAAGGACTAGATTTTCAGAAGTCCTGGACATTCATTTGTTTCTCTTGTAAAACTAATTTCCACATTACTTCTGATTTCTCAAGAGGGTATAGACATATTGTTTTCTACTATTTATATCGAGTGTTTTTTCTGTCATGTGCCAAGTTACACACCTTGTCTACTTGCATATGATAACAGTTAAGGTACTATTAAGCAAAAATGTTTTGGAAATATTTTTTGCTTGGACTGTTTTCAAGGACAGGAATGGCAAAATTATTTTTAGCCTAAAGTGATATAAAAGAAAACTGTGATATTTGATTGTTTTCTTTTCTCTGGGACAGATGTCCCTGCTCACAGCAAGGGTGTTTGAACTAGATGATCTTTAAGGTCCCTTCCAACCCAAGCCATTCTATGATTCCATGATTCTTCAGAGCAGGCTGCTGCCCAGTGGGCTGAGTGAGGATCTTTGACAATCAGGCTCCTTGTTTTTGCAGCTATTTGCTTGACCTTTCAAAAGTCCTAGCTAGCCAAAACCTTCCTGAGTTCTGAAGGTACCAGATGCATTTATCTTCCTTCTCTTCTGTCACTGCTGCTGCTGATCTTAGGCAGAAGCTGAGGTATAGCTTTGTATGGAATTACTACACTGGGTCAGCAGCCTGACTCTGCTTTAGAAATCAGTAGTTGTGTTAAATCCACATTAATTTTTACAAAGGGGGAAGGAAGGATGTATTTTGAAAGCCTTTAAAGGCAAGAGTTTAACACTGTGAGGATTACCAAGTTATGGATGATGGTTGATTCAGGCAAACCAATTCATGGCTGATTTAATGTCCTTATAGTTCTCCAACAACCATTTTACCCCTAGAGCAAGATTCAACTTTTTTTTTTTTTTTTCCCCAGACTTTTTTGTCAGTTCTTGGTCTGTGGCTTCTGCTCTAAAACCAAGTTGAAGAACAGGCAGCACCAAAGCAGGGACTGACAGATTAAAGCACAAGTTCATTGTTCACATGAAAATTTATTTGCGTCATGCTTACAGAATATTTTCTGATTAAGGTTAGAACTGTTAGGAGAAAACACATAGAATCACAGTATTACTAAGTTTGGAAAAGACCTCTAGGATCACACGTTGACTCTAATCTGTCTCTAAACTCTGAGCACAGCTGCAGATGGGCATTAAATGAGGTTTGCTCACCTTTTCCTGCCAAAGATGGTTGCCTTGACAGTGGGGATGCCTGAGCCCTGGTCAGCCTTTCTCCAGGAAACTAGCTAAAGCACAGCAGTATTAAGTGAGTAATTAATTCCCAGTAGCCTGGTGGTTAGGAAAGGCAGGACTATGGGGTTAAATATTCTCGGGTTGGGGAAGGAAGAAACTTGTGGTCCTATCTGGTTTTTGGTCCTTGATTCACTGTCACTAGTGTCACAGGGGAGTTTTTGTGAGTCAGGCTGTCAGTCTCTTCACTGATTTGGCAAGGACCAAGTCTGAAAAGTCATTTCCTTACCAAGTCCTGTCTGTAATAACTCTCAATCAGTATTGTGAGTAGGAAGGGACATTGTGTCATTCCCTGTTATCTTTTTCCAACAAATAGTAAACTCAACCAGCATGACAGGCTTGCATTCATTATTGCAATTACACAATACTTCCATTTATTTCATATTAATCTTTGTACCATGGTGCTAGAGTACCCTGCTTGCTACACTTGACTTAAGGACATCAATACATCAAGGCCTGGTGGTAACAAGCAAACAAAGCACCAAGGTTCTTGCACAAATTAGCTAAAATTTTGTACATCTATAAGGGATGTAGTACTCCAGCTATGCAGCAGTGCAGTCAATATTCTATTAGGGAAGAGAGGCAGCATGGACTGGTAAAGGTGAAATGGAAAAAGACGAGAGAGAAGCAGGAGTTTTAAGTAAACTTCTCAGCCCACACCTGCTGTATGACTTCAGGCCATTCATTTCTTTTCCTTCTTTCTTAGTCACTGAAGGATGTACAATTCTAGGGATCCCAACCAATCTGTTAATCATTTGTGCAGTGCCTAGATATGGACACCCAGTTTGCACCTGGAGTGTCACAGTCCTTAGTGCAAACACAGCAATTAATAAGCCTTCTGTTTACCTGCTTCCTAATCCAATATCTAGCCCAAAGATTGTCTACTCTGACTTTTTCTGCTCTGCTCTGTCAGCTTGAAGCCTAAATCATGAATTTTGTGCCATGTAACTTTTCTCATTAGAGAGAAAACTCTATCACCAGCCCCTGTGATTTCAGGAGGTCCTGAATGTAATCATCTCCAGTAATTAGATCTAAGGACAGAACACGTGGGAATCTGCAATTCATGAAACTTTCAATATGTTACAAGTCATAATTTACCCAGCTTTTAAAATGATGACATTTTCAAATGTATATGAACTAATTTAAAGGCCTCGTTGGGCCTTTAATTTAAGAAGAGCAACAAAATAACCCATTGCTCACCTGGTACCACTTGCTAAGGGACACAGGGACTTCTACAGTAATGTAGGGAAGGATAATGACAGAAAAGCATTTGAACACAATAATTAGCAGAACTTTCTTATAGATTGGTAACTTTAAATCCATTAACTCCAGCATTCAAGGTGCAAACTACATGCCTAATGTAGTCTGGGCACTTCCATGGGTACCATCTTCTGTGGAGTCACTGGTGGGTATAACAAGGCACTTCTTTGGGGACAGTCAGTGTAATGTTGCACTTTGCTATCAATTCACCTCTTCTTGTGAAACTTTGAGAAAGCAATTCCTTCGTCAAGTTTGGCTGAGCTTAGACAGCAGGTTCAAAGAGTAAGGAGGGACCTAGGATCAGATGTGCACGCACTATGCATGAAGGGTCATTGCAAAAGCTTCAGTTTTTACAAACTGGATAGCAATAATGAGGGCGGAAAAAGTGGGCAAGGAATAGGAAAAGTTTGAAGATGTCTTCTGGAAAGCATATCACTGAGCCTTTGTATCTAGGGGTTTATGCTCAGTAAGTTTTGGAGAATATTGCTTAAGCTCCATGATGGTTCTCTGAGGCTGTAGAATATTAACATTTGGGGGATTTTTGTGTTGGTGGTGGTTTGTGGGGTGGTTTTTTTGTTTTGTTTTGTTTTGGTTTTGTTTTTTGGGTTTTTTTTGGTTGGGTTTGATTTTTATTTTTTTTTAATACTACAGGATCAAGTGCCTGGAGGTTATACTCTAATCCTATAAACTATGGGGAGAAGGGAGGCTTTTGCACAGATATTGTGAATTACTTACATTTTCAGTTCTTGATATAGGAAACAATTTCGTTATTTTTAAGGATTTGTCTTGGTAGGACACAAGAGTTTTTAACAACCCTATAATGAATGGTTTTACTCTACACTAACAATATTAACACAGTATTTAAATAAGAACAACGTGTTTAAACACATTTTTATTTCAGATACATACATATTTTAGAAAATACCTATGTTGTTTTTCAAATAGTTCAACAGAAAACAAATATTAAACACTAAAATTCATGTTACTGAAGTTCCAAAGAAGGCTAGAGAATGGAAATAAACATTGGTGACAGTTACAGTGCTAAATCTTCCTGTAAGGTACATAAGTTTTGGGTGGTTTTTTTTTTTAATTCCATTTGTTCATTAAGTTTAGGTCAATGTTTAATACAATAAAAGTCAAGAAATCCTGAGAGAACTAGAGAGAGAGCAAAGCTCGGTTTTTGATTTTAGGGGGTTGTTTTTTCTCCAATATTACTAAAGAGCAATGAAAGGAAGATCTATTAAATTAAAATGTGGAACAACATAAGAACCAACTTTTTTTAATAAAACTTGTGATTGTTGGTATTGCCTTCATTGAAGAACCTTACTGTGAACAAAATTGTATGTAGAGAAACTTAAATACTATAAATAAATAAAACAATAACTTAATCATAAATAATAAAGGGAAAAGTAATAATGATATGTAATTTTAACTGAATTTCAGATTCTCTGCAAAGAAACCTAAACATAAGCCTAAAAAACACTTTGTTCACTTTTTCGAAGCAATGACAATGTAATAAACTAAAAATATCAGTAGTGCATCCTTTGGCTTTGCAAAATAGAAGAACAAGGTAAAGTATGAAGACTTGTTTATACAAAAGGTCATGTATTTAAATGTTTCATGTTATTTTGTGCATGTCCATGTGTATGTACATGCAAAAATGTTTTATCTCTCTTTGACAAAAAAATGACACAAATCCAAAAAATCTTCTGAGCCATGACTAACATCCATTTACCCTAGGCTACTGAAATTATGGCAAAAATAGGGGCATCAAAATTAATTTAACAATGTACCTTATGTCCTGTAATTACAAGCACAAAACACTGCACTTGGAATAGAAATTTATTTTTTCCTCAGAATGAGCCCATATGCACAGGTCCTGAATTTAATCCTCCTCACTCTCCAAAGGTTTCACTATGCAATTTTAAATATTATTTAACTATTATGATTAAGATGGTAATAACACTTTTCTGAAGTTCATATTGCCAAAATCACTATTAGAGATGCAACAGTAATGTAAAACTAGAGAAATTATTAAAAGCAGTGGAACTTGTAGACATCTCATATACAAAAAGGCAACCTCTACTTCCCTCTAAGGCAAAATATGTGCATCAAAATCTCTGCAGAGCTTGCAGGGCAAAAAAAATTGATATTTTCAAAGACAGACTTCAGAGTTATTTTTAAACAAAACCAGTCTTCTTTCCAACATTGTGAAACAAGCTTCATTGTAGATACCTTTAATTAGGATATTTTAGATTAAATTAAGTATTTTATCTCTATTTGTCGTGGTTTAACTCCAGATGTAATCTCAGCCCCACGCAGTCGCTCCTTCACTCACTAGGGGGGTGGTGAAGAGAATCAGAAGAGTAAAAGTGACAAAATTCACAGGTTGAGATAAAGTTTAATAGGTAAAGCAAAAGCAGCACACACAAGCAAAGCAAAACAAGGAATTCATTCACCCCTTCCCACGGGCAGGCAGGTGTTCAGCCATCCCCAAGGTAGCATGGCCCCATCACATGTAGTGGTGACTTGGGAAGACAAACTCCAGACTTCCTCTTCACCACTCTTCATTATTCTTGCCCCAGCTTTATACCCCAGGATGCCATACAGCATGGTATGGGGTCAGTTGGTATCAGCTGATGTGGCTGTGTCCCCTCCCAGCTTCTTGGGAACCCCCAGCCTCCTTGCTGCTGGGGTGGGGTGAGAATCAGAAAAGGTCTTGGCTCTGTGCAAGCACTGCTCAGCTAAAATGAAAATTTCCCTGAATTATCAACACTGTTTTCGGTACAAATCAAAACCACCTACTGTGAAGCAAATTAATGCCACCCCAGTCAAAACCAGCACAGCATTAGATTTATATTTTGCTTAATAATGAAACAAATCATAAGCTAAAGGGGAGTTGCTAGAACATAAACCAGAAGCAGCAAAAACTTTGTTTAAAAGATAGTTCTAAAAGATAGCTTTTTATAAAGTTCAAATCTCCCCTTGGTTACACAGTTGGTTTTTTTGGTGGGTTTTTTGGGTGTTTTTGTTGTTGTTTGTTTGTTTGATTACAGATAATAAGCAAAACTTAAACCAAAAATGCATTATTTGTTTCCCAGCATGCAAACTGTGATTTACAGAAGTGCGGGGGAGTATTGAAGATCTAAAACTCTAAATGACAGAGAGGGATTTCAAGTTTTCATGAACACAAAGCAGAAAAAATAATAATATGTCAATATATGTGAAAAAACTAAATAATTTAAAAACAATTAATGAAAACAATTGTAAGTACAAATTGTGCAATACTGTGTAATACTTCTTCAATAATTACTTATTGGAACTAAAGAGGCATCAGAAAAGTGAAAAAAGAGTGAACAAGAACGTGTCTTGAGTATCTTTTGACAAGTGGCATGAAGAAAACAAGAATAAAAATGAAAAGATGAAAGCTAACCTACTTTAAAATAGTTATGGAAGCTTGCTTTTCTTTATTTATTTTTTAAGAGTTGTTTAAACTGCTTATTCATAATTGAGCCTTTCAAATGCACATGATTTGTTAGAGTAATATGTACTTCAGCATTGTGTCTTTCCTTCTGTCTTCAGACTGACTGCTCTTTGAAGGCCTTATTTTATACAGCTGGACTAATGCTATTGCACAAATTGCCACCTTTTGAAGGCTATGATTTCAACCTGCCCAAACAACTGCCACTTTAGCACCACAATAAAAAATACCTTTCATACAACAACTCTCTTCCTTTCAGAAGGAATAATGAAACAAAGCAAAACAAAAAGGCACAACCATCCCTTTTCCCAGAGGAGTCCTGCTTTGGGGACATCTCCTCCCCTCTCACCTTTCCGGAGTTTCAGAGCTGCTGCACTGACCTGGGCACTGCAGCACAGAGCTGCTGCGGCACTGCTCCCCCCGAGCACGCCCTGTCCTCGCCCTGGGCTCTGCAGATAATCTCTCACCAAAGCCAACCTCGTTGCTGTGAAGGGTTTTCCAACACCCACACGCTCTCCCCACTGGCACTGAGGCTCCTCTTCTGCTCTGCCTGCCCTGCCCAGCTTCCCAGGGTCCCATGGAGCTTCCTCCTCTTTCCTCTCTCTGTCTCTTCACTGGGGGCACTTCCTTCAATAAAATGGTCCCTGCATGAGAACACATGAAAGGATTGGATGCTTCAGGTGATTCCCTGGAGTGCAGGGTCGCCTGTCTACACTGGGGTGCATATCCAAGGCTTTATCCATGTATTAGGCTAAAAGGGGTTGTCTTCAGTATTGTCAGATGTCCAGATCATGTCTGCCTAGCTGTGAGGTTTTGAGTTTATGTTGTCATTACCCAGTCACAGAACTAATTTTAACTTGGCAAAATATCCTATTCTCATTGTTCATACAAAGATCATTCACAGCATCACAGAATTACAGAATCACAGAATTTCTAGGTTGGAAGAGACCTTCAAGATCATCAAGTCCAACCCATGCTCTAACACCTCAACTAGACCATGGCACCAAGTGCCATATCCAGTCTCTTCTTAAACACATCCAGGGATGGTGACTCTACCACCTCCCCAAGCAGGCCATTCCAATACTTTATCACTCTTTCTGTGAAAAACTTTTTCCTAATATCCAACCTGTATTTCCCTTGATGCAGCTTGAGACTGTGTCCTCTTGTTCTGTCAGTTGTTGCCTGGAGAAAGAGACCAACCCCCACCTGACTACAAGCACCCTTCAGGAAGTTGTAGAGTGTGATAAGATCACCTCTAAGTCTCCATTTTCTCCATTATTCTTAAAAAATATTCATCAAAATTTCAGTCCTCCTAATCTACAGGAGTAGATGTTTAATTATTTTTGACTAATAGCCAGCTGTCTTCAGCATGGATGTCCACTCTCACTGTCTTGAGTCTGGTCTAATGGAGATGGTCAGCTTAAGTTAATCCTTGCTTGAACAATTTTTATTTCAACTACAGAGCTCCCTTTTGTTTTCCATCCAACTGCATCCTATAAAATCAGGCTAATTCTTAGTCAAACTAAGCTAAAACAGTGAGAACTGTTTTCTGAATGCTGGATGCTGAAGATCTCAGATTTTTTTCCAAAGTTTCACCTGGGAATGCATGAAAATGTCAGAACCATAAATTGGCTTCTCTCTGCTCTTTATCACAGACACAGCACTGCCTTCCCAAGGCCCTTATTTTCTTCTGCCTTGCTCTAGCCACAAGCAGCTGCTGAACAGCAGCGCTCACAGGCTTTTGAACTCAAAGGTATATCCGTCATTCAAGTTGCTCTTCTACACTCAGCAATGGGGTGTACTGGTTGCTTACTCCAAGTCAGGGTTTAAACTATATAAGGCATAAAATGTTTTAGGTTTAGACACTGTAAAGATTGAATTCTTTATTCAGAGGTAATGAGATGGTAACTGGAAAGGAAGTACTTAATTATTATTAGTCAGGTTAGGAGAAAAGTATCTTATCTCCTTAGGAATTTGTCTAGAAACGCCCTATCAATATGGGATTTCATTTTATTAGTGCAACCTATGGAAAAACTTGACTTCTTCATATCCTTCAAAACTTACTCTTGTATTTTAAAGTTTCAGAGAATTAAAGCATTACTTAGCTTGTGAACATCTGACTGGAAGATATGAGGTGGTTTCAAGAGAAATATTTTTGAAAATTAGACAGGAGTCAGTACTTTTTAATAGCAACAACCCAGCAGCCAAAAGAGTTTAGTACCTGCATCCTCCTGTGGAGGAATTTAAGTATCTGGGTTCTCAGAAATAACAGGCACTCAGGAAGGTACTTAACAATGAAACATTAGTATCCAGCAGATTTCCATTGCTCTCTTGAGTACTGATATTGCAGTGCTACCCTTTCAATGGGGGGGAGGAACGGGGGGGAACAAAACAAAACAAAAAAAGCAAAGCAAACCTGAAAATTATACCTAGCCTAAAAATTTCAGATACGGTGCCAAACACATTGGGAAATCCAGCCCTAGACATGAGTAGGGCACAGCTGATGTTAAAGTGCTACTGCAGCAGAGGGTTAGTGCAGCTGGGACTGTTCTGGAACATCTGTAAAGCAAAATTAGAAAAGAAGATTATACTGGCAAGTCATCTAATGCAGCTTAAAAATAAATAACTACATAAATAAATAACCTTTTGAGCTCCAAGCCCTTGCTTAGATCCTGAACAAAAGTACCTCCAGCTTTTCTTGTGCATTTCTGTCCCAGCACTCTTTCAGCAGTCATTTCATAACAGACCATTCTGTCCTTTTTTTTTTTTTTCTTTTTGTAACAAAAAAAAAGTCTAAAGGAGGAAAATGCAACTATATTTAACTTCAAAACTGTCCGTCAGACACACAAAAGCATAAGTAAGTATTTCAGCTAGTAAACCACGTACCACTTCGCGGCTAGAGCAGGCTGGCAGGGGAGCGCTAACGCACACACTACTGCGTGATGCTGCGGTGCGGGCAGCCACAGACGGGCACGGCCCGCCCGTCCCGACCAAACGCTGCTCAGCCGCCCCTGCCCGCGCCCGGGGCGGGTCGGCCACCGGGTCCGCGGGTGTGCGCGGCGGTCCCCTCCGGCCCCGGCACCGCGGGGAGAGCGCCCATCGCCGCACCGCGCCGCAGCGCGCAGCTCGTCCCGAACCGACGCCCCTAACACCGCCAAAAGTTTCGGCCGCCGGCGTGCGGGGCCGAGCCCCAAGGCACCCGCCTTGCCCCGCTTTCCCTGCCGACAGCTAGTCGGAGCGCGGCCGCGGCGGGGCCCTGCGGCAGGAGCGGGCTGCCCCCGCCCCGCACACCCTCCGGCGGCGGCAGGGCCGGGCAGGGCCGCTGCGCTGCCGCCCCCCGGCGGGCACCGAGTCCCCTCCCCGCGCCGCGCCCTGCGCCCGGCCCGCACCCGCGGCGCGGAGCGAGGCGGGCAGCGAGGCAGGGAGCGCCCCGTCCTGCCCCGCCGCCCCCGGGGACGGGGGCGCCCGGCCGCCATGTGAGAGCAGCGGGGCCCGTGGCGGAGCCCGTCCCCGGGGTGGCGGGGCCGCACCGGCTGCGGCCGCACCGGCTGCGGCCGCCGCGCCGCGCTGCGGGCTCGGCAGGTCTGCGGAGGCGAGCGGGCAGCAACAAGCCGCCGCCGGCCGCCCGCCCGCGGGCCCGCCATGGGAGCCGGGCGCGGGGCGAGGCTCCGCACCCCGAGCCGCCGCCGGGGCTGAGCGCGGCGCAGGTACGGAGGGAGGGAGGGAGGGAGGCACGGAGGCGTCGCGCCGGGCCACGGGGGAGCCGGCCGGGCTGGGGAAGGGGTAGACGAGGCTCCCTGCCAGCTCCAGCGGGAGGGGATCGGGTGGCGCCGCCCGGCCCTCCGGAAAGTTTGGGCGGGCGGTGCGAAGCCCCGGCTACCCCGGGCCGGGCCGGGCAGCGCTGCCGGGCGGGCGGAGCGCGGTGCCCCGCGGTGCCCTCGCCGATGGCCGGGGAGGGTAGAGCGAGAGGCTTGTAAATGGCTTTAGGGAGCGGTACCGCGGAGGTGGGGTTGGTTGTGCCGGGAGGCTGCAGCAGCATTGCTTGTCGTGGCCGGAGTAGTGTACGTATTTTGGTTTGGGGTTTTGGGTGGGTTTTTTTTTCTCGATTTGGCGTGCAGTGTTTCAGGGAGAGGAGCGGGGAGCGCCGCCGAACTCCTGGAGGATGTGGGTTAAATGAGCCTCGGCTGCGGAAACTCGGAGCGGCTCTACCTCTTCTTTCGAACACGGGCGAGGAAGAGGTGGTGGTGTGTGCTGGTTTGGGTAGTTCGGAAGGGAGGTAGTTTGTCTCTGCTCGCTTTCGTGTGCGTGGTTTTAGTTGTCTGTGACAGAAACGTGCTCGCTGGCAGGTATTTAAACAAAACCCAAACCAGCATACTTCCGACTGAATAAGAGGTTAATGAAAATCATCGTGTGTGCGGACAGGGAATAGCACTCAACCGGGTAATTTCTATTCCGGACCCTGCTGGATTTTGGGGAGCTCCATTTAATTCACGGGGCGTCCGTCCTCTTCACATGTTGTAATTCGAAAGTCAGCAATAACCCCCAAGCGCTCCGAGTTTTGCCTGCACCTGCCTTTGCGAGCGCTGACTCCCCGGAGTTCTGCCTGGCGCTCTCCCGGAGCCGAAGACGCCCGGTCGGTGTCCAGAGCCCTGCTATTTATAAGACTTGGCAGAGCGGGGGAGGAGGAGGAGGGCTGCAGCAGCAGGCTGTTTGCCTTTTGCATAAACTACCGAGGCAGGTTGCATATTGTTTGAGATGTTGCATCGGTGGAGGCGAGGCGGGGTGCGGGGGGGAAGAAGTGCAGAAGCTGAAGTATTCCTAATCCTTCTTTTCCTAGGGACCGTGGATCTATGAAGCGCTTCCCTCCGATGTGAATGCAGTGTCCCCTGTGGGATGCAGTAGGTGATGCCCAGCTCTACTGCAATGGCAATTGGAGCTCTCTCTAGTTCTCTTCTCGTAACCTGCTGCCTCATGGTTGCCCTCTGTAGCTCCACCGTACCCGTACAAAAACTGGCCAAGGCTCAAGACAAACAGGAGATAAAGGCGAGCCAGGAAAAGAGGGATCACACGTCTGCAAGGGACAGCCAGACAGGTCCAGGGAAAATGAATGAGATCGGCAGGAGCGGGAGGGAGGAGGGTAGCAGGGACTGGAAGAGCAAAGGAAACAGGAACTACTCGAACAAGGAGTCCTGGACTAAGCAAAAGCAGGCTTGGAACAGCCAGGGGACAAGCAGTAAATCTGGAGGCATTCAAGTGCAAGAGCAAAGGGATGCTGCTCCTGAGGAACCTCAGGTGGCTGAAGATTCATCTCTCCCCGCGTCTGTTGCCAGCGTCACTCCCGAGCCTCCGGAGGAGTACGCCTATCCGGACTACCGCGGCAAGGGCTGCGTGGACGAGAGCGGCTTCGTCTACGCCATCGGGGAGAAGTTTGCGCCGGGCCCCTCCGCCTGCCCCTGCCTCTGCACTGAGGAGGGCCCGCTATGTATCCAGCCCGAGTGCCCCAGGCTCCACCCTCGCTGCATCCATGTGGACACCACGCAGTGCTGCCCGCAGTGCAAGGAGAGGAAGAACTACTGCGAGTTCCGAGGGAAAACCTACCAGACCCTAGAGGAGTTCATGGTAAGGAATGAAGCCAAAAGTCGTTTTGTGGGTTATTCTCTTGTTTAAAGTGGTATTATGATCTTGAACTGCTTTCTCAGAGGGTGTTCTGTGTCTCCCCCTCCTCTTTTCATTAGTGTGTTAATATTACTTTAGCAGTCCTGTAAAATATTCCCCTCAAACATGACCTTTCTTGCTGTATGGTACTCTAACATTTTTAAATGAGGGTGCTGATCTTTATTAATTCCTTTGGTATTTACAGTAAAAAATGCTACTTGGAAGGATGCTACTCTGTGGTGTTATGGGTTTTGTGAAAAATGTAAGCAATATGTTTGTTTCCTTATTTAACTATTAACTGTTCAACTTCTGCCTTTTAGTGATCAAGCAGGGTTTTGTGGGCTGACTTCTATGCCTAGTAATCAGTCTGTGATGATCCCTTCTTTTATAAGTAATTTCTTTTTCGTTTTTAACTATTTAAGTAGTGCTGCCAAGGTTGCGTAATGTTTGCTTTCTGTGAATGACTATTGGCCTTCCTTTTAATAACAGCATGGGTTGCAGTCTATATTGCAGTGATACCTAAAGAAAGGACTTGAAAAGCTTCATGTTCAGGGAAATCCTTTTAGACTAGGGTCTTTTTAACATTACTGTGCAAGTTTATCATTGAAAATGCAGGATGTTACAGTGCACTCAAAAGTTTTGGAGTTGGGGCCAGTTTTCTGGTTGTTGACCTTGTCTTCTTCCATTTAGTATTTTATTGTGGTTGAGACCTGTGAGCAGGCTCTAAGCATGGCTTGTGAATTTTCTTGTGAATGACTGTTAGATACAGGACTGTTCCAAAACCCATTTCTGAATACACCAGAGAGTTTCATGCTGAATATATTGAGAGGAATATGAAATATAATTCAAGGTTCTGGAAGCTAAGCCCCCCTCAGGATGGAGAAAAAGGAAATATATTTTGGAAGGCTGAAAGAGAGTTGCCACCTTTGCTCTCTAGTATTTGCATGTTCCTGAAAACTTAGCTTTGATTCATAATGTCTTTCCATGTTCTTCAGTTTAAGAGAAAATAAATAACAGAGCAGAAATACTTTCTCTGTAATGAGAATTTTTTCATTTGCTCTTCTTAGGCAGTAAGGTGCAGAGCACTGGTGATTTGGAAGGTATGGCAGAAATTACTGTATCATCTTCCCTTTTTCCATGTCACCCTCAAGGTTTGCATCCAATTTCAGGATGGCAGTTTTCTACTTAAGAGGCAGCAGCTACTCTAACAGCTAGTTGGTATGACCTTTTCAGAGATGGCTTGTAAGATCCTTTCTTTCCCAACAAACTTAATTCTTGAGGCGTGGCCGAAAGATGAAGCTTCACACTTTCTCCATAGGTCAGTGTTTTAAAGGCTTCTCCCTGCTTTTCATTCACATTCTTCTACAGAGTTTCATTTCTTAGCCCTTTTCTGTAGTGGTGTTTTATTAATGGCTGTAAAGCAAGCCTAAAATACTGTGTTAACTGTGTAGTGAGCATAGAACCTTAATGTTCCCTGGTACATTTGAATATGGCTGACAGTCTTGGTAAAAATGGAGCGTTGAACAGTGACATTTACAGAATTGATCTGAAAAGATTTTGGGCTTCAGCTTTCTTTTAAACTCCATTCAGCTTTTAGCCCTTGTCTTCATATCTTCCTCTAATGAAACATTGGTTCTCTTACTGCTTTGTTTTACCCAGGTTTGGGCACACAAGTGAGAAGGGATGTCTGCTCAGGACAAGCAAGGAAAGTTATTGACACAGTTAGGCAGTGGAACTGCAGCCTGGTTATTTTCCTATGTGAGAACCTTGGTTTTTAGTTGAGCTTCAGTGTTGGTTCCAATATTGTGAGCCCAAGCTGGAAATGCAGCTGTTTGCCCAGGCCACTGCAATCAGTGGAGTTGTCTGGCAACACAAGGTGCAGATGTAGTCAGGTTCCTGCTGCTCAGTGGATGGAAGCAATTGCAAAATGCAACCAACTGCACAGTTTCAATGGTAATTTTATGAGTTTAAGGTTGATGGTCTTAGAGATGTTACTAATATGCTGTCTCTTTATTAAGGTCAGGGAAGGAGTTATAAATGGATAGTGATGTGATTTTTCTCTGTGTCTGCACCTACTATTTGTGGCAAGGAGTACCAGACATCAATGAAGGAAGAGAAAGGTGACCTCCTAACATTTAAGTGACAGTTTTTGCACAAACGTTTATGTATAGATGTGTAAATTACACATAACTGTTTGCAAGTCTGCTTATATAAAATTCCTGTATGGCTTGGGCATGGCAAGGAATTGCCCTGACTGGAGCCAGAAGCTGAGTGCCAGGGAATTTGAGGTTTGATGTGTTTCTTTAATTTGCATTCTGTCCTTCAGGCTTTGCTTGTGTGTGCATGTATGCGTGCATTTTTGTGTTTTCAAAATGGACATGGATGTCAGCACAACACAGCTTGGGTGTAGGGAAAGGATGAGGTCTTATAAGGCTGTTTCCATCAGCACCACTCTGGTCACCAGTGGGTATTGTGAGGCAGAATAGCAGTGTGATCACAACATCCATATTAGTGGAACTGGTAGCAAAATATTTGGTGAAATGCACTGAAGCTGGAGATTTCTAAGGCACATGGTCCAAATCTTCCAAGTAAAATTTGAAAATAAAGGCTGATATATAAAGTCTTATAAGAACCAGGAATTATCTTCAGAAGTGCAATGTTTTGGGAAAGACCTGTAGTTTTGAAAGCTGTTGCTTTGTGTCTTTTAGAATTTCCTTGCTACCACAAATGTGGGGTTTTTTTGTGGGTAAGTTACTTGGAAATCTGGAAGTCAGCAAACCCAATGAGTTTTGAAAGATTATTAATTGGTATTTTGAGGGCATAGAGGAATAAAAGCATGGCTGGTATGTTTAATATTGTCAGCATAACCCCATCCATGTTCTCCTGAGTTGTGTCAGTGGCAAGTGGCAAGTAAAAATTCCAGCACAAATATTAGTAAAAATTCCAGCACAAAAGAAAAAAAAAAATGGGGTTATGACTGATTTTTTTTTAATTTAGGTGTTGTCCTGGTTTAGGGCAAATTTGGGGGAAAACCTCCGAAGGGGTTCCTCTGGAAGAGCAAACCCAAACGGCCCCTCCCCCCAGCCGGTCCGGGAAAAGAACTTCCTCGGAGAAAAGTGGAAAAAACTATTTATTTAACAAACAAAATGCCCACAAATGTAAAGAATTAATAATATGAAACAATAAAACCTCTGCCCGCTCCGAAGAGAGATGGCAAACAGAGACAGTCCTTGCCGTGGGTGTAGCTCAGCTCACTCAGTCTCTCCGAAGGTCCAGGCCCGGCGGGCCGCAGGTGCCAGCCCTCGCTGCTCCTCTGGGTTTTTCAGTCCCGAGCAGATTTAAACAGTCCCAAGAAAAAGGAAAAAAAACAAACAAACAAAAAAAAACAGTCCAGGGAGTCTTCTCTGCCTAGCTAGCTAGCTAAAACTAACTAAAAGCACAGGAGATCTCTGTCCCACCGCTGTCCGTGCCTTGGACGAACACCAGAGAGAAGCAATGTGGGGGAGTCAGGCAGTTTTCTCAAAACAAACTGCGCGCTGTTCTTTCTCCCCCTTCACTCCCAGAACAAGTTTTAAAGGTACAGAACTGAATATACAGCACAAACAGAACAGACGATTGGGGATACAAGCAGCATAAAGTCACCCTACCACAGGTGTTTTCAAGGTTTAAGGATACAAATGTAGATTGTATATCTGCTTTAAATCCAGCTTTTTTGTTGGTTTTGTTTTGATGTCTTCTTGTAGTTAAAGTTGGACATGTGGTAGGGGAAAGCTCAAATTACTTTGGACTACAAATGATTTTTCACTTCTTAAATATGACAATTTACATGAAGCTGTTGGATAGACCTTACTCCCCTTACTAAGCTACAGCTTTCTTCAGACCCCACTAGTGGAAAACGTAGCATACACAGTAGTGCATTTGTTCTTTTACAGTGCCTGCAACTCCTCTTATACCTCTGCTCATAAACTTCCCTTTAAACAATTCTAAAGAACTAGGGGGTTTTGCCATCCGTAGTCTATTTTCTACAGGTTTTATGGCTGCCTGGTGAGTACATAAGACTTCTGTTGTCTCTTGTTGTCTTCCTGCAGTTTTTTCATGGGCAGAACTGCTGCTTCTGTAGAGTTAACAGCTTCATCTGTAGACTGTGGAGCTGAGGCACCATTAGTCATCAGCTAGAGATTGATAGGTGGTATTATTTCCAGTCCAGCCTGGTGATGTCAGAAGTGCTGAGCATGAGTGCTGCTGGGCTGGTCGTTCCCCACAGGAGTGAGAGGGATGCTCCTTGCATTGGCTGCCACTTGGAACTGCTGCAGGGAGTGCACTTGCACTGCATGAGTAGAGGGGGGAAATGAAGGACCAAATGTGTCTTTTCATTCTGATTTATTTAGCTGCTGTTACATACAGGCACTGTCTTATTGTCTCTTTCTCTAGAGATAATTATGTCTTCAAGTGTTGAGCTGCCATTAAGGTGCAGAAAGTGGGGGTTTTCTACAGTTCCTGCTGTATCCTGATGATCAGTAAAAAGCAATGTGCTATTGTTTAGTCCAGAGATGAACAGATAATGGCTGACACTGATACCATTTTAGTAGCCACTGTGGTTTACTTGCATGCTTGAAAAGAGCTTTGTAGAAATAAGCTCGTGGAGACCTTCCTTATTGCTGCTGCCATTACTCAGGTTGGTGGGTTGTTCAGATGACAGCACTTACCAAGGGTGTACTATAAGTATTCCCCTGAAATCCCATGATCTATTGCACTAGAAGTGTCTTCATTACTGCAGTATCACATTAACAGTGCACTGTTCATGAAAGATGTCGTCTTCAGGTGTATGTGCTGTACAGACAGAAATGTGTATCATGAATCATCATTATTGGATAAGAATTAGATCAGTTTTGTTTCTCAGTCAATAGTAAATGACTTATTTTTCTGAGAATTTCAGCCTCTGATGAATTTGGAAATCTAGTAAACCTATATAATTACAATATGCTTTAATTTTATAGAGGAGAGATTTTAGGAATAACATCTGTGTGCTGCCTTGTTTCCTGATTGTCATCAGGTACTCTGGTTTTTACACCCCTTCCAATATTGAATAACACAGTTACTAAACAGTGTCCTGGACTAAGGAATGTCTGTTGTGGTAGCTACCGATCTCATTCAGCTTTGACAGTTGGCAAATTTGTATCTTTTCCAAGTCATGGCAAAAAGTGTTAAATTTGTTTGAAAGCTTTAGGTTTGCCTTGTTGATCCTGATCCTTGAAACTGAGTGGTGCTATCTTTTTTCAAGTAGGATTATGTGTTGTATAATATTTTCATATTAAAAATAATGTCAAAAATCAGTCCTCCTTGAAAACCATGTTTTTATAATTGAGTAAGTGTTGTTTCCTTAATACTTAGGAGCTCAGGTTTGCTGACACCCAAAACTTCACGTGTGGTTCAGGTGCTTACTTGAAATACCAGAGCCTTTCAACTCTGAGCACTGGATCAGAAACCTCCTCATCTGCCTGCACTCCAGCTCTGGAAGTGAACATGACAATTGTTTAAAAACAATTATGGGACAAAGTTGTCCCAAAGTTTGTAATAAAGATCTTCTGCACTTGGCTGTCAGGCTCCGTGTGGGATTTCATAACATATGCCGTGGTGTTATCCTTGGTAGAGTGTAAAGCAAAGGGAAAACACAAAGTGAGTAGCTGGCAAAGGAAACCTGAAATAAATAATAGTAATAAAAGCAGAAAGCAGCACAGCAGGAGACCTTATTTAGGCTTTCTAAGCAGAGTGGAGGGCGTGAAAGATATGTGAGTGCATAAGAAAATAAAAGCCTTGGCAGGTGGGAAGGAAAGTAGCAAAGCATGAATGAGCATTTAGTTGGAGATGATGCTTTGCAAGCATCAGCATGTTTGAACTTTGGAAGTGAGAAGGATGTGAGAGGCAAGCAAGCAGAGAATGGATTTGAAGAAAAAATGAGATAGGCTGCCTAAAAAATAGGGAGAAGAAGCAGATGATCTGCAAGTTAGACATCTGGGTGATTCTTCATAGAAAAGAATTATTTTCTTTTTTAGATTTTATTTTTTTTTTCTGCTCTTATTGGAGAAGTGCAATGGAGGATTGTCTGCATCAGCTGGAATCTGGAATGAAAAAGGGTCCAAAAAAAGAACAGCCTCCTTCTTAAGTAAATCAGTATCTGCACAGATTATAGATTTAGAGGATCGCTAATAATAACGTTCAGCTGCATTTTCATCCTGTGTTCTGAGCATGGGTACCCATGTGGTTTTTTGGAGTGCAGCAATGAGATTTACAGTATAGCATTTATTGCTCTTCACATCCTTGCTTCCCTCTATCTTGTGTGGTATGAGGATGTCAGCAATGTAAGTGTGATGTGCCTGGTCAGAAATGCTGAGGAGGACAGCTGGATTTGTACATGTGGCAAATGCAGACATTTCAAAGTCTATTTTTTACTAAAAGGAGTCTTGCTACTCTTTTGTTGGGAATTCATTTCTTTCAAGTAGGTCTTTCACATAATTATCTCATGGTATTCCTATTCTGTAAGAGTTCTTCAAACCCAGTAACATTTCACTAGGTATAAAGGATTACCTGTATTTTCCTTCACCCCTTTCTTTGAATTTCAACTTCCTTTCAGAAAGTTACAAGTATTAGAAGAATTGTCCAAGAACAATTAACCTATGGGAAATACCTGAATTCAAAAGAATGGGCTTTTTTTCAACCTGTCTTTGAAAAAGATAATTTTCAATAAAAAGAAACTTCCTGCTACCAAAATACTCTCAAACCTGAAAAAATTACAGTAAGGATTTCCATTAAAAGAAGTTTCAAACTTCTTTTAGCAAAACTTTTCTTCTTAAAATACATTTTTTTTCTTTAAATTATTTTTTGAAACTCTAATAGAACTAAACTGGATTGTGAACTTAGTTTTTAGGAAGTTCATTAGAAATTCAGTAAGGTAATTTTTGTTTTATTTGTATTACAAGTCTTCACTGTTCTTGTTTTCAACATCCCTCTGACTTTCCCATTCAGTGTGTAGGTTCAGAGAAGAACCTGTTTTGTTTTGGTTTTCTTTTCCCACTGGGGTTCTGTAGTTTTGCAGGAGCCCAGTCTTGCTCTCTGCATTATTTAAGGCCACAAAACCCATTTGTTTTAGAGTGGGGAGGAAAGTGATGTGAAGGAGAGAACACTGCAGATGAGAAGGTGGGCGCTGCACGCTGCAGGAGTGCATTAAGTGAAGGAGCTAAAGGGTGACTGACTGGGTTTGTGTTTCAGGTTTCTCCGTGTGAAAGGTGTCGCTGTGAAGCCAACGGAGAAGTGCTGTGCACCGTCTCAGCCTGTCCCCAGACCGAGTGTGTGGATCCTGTGTATGAGCCTGACCAGTGCTGTCCCATCTGCAAAAATGGTGAGTCATGCCTGCAAAACTAGGAGGAGGCCTCTGTCAGAAAGATCCGTGTTGTTGTGTTCTGCTTCTGAAAAATACGTCAGACACTTTTTCTCGAATGGAGATGGAGAAGAGTTGTGTGTATAGTGTAATCCTGTTGTGAGGACTTGGCTGGGGTGGACCCAATTATGACCTACCGGGATTTTTGTTACCCAAGAGACAATTAGGATGTTAATACCAGCTGTTCATCAATCTCTTGGATATATAATTTGCCTGAACTCATTGTGGCTGTGTTTTATGTAGGCACACAAAATGGAACTCAGACTCTTCGTATTATTCACCTTTCAACATGAGCAGGAAAAGCTACTTTTGTTCTCAATTCATATTTGTTTCCCTTTCAGATAGTCTTTTTTTTTTTTTTTTCCTTAAGGCAAATCGAATGTACCTTATTGAGCTCATCTAATTTTCATAACTAAATGAATTAAACTCCCAAGTTTAATTGAATATTTTTTGTAACTAAATTAGATAGAAAGTCTCTCTACTCCCAGCAAGGGCTTGCATTAGATCAAAGTCTTAGTCTATTTAGAGGAAAGAAATTACATGACATACTAGCTCATCACTTATAAAGAAGAAATGATAATTTATTAATAGAAATGAAAGCGGCAAAATCTCAAATGAAATTATATTTAAAATTAAAAAAGACATTTAAAAATACTCAGATAATGTGCACACATCTGTTATTTCTCTTCAATAGGTAGATTTCATTACACTAGCTAAAGCAAACTGCTTAAAATTGTGGGAAAGTTGGGGGAGGAGAGAGTGTAGAGCATATGGTTTCTGCAAATTCAACAGTGGATGATAAGGGATTGTTAATTGCATTGGAGGAGTTTCATTTGTATGGATATAAAAGTAATTGCTTCACATCCCTTAATTGGTTGTTACAACCCTGAAGGAATTTATTCTTGGCTGTACAGCTTAAGGGCACTCTCGTTTCTGGAGATGAGGACAGGCATTTTCTGAGGTATTTAGGGACAGTTTCTGAGAAAGTCTGAGTTTGGAAGCTGGTGATGTCATAGCTAGGTAGTCTGAGGGATCCTTTAGCACTTGTTTGATGGCGAGAACTCCGCTGACATTGTGTGTGACATGCTCTGCTGCAGTTCTCCAGGTTGAAGTGACTTTAGCTGGGAAAAGGTCTGTTTTCAGTGTCAGGGATAGAGTTACAAGCAGAATACGTTAAGGCTCTCTGGTCTTTCCCACTGAATTTGTCCAGTGATCTTAACAGTGTTTGGGGCTGGGCTGACCTTCCATCAGCACACATTCTCCCACAAGCAGCAGCATAATGCACAGCAGTGGCAGTCTCCTGTTGATGGCTCTCTTTTGGGTTGAGGTGGTGTACCAGTGCAGGGCTTGGCTTGGCTGTTCACATAGATTCCCTGACAATTTTCCCAGAAATGAGGAAAAGTTACCAGAAATTGTACATGAAACATACCTTTTGTTGTGAGGGAGCTGCCTTTTCAGAGCTGTTAGAGCTGTATTACCTGAGTTCTACCAGCAAGAAAAGGATGATCTTGTCCTCAGCCTCTGAATCCCCAATATTACTGGCATATTTCTCCCATATAACTGCGAGCTGGCATCTCTGACCCAGTTTCAGACCAAGGTGACCACAGCTGTCTGTTTCTAGTGAGCTGTACTGTCACTTCTCTGCATGTCAGAGAACCAGCAGTGGCTTTCCTTGTTAGTTTTTAGATGAAGAAGAAAACCATTAGCAATAACAACAAGACGAAGATAGCTCAGAAGCAGCTCAACTTTTCTGGTTCAGCAGTTTCAGTATAATATCATGAGGAAACTTCTGAGGAAACCTCTCCGTCTGGGGCATGCATTTAAAAAATAAAAGGACTGTTCGCTTTTAGAGCTTATTTTCAAGTACAGTACACGTGCAGTTCTCTAGGAACTTCAGTGAATTGCTGAATGTTTTTAATTAGATTTGAGCAAAAACCTACTGAGCAGGAAAACCTACCCTGCCTCATCCTCTCATTTTCAAGACTGCTGAAACAAATGTGCTGTGAATGTGAGTTGGAGAAACAATCACTGCATTGTGCTTCAGGGTTGATTGTTACAGCAATGACATCAATGACATCATGTTAGTGACACAAAAGAGCTTTGGGTGATATCCAGGGAGCTCAGCCATTTAACCTGAGTGGTGGGAGAGGTGGAGCCGTAGAAAGCATCCAAGTGAGGTAACTGCTGTCATGATCTGCAGTAGAGCATGAAGGGGTGGGAGGTGAAGTTTGGGTTCTCTACGTTACTAGCATTTGTGTCTTGAAAATGCACACAATCAAACTGATTTCCCTCCCCTTCCTGCCACTTCCTAACATACAAGACCTTCCCAACTTGCCTGGTGCAAGACTACTGGCAGTGACCCAACAGTGAGAGCTGAGCTTCTGTCTTTGGTAAGAACATGTACAAATGCCTGATTAAGAAGTATGGAGGAGATCTAGTGAAAGCCTGTGATTATTAGAAATTGATGAATTCAGTGTCTTGACAGGTGTAAGACCCTGTGCCTTATCTCTTGTACGAAGGCAGGTATGTAGTTGACTTCCCTATTTTCACAAATATACTGGCAACCCTTATGAGAAGAGGCAGATGTGTAACTGCACATTGGGCTTACACAGCTGTGCATGTGTGTAGGTACAGACTTGCTTTGGATGTAAGCAGTGCTGAATGGAAGACTTGTGGAATTAAGGAATAGTTGTATGTGTAGTATTTCATAATCTTCTGTATCACATCCTGACTTTCAAAAAGAAGCCTGGATACTTCCATAGCTGGAGATGTTATTTTCCCCTTTGTGGGCAGGGACAGGGAGTGCTTTAAAAGAACATTTGCTCTTAAGAGTAGTATGTAGAAGAGACAAAAGATAACATCTCACTGAGAAGATCTTGGGATTAGAGGAATTTTCCTGCTTTTCCTGTCTCAAGTCACTGCAACTGACGGAGATGTTTTGTGTTTCTCTTAAATGCCATGAAAGGAAACAGGGTGAGGACAGAGGGGCATGGAGGAGAGGCTTCCTTCTCATGTGGATTGGCATGTTAAGCTTCATGCTTTTGGTAACCATCAGCACCAGCCACAAGAAAAAAACATCCAGAAAGTTAAATCTGACTTCAGAAAGTTGCATTAAGTAACAGCTGCCCAGTTCAGATCTCCATCCTGCTATACAGTATTAGCATTGTGGTTACTTTTGTGGAAGACTGTGGTTCCCAGCAATATCAATAATCTTAGATTCAGGTACAGACTTTTCTACAGTTTGTACAGAGTTAAGAGTAAAGATAATGGGCATACAGTCACTCTTTCATTGGGAAAAGTCTGGGTCCTTGTCACTGATGCATTTGGGGCTGTGGAAAGGGAAGGGGGGTAATACTGGTAGTGAATTATCTTGCTCTAGGTTAAATTACCTTGGTTGTGTGTTCCACTTCTATTGCCAACATTAGAGCCCTGCTAGGCACACACAGCTGAGTTCTGCTGTGCCTGAAGCCTGCAGCCATGGAGCAGCCGATGGAGTCAGGGGTGGCCCCACTCCTGCCGCTGTGCTTGCAGGAAGATGAGATTAAACCCGTAACCCATGTGGAGCCTGAGGGGGAGTCGTGGTTGCTAGACCAAAAACCATTTTGATCTAAGGTCCCCAAGAGATTTTGATTTCATTATATGGCTGAAAGATTGCCCCAGATAAAATGAAGAGGATCCTGTTGCCCTCCTGGCATTCATCTGTCTGCGTGTCAGTGTTGTTTCGCTGTCTACAGCGGGGAGAGCCGAGATTCTCCTTTTGGCAAGGGCTCATAGCTGTACAGTCAAAAAGAAAAACACTGATGCCTGGAGGATCAAGTGTGTTCTCAGGGCTGTAACGTTTGCAGGAGATGTGTATTTTTACTGGCTCTGCAATAGGGAGACTTTACTGATTGAAGTCATTTCAGGTGCCTTAGGTGGAATGAGTCAGGACCTTATTCGATATTTGTGTTCATAGTTATGCTTGAAATACATGCATCATTTGGTTGAGATGATTGCTGCTAATGAGGTGCAGGTGTAATGTGCTGTGGCCAGGGCGGGTGTATGATGATGGTTTTGTATCCTTGTGCTGTGAGATTGAGTCACTGGAACTTGCTTTAGTACCTTTCTGTACACTTACAGTGTTTAGACCCAAGGTGACTTTAAAGTGCTTCTGAATGGCAAATGGAGACCTCCATCTGAGGGAAGGAGCTCTGAAGGGAGCAAAACCCTGGTAAACGGCTGGCAGAGCTGCTGTCTCCTTTTGCTGCTGTTCATAAAACAGGACTTTGTCTCACTCAGGACTCAAATCTGTTGAACAGTGGTGCTGGTTGATGCAGTACTGTCATCCCTCTAAGATCCAGGTGGAGAGAGGCTGCGTTGGGCTGGGAGAGCTGTCTGGCCATAAGAAAGATGAGGATGTTTATTCTGGGCCCATGGAGGGGAGTTGCACATTGGCAGCTCTCACGTGAGCTGGCTGTTTGCTCTGCCCTGCAGCCCCAGCCTCGCTCAAGTACCATGGTGAATCTGACCGGTAAAATTTAATGTCTTTCTGCAGTGTGTTTAAATAAAATATAAGACCTTGACCATAAATGCCTTCATCTCAGCAATGAATAAAGTACTGTCATGCTTTGGTGTCCAAGCAGAGGTCAAGGCAGGACTATTGCAAACATCAGGAGTGTAACTGCTGTAAAATTTAAGTCATCAGTGCCTTTGGTTCCTCTCTTCCTCTTTCTGTTGTCACTTTAAACAGCTTTTTCAGTCATGCTTTGGCAGCTAATTTATGTATAGCAAATGAGATCCAGAAGTTTTAAAGCGTGAGAGTGATTTCTTCAGTCTTTGTTCTGGGGAGGGGATCAAATCAGGTGGTCATGGTGGCGTCTCCTAGATGTGAAATACAGGTACCATAAAATGATTGTAAATTCTAGTCGATAAGATTTAAACAGTATTTCATTTATTTAAAAAATGGATTGTACACTAAAAAGTAATAACCTAATGGACAAGAAATTATTTCAGACTAATCCCAGTTCCACCCACCCAGTATGCACCAATGTGACTTGTTCCCTTCTAATGTGTTTATTTGAGGCATTTGAATGCTTGTGTATGCAGGGTGACATTTGCTCCATGTTTCTGTGTGCATGAATCGCTTAGTAAAAACTTCTGCATGGACTCTCCACTTTAAATAGACTGTATTTGACAAAATGATTTATAATATGGGACTCTTAACCAAGAAACATTAATATTCTAGGGGGAATGAATATTTCAGGGAGAAAAACACCATTTAAGTTGCACGAACAGCTGTATCTGGTTAAAACTGCCTAGAGATTATGCAGGTTGAAAAACTGTAGCAGGTATTTTGGCAGACATATTGAAAACAACAGTCTTGCTTCTTTTTAGTCTGCACTGGGTATTTAAAGTGGCTTCCAAATCTGGTGGGTGAAGTTGGTAAAATAGTTGCAGTAGTTTTTATTCTTGGTTTCTGCTGCTGATGAAGTTGAGAGGAAGTTTGGTCTGTATTGTCTTAATTCAAGGAATTCCATTATTTCATCTCTCTGCTCTCTCTCTCTCTCTCTCTCTACTGTGGAAAAGTTGGTGGCTTCATAAGGCCATGTGTGCTTCCTCTGCAGAAATCACAGAATTTTATTCTTCTGCCATTTTTTAGATCCAAAGCTGTTTAAATGCACATGGATCAGTATTGCAAAGTGGGCTGAGCAAAGCTTTATGCCAAAACCACACAGGTCTCGTTGTTTCCAGCTCACATCCCTGTGCATGCATGCATGTGGATAGTAAGATCCACTGTTGGCATTCCTCGTGTTCAGCTGGCTAAGTAGTGGTAGGTGCTCTTATTCCCTCCAAGGGTGTTTATTTAGCATACAAGTTATGTTGACTTCCAGGGTATATATATTTTCCTAAGAATTGGAACCCATCTGAGCATGAAAATAATCTGTCTGAAAATATGGCAAAAGTACCCAGTTATACTGAGCCTGATCACTTACAAGGATAAATCGGTTTATATAGCGTGTATGTATTTATTGCAAATAAATATTGTGTCCTTTTTTTTTTTCCTTCCAGGGGCCAAAATGCTCTCAGTTGGGAGTTCTGCTGTCGAGAGGCAGCTGTAACTTCCCCTGAGTGTATGATGTCCCATCACTTTGCTCAGACACATGAGGACAATCAGAAATTATACTGACCTTGGTATTTAATGTGGTATTTTATACTTAAGTAGAAGGATGTAGAAGAGCCTATTTAACTCTAAAAGCAGTGTATCCTATAAAGTTTTTAGAACTCACTTTGCAATAGTTTTTCATTACAGGCTGTTACAGTGAGCCTGAAGAGCATTCAGTGTTTTGCCTCTTACTTGATACTGCAGGCTTAAGTCGTATATCAAAGCTAAATTCTGCTGTATCAGTCCACTTTCATGGCAGGTGCTTGCAGGGGTTATCATTTTACTGTAAGGTGAAGTAGAAGCCAATGATGATGTGCCCCAAACTGTTGTTTAGTGGTGATAGTCCCAGGTGAGTGTGGCAAGCAAGCCACCAGTTCCTCATGGTGGTCAGAACTTCCATGGGTCTCAGCTACCTGGCTTCTTAAAGTGCATTTTGTGTCAGCCTCAGGAGCAGAAAAATGAACGTGCTTACTGTGCTGACAGAGAAAGAACGGACAGTGGAATCCTGGGATGGGAGGAGAAAACTTCTAGCAACTTTCGTGTATCTGATGTACCTCATAGTGCTTGTCAGGGCAGTGTCATGTATCTGCCATCCTGTGTAGTTCTGGGTGCTGGTTAGGCTCCAAACAGGAAAGTGCCTTCGTGCCAATACCCATCAGAGTATTGGAGTAAGCAGTGTGCTATTGCTTGATTTGCTTTTCCTGACACTTTCTCTGTTACACAGAGCTGCATTTGGGCATTTGATTGGTTTCTAGCAGAACAGCTAGCCCATGCTTCCCAAAATGAAGTCATCAATTGCTTTGGGGTTTTGTTTGCTTGTTTTGTATTTTTAAGTACTTCATGTAAGCATTTTCTGAGTTTATATTGCAGTTTTGTTTCTACACACATGGAGATAGGTAAGATGTAAAAAGAGAAACATAGATCCCAGATGTCACATTGTGGGCTTCCCCTGCTCCATACACTGCCCCCAGGATTAGTTCTTTATTCTTCAAAGAAAACAAACATTAAGGGAGTTGCCTGATCTCCTACATTCTGTATTTATATGCTTTTCATTAGAGAAAATTTTCCCAGTGCCAATTTTGCTCCCCCATTCTGCTATTGGACATCTATTTTAATTTTGTATGTCACCAGCTAAAATTGTGGCAAACATTTGGGGGGCATCTAGGCTTCCCAGGTCTGAAATACTCCTGTGCATCTTGCTGTATGCTACATCCTTGGAGTAATATTCCCTATGAATAGGACACTTTGCTATTTGATTAAATTGTGGGCTCTGTACTGGTCCAGATTGAGTTACCATAGGTTAATTCATTATCCAGTGTCAGCTGAGCTACTGTATTGTCCATGTGAGCTCTTAGTTGTGTTCTTTGCAGATAATCCTGTTTGTAAATAGAAGCTGTTTATTAGCTAGGTGCTACAGTAATACGTCTATGTGGCTGATTGGTATTTTGTGGTGTGATCAAAATGAACAATGAAGAAAGATACACACCTTGTGCATTTTGCTTTATGTTCTTTTGCATTTTTTCATTGCCATTTCATTATGTTCAATGAGGCATCCAAGAGTTTGCTTTGCTTTGAGGGGAAATGGAGGCTTATATTAAAGTGCTGTGGTGTGTTGGTGTATCTCATATAAGAACACTACCCTCTGATGATAAATGATGTAATCAAAATCTCCTGTAGTTCTAAGTGCAATGTGATTTTCTCTGTTTGTTTTTTTGTTGTTGTTTTTTTTTTTAATAGGAACTTGAGATTTGGGCATTAAGGAAGATGTGAATTGATCCAAGTGACTTAGTTGTTGATGGAAACAGGGAATTAGCTGATTTCATTGGATTTCATTTTCTTACCACTTTTCTTTTCTGTGGTTGAGCTTTGCAATCACAATGGCCTTTCCACGCAGTGCAGGATTGCCAATGCCAAGTTTGTCTTGACATAACTCCTCTTTCTTTTTGAGTTTGTTGAAGGTCTTACCATGAACATGACAGCAGTCTCAGAAGTTTTCTTCTAGTCCTGCTGGAACTGTATTTGTATATGAAGTCAAAATCTGATCAACAACAGCAAAACCTGTTTCCTTTCCTGACATGAGCTTGACCAGGGGCTGACTGGGACACCTCTGCCAGTGTTTGCAAAAAGGGTTCTGAAGGGAAAGGAGTGATGAGTTCTTAGGGAAAAGGCTAAAAGCTTCTCTTATTTTTTATTGATATTTGTGAAATCACAGTGCTTGTTTTTCTTGTTGCTCTAAGTAGCATCTTACTGTTTCAAACTGCTGCATTGGGGATCCCCCTGAGCTGTGTGCTGTGAGAGTCCTGAATTAAGTCCCTGGCGATTACCTTTGCCCAGCAGGTCAAATGTCTTTATCAGCTGGAGACTTAAGTACTTTCCTAATTTAAAACCTTGATCTTTAAGGTGGAAGGAGCTTTTACTTTGTGAACCTTTGGACTGCTTCAACAGGGGTAATTATCCATACAGTTTTGTTTCCTTGAGCGTGTGCAGCTGTAGAGCAGCAGTGATTAAAAAAAAAAACAACCTAAAAAAAGAAAATAACACACTTTAAGTAATTCTTTACCTTCACCAACACAGTTACCATAATGATTAGCATTTCAAAGCTGATAGGCAATCAAAAACTTTGATTGCTATTTTCATTTAGGGAAACTGGGGGTTTTTTGTTGGTTTTTTTGTTGGTTTGGTTTTTTTTGTTTTTTTTTTTTTCTGCCTACACTAGTGCTTGTTAAATTTTCATTAGAGGAATGACTTCCTAGTGGTAAACATCACTTTCTTTTAAATGCCCTGTTCTTTTTGCTGAGTCTTCAGCTCTGTTTATTTCTGTGCTGCTAGCCCTTGGATAGGGGCCCATTATAAAACCATATGCATAAGTTCTACTTACCTTACAATCCTGTAGATGATGAGTGTTTTTTTCTCCTACATCATTTCTTCTTGCTATTGCATACTGGTTACTGACCATCTTTGTGAGCAAGTCACACACTCTTTATTACCCATGGAAAACATAACTTATCTTCACTGTGTGCTCTCCCAACATGTTATTTAATGGTTTTTCTTTGTTTTCAAGTGGAATTGATCAGATGGAGCAGTGGCAAGAAGAAAAGAACAAGCAATGCATTCTAACAGGATTCAAAATACTATTTGGTGAATAGCATTGAATAACGAAGATCCACATCCAAACAATTGCTTTTGGGCCTCCTGTGTTTCAAATACTTGCATTGTTATCTCTTTTCTCAGAGGTAGTTTCACTGAAGTGTGATGTTAATTGCTTTTTCCAGAGAAAGTAACTTGTTATGCTCCAAAATAGTTTCCATTCCGTTCTGCTAATACGATGTCAGACATTCTGGAGCATTTTGCATTCAAAAGGGAAATCACTGGTTAAGCTGGACAATTTGGGGGGAGATATGCAAATAACAAGCCCTGTTAAAGAAAAAGGAAGGAGTAGTGACCATTAATCATATCCCATGAAGCCAAACAAGGCAGCACAATGGTAAATGGAATTCAGCAAAACCATATGTTAAGTAGTGAAAGAAATTGCTTGGGTATTTTGATGACCATTTGTTAAGATTTGTGCCAAGTGGTTTTATTTACATATCAGTGTGAAATATTGTATGTAAACATCTGTCAGGCTTCATTAAAAAAGGCTTGCATTTATTAGAAGTACACTATTATTTGAAGACTGGTTCCTTCCACCTGGCTTGTATAATCTTCCATGTTTGCTGAGCACTCAGCAAGAAGAGGTTGCAGAAGTACAGAGAAGAGCAGCAAGAAATTCTCCTGAATATTCCCCTGTGAGAACAGATGAGGCCTCTAGTAGTGATAGTGCATGAATTAAAAAACATGTGATAAAGTGTGGTACCAGGGGAGAGGACTAGTAGAGGATAGCTGAAAATCTTCCCTGTGCTCACAAGTCAAGGGAGAAACAAGAAAATCAAAAGACATCTTACATGATCTCTTGAAAGCACCACGTAATTAACCCATGAACTCACTGCAGAAGATAGTGCTGATAGGCAGTTTCCTAGGATGAGAATAAAGATCATGTCTTTGATACAAGGAATAAAATACCTTAACCTAGCTACCATAAAACTGGCAGGGACGGCATGCTGTAGAGCCTCCCAGAAACCTGCTCATTTTCACACAAAGAGAAATAGAGCATTGTTTTCTACTGTCCACATCTTACAATTTCCTTTTTGAACTGCTTCTTTTTAAATTACTTTGCAGAAAAAGGACTGGGCTGTCCTGACTTTAGCCCAGCTAAACCCATCCTGGATGGGTACTTTCTTGTGAAGGCAGGAAGACAGACCTAATGAAGAGATGTTAAAACAGCAGCAGTCCTTTTCCTGCACAGCCATTGCTCAATCACTGTGTTGTGTGCTGGGCCAGAGTAACACCTTACTCAGTACTTGTAGATGATGGAGATGAGACCTTATGAGGGGTCATTTGGCTTGGTCTGCTCTCAGCTATTCTATCAGCCTTTCTTTAAATGACCTAAAGGCAAGTCTTTAGTCATGAACTGCTTGTGTAATAGCTATTCATGCTGTCTAAGACTTCTGAGATTGGTCAAAGGACTCTGTATTTATAGTTTGTGCGTGTTTAATACAATCTGCTGAAGCACTAATGGGGGAAAAAAAGGCTCAGAAGCAAATAAATTACAGCAGTTTATGAAGTTTTGATGTCAATGTCATACAGAATGTGCCACCCCACAATGAAAACTAATTATCAGAAGGCCATGGCAGACTGCTAACCTGATATTTTGTTAATGAATGGATTAGATGGAGCTTTGACAGCCACTAACATGAGCAAATGATTGTTTTTAAGACCACTTTATGCTGATGTCCAAGCTAAGCATGATTATGACAACTTAGAGGCAATTCTGTATCCATTATTAAGCCCCTGCCCCTGTCCCTTCTTTCTTTCTCCCCTCCACTCTTCCCCTCCAGCCCCCTTAGATAATTAAGTCTAATTATATATGCACATTTTTAAGCACTCCTACATGCAGCTGGCATACACAAGGAAGCTTCATTTACCTAGTTTGTAGCCTAGACATTAAATCTGAACGTTGGAGTTTGATTTCAGTGTGCTTAAATAAGCTATGCTTTCCTCCTCACATGACTGTTGTGTTTTGCTGTGATTAGATAAGCTGCTAAGACATTGGAAGAATCATCAAGTCCAAGTGTTGGGGGAAGGAAGATCCAGGTTTGCTGCCAAAGGCTGCCTGGCTTGCTGGCAAGCAGGTGTTCATCAAGTGTACAGTTTATATGCCTGTGGTGCTGAAAAATAAACACTTCTTTGGATTTTCTTGCTGGCAGCTTGTTCAGCAGAGATGTTTTAACTGCTGTGCAGTCTTCATTATGAGAAGGTGATGTATTTGTCAGTATGAGAGGACTTTTTAATTTCACATCAGCTGAGTGTTTAATCTTCAGTCTTCTGAAGTTAAGTCTGTTGTGACAGCTGATTCTTTCCAGTCAAAATGACTGAAGAGTCAAGTCAATTATCTTGAAATACATGGGTTTGTGTTTGTGCCTCGGTATGACTGATTAGTTTTTGGCTCCACGTTCTGTTGTGGTGCACGCTTCCTCAGGGCCCTGGGGCTCTCTCTGTGACGGTGCTGCTGTCTGTGCTGTCACCTGGCCATGGCTGTGCACCAGAAGATGCTTCCATAAAAATCCCTGTGTTATCAGCTCAGTGGAGGAGGAGTCTGGAAACTTTTACAGTCCTTTAAGCAAGCTTTCAGGAACGGATAAGTTCTCTCGACTCTGGTTTTGAGGGCTCTGCCAGAGACAAATATTTGGAGTGGACAATTGACAGAATGTGAAAATCCCCCCTGGTGCCAGTCATGACCATGTAAATGATATACATGGGTTGCAATATCTGAGCAATGCAGAAGGGAACGTTACAGATTCAGATAACACAAAACCCACTTACATTTACCCAAGCTGGTATCAGCTCCAATGGGGGTTTTCACTCTCTGAGATGCAGCTGGCAGATTTCCGAAACATTTCCCACTTTGGAAGCCCTCTGGAAACAGTTGCCTACAGTGGTCCATGGCCATCACCCTTTTACTTTGACTCCCAGGCACTGGGACAAACTCTTTGGTTTGGGCTCTTGTGATAGGACAAGGAGTTTTAAACTAAAAGAAGATAGATTTAGACTCGATATAAGGATGAAATATTTTATGATGTGGATGTTGTTGATACTCCATCACTGGAAGCGTTGGAGGCTGCATTCTGGAGCAGCCACTGTCATTTCCTCCCTGCTTTCATGTGTGGGGTGGTTGATGACTTGCTGTAACCTGGGTATCCTTCCATCTGGACTATGTTTCAATGGGTATGTGGGGGAAATGCCTGCCCCCAGGGGCCCATCACACCCTTCTTTTGCAGAGAAAGCTTCAGGAGTATTGCTCAAGCTGCAGGGCTGCTTTTGCTGTAGAGCACTAGAGGGCAAAAGGTTGCCTTGTTATTATGGATCCAGAGATGAAAGATGACATTTTGGTTGTCTGCCTGAAGCTGTGGGCAGTTGTCTGTCATTAGTTGTGTGTAGCTGATACTGTAATGCATTTGTTACAACTGTAAGGCTCAAAATCTAGTGTTTGTATTTTGCTGCCTTTTCCTCTTTTTATTAAGTGAAAACAGAGGTTTGGATTTAATCATAACATTTCTACAGACTGTGGTGAGTCACCCTTAATTCACCTGTGACTGTAATAAATATGAGTTCAAGGTCTCTCCTTGGCTGCACGCTCCTTGCAGTGGGGGTAGCTGTTAACTGGAGCGAGCTCTGTAATTACAGAGAAGCCCAAAGATGTATTCCCAAATGGGCAGGCCCACAGAAAGGTAAATTCCCATCAGTTGTCACTAGAGGTCAGCATTAAAGTAATTTTAAGATCAAATCTCTTATTACCATGTAGTGAATTGTCTGTAGATTTGAACTGTGGGTGGTTGTGACACAAGTGGGACTTGCATAAAATGAGTAAAATATGCAGCTTAAATAGTTGGGTTGAGTCATTTCATACATTCTTATTGTCTCATGTTTTGATGGAGTGACTGCTGCTTTTGAGGTAAAAAACAAGATGATTTGACTTGTTATCTTTTCTTTTCCCTCCCTGCTTACTTGCCTACTTTACTTTATCAAAATTCTGTGTTCCTTTTCAAATTTGTGGGTTTGGGTTTTTTTAGCAGAGTTCGAATTGAATTGCTGTTAACATGATTTCCAGTCAGGGGTTGGGATCAGAAGTACAGGTACTGTTACGGTTCTGTTGTGAATCACTGGTTTTTGCAGGACAGCTGCTGGATATATAGGAAGTGGTGTCCATGTGTATAAGTGCATATTGTGTGGAATCAGAGACCTAAAACTTTCTCACCAAAGCCCTGCCTCTAACTTGGGTGTGGGTCCCTTCAATCTCCTCCGAATACTCCAGCTAAAGAAGCACTGTTTGTAAAAGGTAGATATTGCTCTGAGTTGAAATAGAGTATTTAGTTAGTTTGATTTTTTGATATGTGCTTTAATAAAATGAGGAGTAGCCCTTGATGCCTGGTTTTTTCTTGTGGAAACAACATATATAGATCTAAGTCTCAAATAGCAAGATGGATCCATCTGTGCCAGGGCATCCAGTACATGGCCAAGTGGAGCTGTCTGTCTGTGTTGGGGTATGTAACGTGTCTGTAGGCTGTGTTCATAGAAAGCTTCTGGATACATTAAATATTTGGCTGCCTGAGAATGCCAGGCCATGGGTGTACAAGAAAAAATGCTGCCAGTTGCTGCAGCTCACTGAGCCAGACCTAATCTCCATGGGAGTGATGAGCCTTTTGAGGAATTGTAGTTACCTTCTGCCTGTGAACTTGCAAAATTGCTTGTCTTTGGGCTTGCAGCGTGTGCTTTGTTCATAGCAGATTGTGCTTAGCAATAATTGGCACTGTGTCTAATCCTTTCTGGTTTAGGACATGGAAGAGAATTATATGACATGACAATGCCTAGAAAATAACAGAGTAGCCTTGTGTGAATGTGGTTATTCATCAACATGGGTTTAAACATTGTGGTACACATCAAGGAAGGAAAAACAGAATTGATGGGGAAAGGATGGAAACCTCCCTGATTTCAGGGAGAGCGTGGTGTCTTGTATGGCCTTTGAAACTCTAAAATAATGAATAAAATATTTTCAAGCATCAGGTTATTTGATTATATTTACGTTTTTAATTCCAGATAAAATGATGTTATTTAATGGGTTCCAGCCTTCCATTTATGGAAGGTTAAATGACATTTACGTTTTGTGATGTTTGAAAGACTTGACTTCTCCAAAATTGTGTTAGTGTGATAAACCAGCTTCAGTGATAATTACAGAGAGAATAGCTTAGCATAAATGCATATATATGTGCTTTCATCATTTTCGTAGAAAGACGACCGAGTAGTTTCCAGCAGTGAAATCTCAGTGCATGTTTTCCATAAAAAAAAATTAAAAAAATACTTAAGAATGCCCCACACCAAGTGATTTGTGCCTTCACAAGGTGCACCTGTAGGAACACCAAGCTGCTGGGTGAGTCAGTATAGATGGCTTTCCGTGGACTGCTTAGGAGTTTGGTAACATGACACAGATTTCTTCAGTCAGCCTCAATTTATGGGTTATTTTTATTAGGAAGGTCAGTGATCTGTCTGATCCTAATTATCCCATCTGGCGAGTACGCTTGAGGCACACAAGTTTCCTGCAGTTTGTGTGCACAAAGAAATGATGTGCTTACCATGTTATTGAGTCAGCTCTGATTCCTTGGCTGCACAGGAAGGTGTCTGCTGGCAGCTGCCTTGCCTGGGGTAGCCTTATATGGGACTCTGGAAAAGAGTTTGCCTCTCCAGTTTTATGGGGAGAGCTTGCTCTACTGCTCTGCTGTTGGGATTTGCGTTTTCATCCCGTGATTTATTTTTTTTAACATATTTTATTATTTGTTTCAGTTCAAAGCTGTGTGTTGGTTCAAAACTTCTCTTCACTTTTTCAGAAGTTTCAAGTTCTTCTTGCACCACTGAGTGATTAGGTGGGCATTTCAGAAAGACCTCCAGGTCTTCCAGCTGCATTGTCCTACAGCTAGCATTGTCTATTTTAAGTGTTTATACAGACCTCCACAAGCACAGTATGTAGTGAACCCAACCATGTGCAGTGCAGTTCAGCTGCACAGTGCCTCTGTAACACACAGAACGAGTGTTGGGGAAGAATCTTGGTGGACCGAGTATCACATCATTGGTCACGTGCATATGAGACATGGACAGAAAAGGAAATTACGTGTAACTCCTCTTGGTTTATGTTTTAGCCTATGAACTGCTAAATCCATCTGTTCTTTCCTAGGGCATCCATTCAAAATTCCAGTTGAGAGGAATAGAGATTACTGACATGTACTGTCACTATATTTAAATCTTCACCAAGACTATGCACAAACCACAGATCCTTAGAGACATCTTTTATTAATGAAGCTTCTCAGTCAGAGGCAATAATACAGATATATATTTGAAGACATTCAATTCCATGCTTTGTAATCCTATTTCAGCTCTGAAAAGAATGTAGTATAATTCTGGCTGGAAAATGTTTTAGATAAGTGTGTTAATTCAGTCAAAACTGTATGTTCTTTATCTGCTGCTAATCTCCCTCATTAGTGGCTCTTGACAAAACAGTGCTATGTAGAAGGTGGCAGTGAAACTGATAAAAATCCTATTTTCTTTGTTTAACCAGAAACAGGTGTGCAGTCTGTGTATTTTCTCTGTCAGCCTTGAGACCGCTGGTGGGATTGAGATAGGTCTGTAGCTATAAGGTTTGCAGCTTCAATTCTGTCACTGGCCCTTTCCCCACTGGTTTGAGCTATACCTGTTTGCACAGAGCAAAGCCGTGCCAAACTGTGATAAAGATTATGTGCACAGGAATGATAAAAGCATACAAAATAATATTATATCCCAGGAACACGCTGATAAGAGGAGGCTTGAAAATCTGTAATAAGGGAGGGAAGGCTTGCAGGTTTTTTTTTTCCCTACCTCTGTCTAGAACAATTTCAAACAAGAGTGTGCTAGCCCTTGTTATGTCCTTGTACACATGCAGACTTGAAAAGAGAGTAAACACTTCTGGTGTTGCAGTGAAAATGTGGGCACTTTTTCTGATATCATCATTGAAATGTGAAATATTTAAACAAAAAACATTTTGTTAATTTGTTTGGAATATAGCTCAGAAAAAGTCTGGGATATGGAACAAAGTAGTATTTTTTCCTTTCCTGATAAATTTGTTCTGGTGCACCTGTCTGGTGTGGCTATTTCTTGGTCATCTAAGATGGTCTTTAATTCTGTCAACATCTCAGTTCAAATATCACTTAAGTGATTTAAGGAAAGGAGAAGGAAGGTATGGGAATGAAGAAAAAATGAGAGACAGGAATGAAGAGGAAGAAAGAGAGGAGAAGGAGTCAAAGAAGATGGGAGAGATGAATGAGAGACATACACTTAAGAAAAAGATTGTATCCCCATAGTGAGGTAGGCAAGAAGTGCTTTTATTGTAGTCTGATGTATCTTGTTATCTGTGTTTGGAGGGGAAGAATATACCTAGCCATAGGGTCAAGTCCAAATGTTTGTCCAGTGAGGAATTAGGGAGTGGGAGGCATGGAAAACAGAACCGTGGTGGCCATATATTCTCCACAGACCCAGCCTGCATCTACTTGGCTGGCCGTAACCCTGCAAGGCAGATGGGCACAAACTGTGGTGTGGTGCACGTGTCTCTGTCTTCCCTGAATCTGTCCTGCACCAGATTTCATTGAAATCATTGTTTTAATAATCTTCAACAAAGTTGTCCATCACCATCTTAAATCTTTCCTCCCAGCATCATAGGACCTAAGCAGGTCATCATACAGATGAGATTGTTGAGATTTTGTATGTGTCTTACAGTGTGACTTTCATCAAACCACAATTCTGTTGCTTTGGCAGGAGATTTTTTTTTTAATGTATGAAACATAGCAGCATTTTGCTTGCTGTTTGCTGCAGCTAAATGCTTATTAAAAGGAATGTGGTGGTAGAGATCTGTAGTCAGTAGAGGCAATGGGGTATTCAAGAAAATTGATTGGGTTTTTTTTGTTGGTGATTTCATTTTTTAAAATTTCTCGTTATTCCCTTTAGTCATAATAGATTTTTCATGACCTTAAAACTAATTGTGAACAACAGAGGAACTTAAGGAAGATTGAATGATTTCACTTCTGAGTTGTTTTCTGGATGAACAGACATGATGCTTTTCTTTGTTGGTAAAAGTTTTCCATGCTGCAGGTTGTAAGATACCGTTTCATCTTTTGCAAGTACAAAAATCACAAGAGAGTGTAGGAAAGAGGAGAATGTCTCCCTTTGTTCCAAGGTCAATATCATATGCAAATTCTGTGTTTGGTACTTCAGGGACTCCCAGATTTTCAGTGTCTAGGGTAAGCATCCTGAGCATGAGAAATTCAGAATGGGGACGCAAGGGCATCTCATGCAGTATGAGTCCACGATATCCCTATGCTATGTTGTTTGGGGGAAGCCCATGATGCCCAATTCTGCTAGTAGACATCAAAGCTGGCATTGGCTAGAAGAAAATATTTCAAGTTTGGGGAATGATTTACTTTGTCTTCCTCTTTCATTTTAAGGACATACCATCTGTTACAAACAGGAAGTTCTGAAATGAGCATTTCTGGTGTCTGGTGGCACCTGTAGCTCATGTGACTTTTCTGGCAATGGTAATGAATTTGTTGCTTGGTTAAAATGACTCCCTCTCAGCTGCTTTTGGGTGGTTTTATGTTTACTTGCATAATTCAGAAAGGATTTCTAGCACAGGTTTCTTGACCAGGTCAAGCAGTGTATCTCAGCATCTTAATGCCTCCTTCCTCACACCACATGATCAGAAATGTCTCTTGCTTAGAGAGGCTTCTAGTCTTGGGGAAACTTTCACTACATTTACAATTGGCTTATATTGGCAACAGCACCACAGTTTCCAAATCCATGAGCATTTGTATGGAGAATAAAAAGTAAATCCCTGGTTTAACCAGTACACAGTCTAAATGCTCGTTTCTCATAAGGAGTATGTTGTTATTTTCATTTATACGGTTCTTAATGTCGTAGTCCCCACACTATCATTACTTAATCAATTGCCTATCCTGTACACAGGGTGATTTTCTCACCCTGACATGTCCCCTTTTATAGCCACAAAACACGGGATTTGGATAGCAAGTATGGAGGGAAAAAATCCAATTGTTATTATTCATGACTGGAACAATTCAGTACATTATACTGATAATCCTGTGCCAACGTGAAGTTTAAAAGTATTGAAAAAATAGAGCATGGTGTTAATCATTGATCTCAAAGCTCAGCCAGTGAAGGAAGCAAGAAACCTTCAGGACACCTTTAAAAGTAATTATTATTCATAAACATGCTTGTTTCAGTTTAATAAGCTTGTTTGTTTAACCCTGGCTTCAGTTTCTTTAATTGCTTTTATTAAACCACAAAGGTGGTACATGTCTAGGTAAATGGGGAACTTTCCACTTCCACGTTCAAACCATTTATTAAGAATATGTGTACTCAGGTGTACTGCCATGCTACCTGGTTCCTTTGGGAGAAAAAGGTATGAAAATCATTCTTAGATAAGGACTTATATCTGATTGAAGGTGTTGTGTTTCTCAGGTATTTTTCTTGGATTGCTCTAATTTTAATTGCCAACTTTCAGACTGACTGGTTTGGACCATAGCCAGGTTACATTCGGGTCATTGCCTATTTATAATGTTTTCAGAACAGACAGTGCAGGTGTTGATTTGTGTGCACTCTTATGTTTTCTATGGGCTTCTGTTGTTTGCAGTTGTGCAGAACAGGACGATTCAAATGGCCATTGCAACAATTTTACAGATTTTATTTCGCAAAACTGCAAGGAAGGAGTGCCTTGTCCTGGATATAGACATCTAGATACAGCAGCTGAGCTCTTTGGGTTACCCAGTCTGATTTGGCTGTGTTGCACAGCTCTGGTCATGCAGTCCTAACAGACTGAAACTAGGATACACCGTGCTCTAACCTTATCTCTAGAGAAACAGGAAACAAACAAATAAAGAAAACAGAAAAACTGAAGAAGAAAATAACAACACCACGGCTCTCCTTGATCCTGATCTAGGACAAGGTCTTTTGTTGCTGCCTATAATAAAAACCAACAGTTGAATTTCACCACAGAAAAAAAAAACCATTAAGTGACCCACGTATCTATATTACATGTGCTTTATGGTAAAGACAGAGTTTGGTTATTTTAAGTTTTTTGGTAACAGAAGAGTAGCTGTGAGGTGAGAAAGCAGATGGTCCTTCCGCTGAACAACTCACATCTTAAATAAATAACTGTGCAAGCATAAGGAGAACGGGAGAAAGAAGAGGGTGTGTGTACACATCATCATGGTGTGTGAAGCTGTTCTGTAACCCAGTACTTCTCAATGCTGAAAGTTTTCAAGGTGCTGAACTATTCAGATCTCATTTTCCCCTGTGCAGCCTGTGAGCTTTCTATGAGATGTTGACATCTATGTCAAGAGATGACTTGGACTGTGTCTGACCATAGGAGATTGTCCACAGCATTCCTGTGTCTCCCCAGCTGTGATGTGGATGGAAAGGTTTGACTGAGGAGAGGTCTTCCACTCTTCCTTCAATCAAGGTTTCACATTACCTGCAGTACTGCTTAGTCTCCTCCAAGACATTTAGGCCTCTTTTTTTTTTTCATATCTTTGGCCAGCAGTTTTCTGCACTTTTCAAGTTCCTGCTCACCCACAAAGGGGCAGGAATCCCTTCCCCCTCAGCTCTTCACATGTAGATTGCTGCTACCTCCTCTTCTGGCTTCCAGATGTCCCAGCAAGCAAAACAGGGTTAAACCTTAGTCTCAGCAGCTCATGTAGCATCAAACAACTGGCAGTGGGGAAGAAACCAAGAGATTATCTAATGTGACCACAGAGGGAGTTTGCACGTATGGCTGGAGCTGAAGGAATGAGTGCTGCAGTGCCTGGGGAAGCTGAGCCAGCCAGCAGTGCTCGCCCAGGAGCCTCTGTGGCACCAGGAAGCTGCTTTCACACAGAGCAGGACAGAAGTGCATCATCTCTAAACCACCTTGTGGTTGGCACGTGGCAGTGTCATAGTCAGGTGTGCCCTCACATGGTCAGGGACAACTCTGTTAAGCAGTGGAAATCAGGACAAAACCAGCAGCAGAGAGTTGTCATTCATGATCTCTTCAAGTCATCTCTGGATTACTCCGATAATTAGAGGATATGTTGACTCATTTGCCTGTGCTGTGAAGCTGACAATTATTTGAAAAGGAAATAAAGTGACCTCTGAGGTGGTGCTGGCTGCTCTCAGCTAGGGGTTGCCACTGTGAGGATCATGGACCCAGGCATTTAGGATTGCACATCTGTTCTTTGCTGTAGGTTTAATGTGATTTTAAATGGAAAATTGAAAGGCATGAGACAAAGAGGAAAGTGCATGAAAGGAAAACTGGATGTCATTTAGTGGAAAAAAAAATAAAAACCTGTTAGAAAATACTAGTCTTTGATGTCTTGGTTGTTTAGATCACATAGCATTAAAAATAAGATTAAAAACAAGATTAAAAACATGCTCATTTTATACATCCTATCTGCATCATTGCAAGCACTTTCAAGTTGCAGTCAGTTAAGAACCTTTTAATGATAATGATCCAATTATTTTTAAGACTTGGTAATAAATACAGCATGTTGATATTTTAAGGGTTTAAATTAATGATTTCAGTTTTACAACTTGGTAAAAGCTGTTGTAAGAAACAGGCATGCCATATGAAATTCCATTGGCCAGGCACCCTTAAATCATACTCTATTCCTGCTACATTACAAAACATAAATCAAAATTCGAAGCCTGTAATTGTTTTTTTAATGATGGCATTATTATGTTCAAATCCCACATGGAGGTTGTGGCTGAGGTGTTTTCAACAGCAGTGAATAGTTTGAATCTTTCAGAGGTGAGGATGTACAAACTAGTGTTTTCCTAAACAGTAAGCTGTCACACTTGCATGATTCTTTGTTTTCCTTAATTTTATTATGAGAGTTTTTAAGTACTTCCTTAAAAGTGAAGAGGGAATTAAAATGGATATATTATAATTAATGGATGATGAACACAGACTCTTCTAATTATCTTTTGGGGATGACAGTGATTCTGGACAGTGATATCTGTAATATCGCCTCTGTAATAATTGCCCGTAATTACATGCTTAATAGTAAAAATACTCTGAAGTAGTTTATCCCTGGTTTTGAGCTTTGTGGAGAATCCAGCTCTATTCATTGCAGGGATCAGGCTCTGCTGCTGCTCTTGGCTTCCTGGCACAACAGCCCAAGTCCTGAGCCTTGATCAGACCTTTAAGTTATTCTCTTGAACCAGCTCATTAAAACAGCTGCAGTTTCTCCTTTAGGCAAAGATTCAAGTGAAGTGACTAAGGAATTAAGAATGAGTTCATCTGAATTGTCCTCCTGTTTCCTTGGGTGCAGTTGTTTTTTGTTCTAGCACAGCACTGTCAAAACAGAGGCACTATCAGGATGTGGATGAGAGAGGAGTGTGCTAGCTGTGTGGAGAAAGAAATCTGTGCTTGTACACTCATTTATTTTATTTGGTAAAGGAGACTGAGCTCTGTTTTGCCTTTTTGTGGATAGCCTAGGCTTGGCTTTAGAAAAAAACCAAACAAACAGTGATTCACAATTAAGCCTGTAGTTTCAAATTTTGTCTTGCAGAACAAAGACTTTGTCAGTCCTTTCGTGCTTTCCTTTGCTCTGAGTTTTCATGCCAGATGAACCAAAGCTGTTTACTCCCAGGATTGAGTATTCATCTTCCACTGTGGGCAGGTGAACACTGGCAGAGCTGAGCTCTCTTCAGCAACAGCTTCAAATGAATCATGCTGAGCCAGTGGCCTCAGTGCACTTCCCACAGAGTCTGGTGTTCCTCTTCTGGAGCTGGTTAGCAGGCAGCTAGGGCCTGTGTTTATCCCTGCAATTTGTATGCTGCTTTGGTGTTAGAAAAATAAATCAGTTGTTTCTAAAGCAGCATGGTACAGGAGATCCAGATCTTACGGGAGAAGAAAATATTGTCACTGACAGGCTCATGTTTGCTGATATATTTTAATATTTTAACCAAATGCATGTGGGTTTTTTTCTCTGATTTATAATACTAAGTAGAATACACTTTATGCAATGCATACAGATGGTGTAGTATATAATAATTGTATATACAGTACATTCTAAAATAATGTACGATATAATACACACAAGATAAAATTTGTTGTGTGTATGTCTGTGTATACACAGGTGTATGTGTGCACAGACATACTCTTTTTTTTTCAAAACCCTACCCTGCAGGGGTAGTGGGTTTAGGTGTAATTACAGCGTCTCATTGACCGGGAGAGAGTGTAAGTTGTGTATAAAATCATCTGCTTAAAATAAGTTAATGGCAGTTTAGTCCCCTTAGTAAATGTCCCCTGGTACATATTCTTTAATTGCTTCAGTTGGTCTCCTAGCTCCCTTGAGCAGAAAATGCCACTGAAAGGCTTCCATAATGCATGGAAAATATAATTCAGTTCATGCTTCTAATAGAGCAGGTGTCTCCCCCAATCTGTCTTAGTCATTGAGCTGCACTGAGAAATTTCAGCTTGTTACAGCCAGGGGTGATAAATTTTGGGGATTTTCTTTTGGATTATGCCTGTTTGTAGATTCTGATTTGGCCCTGGTGACCTGGTGCTCAGTGGTAGCCTAAGAGTGGTAAATATATCCTTATTGATGGCTTACATACATATGTATGTATATAGAGAGAGCATATATATATATATATATATATGCTTGCTAAAGACAACCTTACTCTAAATGAATTACAAGAAAAAGGAAAAAGTTTAATGTAAGTATCTGTGCATAATACTGAAATACCACAGAGGAACTAAATTATTCCTGTGACTGATTTGGTAAGAAAGGATGGAAATTCATTTCAAAAGCCCTGGGCTCCATCCGTATACTTGGTTGGTCCTGCCAGGAGATTTTTGCCTTTCAGGAGCCGTCTCCAGCTGCTACTTTGTTCTTCTGTCTTCTGGGCCAGTAGATTGTGAATCAGGTTTTCTTTTGGCAAGGGAGTTTTCAGCAGTGTTAATTGGTAACAATCATTGTGGTCTTAGGGATGTGGAGGTGGCACATGAATTGCTGGTTTCTTCAAGAGAGCAGTGGAAGTACTGTTCATGAATAGGAACTTTTCACATGTACAGAAAGGGGTATATTCCCCACTAAATATTTGTCCAACTGTGTAGATTTCCCAGTTGTCTTTGCCTGCAAGTGCACTAATTGACTATCACACCAAAAAAGCATTTTGTGAAGATTTTGAGCCTATATATTAAAAACATTATTAATTTTCAGTTAACTTGTGTTGCATCTTCCAAATTTCTGGTATCCTGGACATGTTAGATCACCTAAGAGCCCAAGCACTGTGTGCACTAATATGGGGACTGAATTGGGTCTGCTAGGTGTAGGATGAAGCACAAGCAAAGTAATTTGTGGTACAGAGGGGTTTGGAGAAGGATTTTTTTGTCTTTGGTTAGCTGGAAGAAGAAGTCATTAAAGAAGTGCAGAAACTCGTTTTGCAGCTCCTTTGTGTTGCTAGATAAGTTAAGCTAACTGTCTTTGACCCACAGGTTTATGAGCCTTCAAATGTTGATGAGATGATGGTTTTTGACCTCTATTACTGTAAGCTGCAGCTGTTTGCTTCTGCTGTGGTTTAACCCCAGCTTGTAGGAAGTACATACCATGCAGCTGCTCACTGACTTCCTTCCCTCCCTGTCCCTAGTGGGATGGGAAGGAGAATCAGAAAAAGGTAAAACCTAGAGGTTGAGATTAAGAGTTTAATAACTGAAATAAAGTAAAATAATAAGAAGAAATAATAATAGTAATGAAAATCAATATCTTAGATCTTTTCAGATATTAAATATAGAGCCAACATGCTTTGGGATATTGTTCAGTACATGTCCCACAGCAATCTTCGACAAGTTCTTTGACAGCCAAAAACCTGTGGTACATCTGTGTAAATTCCCAAAGTGATACCAGCATTCTTAGTATCTCACCTTAATGCGAAGTATTGTCAGGAGTTGAAATTGCACTTTGGATACAGATCAGTGCAACTTAGCTTAAGAATATTCCATGAAGTTATGTCCTGTGACGAGCTGAAACTTGGGTCTTCTATAGTGTGACTTGTAGTGTCCCATGTGTTTGGAAAACTTTGCTGAGAATGTAGCTGTGGAATAATACGTGACACACTTCAAGCAGCTTTTTTTTCTTTTTACTTTATGGCACAAAATAAACTTTTTTAGCCAAGTTCCTAGCTATCAGTAGGAGGCTGAAGGACACTGGCTCTTGGTACAATTTTTTTCCATTGCAAGGAACTTATTTCCGTCTATTGTTGTTGTGAGAGCATGATCAGCACAGAGCAGCAATTCGAGGAGTTACAAGCTGGCACATTGTGGAGACCAAATAGTGCCAGCTGGGCCTGAGGAGCAGAGTGATCCCTGGTTGTGCTTTCCTGAAAGTGCTTGGACAAGTTCCATGTTGTGAGCAAGATGGACAAAACTCATACATCCAAGAGCAGTCCTTGAGGCACTTTTTAAGTGTGCTCTCCAGCTGTGTTTAATTACACCTCTAGCTGGGTAAAATTTCCCACAACTTTTAAAGTCTCTGGCCCCGTACCTGGACTCATGCAGCTTGAGGTATGTGACACTGAGACTTCCTACTATTTGTCTTCTAATCCTTAAAATAGTCTTCCTCTTTTAACCCTTCAAACAAACATATTTTAAAAAGCCTTTTTTTTGTTGTTTATAGTCAGCTGCTAAAACGATTTGGCATCTGTGCCTTTTTGCATCACCTGTCGAGGGAGCAAGAACTGAGAGACAGATGCTAGTCCAGCATGTCCAGTGATGAGTTCTGAATGAGGACTGCTTTTCCACTAAGCTCTTGTCTGTCTTTATAGAATTAATGTGATTTCTGCAGGCAGTGTAAAGCTCTGATGGGGGGAGGAGAGTGATTTTTGGGAAGGTTTCTTAAAAAATCAAATGGTCCATGTTTGGGGGGTTTGCAGAAAATGGTTCTTATAACAAAACCAGACCCTCGGAGGTTTACTGTTTTGAAACATACATACTAGTGAGACAGAAATCTCAGATGAGAATTGTCAGCTGTAGATGCTAGAATTATTATCTGAAAATCCTGTCTGCAGCTGCTGAGGACAGAGCTGAGGTTAGTCAGCCTGCAAGCCGTGCTCGTTTCTGTGGGTGGTCCAAATTGTCCAAAAGCTTCCCCAACACTAGGATTGCTTGGAAGGCTCAGTGCTTATCCTGCACTGTTCTTCTGGGCTGTGCAGAAAGATGATAGATGATAGGAAAGATGATGGTCTATTTTGTAGTTGCTGTGTCATCAACCACCCCTTTACCCTGGGGGAGCACTCCCTGTATGTTTCCATGCTTTAGTTCAGATTCCTCTAGCTGTTTACCTACCACGAGTGCCACTCTGGCTCTTCCCTTTCAAGAGCAGTGGTCACTGGCAAGGACTGGAGGACATTCTTGGCACACATGGGTCTCTGAAGAGCTTGCAAGCTGGGTCCGGTGCAGACTCACGTTTGAGTCAGTTTCAGAAGATGTTGCAGAAATGTTTCTAATCGCAGACCTGGCCCTGATCCACTCCAAAGGCTCATGCAATTATTCTCCCCAAGTTATAATACAAAGGAGTCTCTTTGCATCGGACATTTCCCGCTGTGCCAGGCTGTGTGTCTGTGCTGCACTCCCTTGTACCAGTTAGGCATCGCTGCACCTAGTAGCTTTATCTCCCTCAGGCTGGGCACAGCTTGGCTTCATTTCCATTTGCAAAGGTGTTGGCTATATGCTGAAACATTAGTCTTGCCTTCAAAAGCAAATGCTTAAATTCTAATTCATGATCATATAGGTAACTGCTTTACAGCGAAGCAGTGCTGGTCGGCATTGTCAGCAAGGCCCTATGAATACAAGTCATCCAAGCTCATACTTCAAAGGTAATCTGGTGTATAACAGCCATAGATCTGCCTCATTTTTCACATGCTGTGAGCACCACTAAACATATTCATACAAACCTTTGCTTTGCCACACAGTTCCCTCATGACCTTGGAAAAAAGGTTTTGGAACTTTCCTATGTTTTAAATTATGAGAATGAAAATCTGTCTTCCCTCATCTGTTTTTTCTTGCTTGAATTTGAATTATAGCAGAACAAGTTTCATTATACAGTAGTACATTGTACCACGATTAGGGTCTCTGCTGGAGCATTAAATATTACTATTCTACATAATTTTCATTTAAGCAATTGTTCTTGCTCTTCAGTTGCCTTCCGTGCTGGTCCTTCGTTTATTTGTGTAAGCACAGGTGCTTCATTTCATATTGCACAGACAGGCAACACTAAATTTCATAGTAATTTGAGTGTCTGTGTCTCTGTGTGTGCCACCCGAACACAGAATCAACGACAGAGCTTAGGTGTATTATCTGAGACTAATCTATTTATTGAACAGATGTTGGGAGGGAGGAAAGCCATCTTTCTTCGAAGTGGCACTTTTAATTGTGACTCCAATATATTCTTACTTTACAAAGCCTTGGTAGAATTTTATTGACTTGATATGTTCTTTGCAAATGAAAGTTTCAAATGCATATAGAAATTGTTGTAACAAGCACCAGTGTGTGCTCCTATTTGAAATTGATCAGGTTTTGAATTATATTAGCCATATATAACATTGTAGTGAAGTAAAAAACTTTCACAATGTGAGCTTGGGAAGCCAGTTTGTTCTGTTCTCCCCTTCTTCTCAAGCTCTTAAAAAAACCCCACCTTCCCTCCATTTGTCTTGGGTTTTACTTGGCTGAATGCGTAGATTTGTTCTAATTCCAACATCTCATTTGGTCTTGGGAATGATCAGCACTGCCCATGCTGCCCCAGGGGTCTGCAGGAGGACAGGCTGCTTTAGCCACGTGATCTTGGGCCTCTGACTGATCATATATTTTGATTTCTTATGTGCATTAAATCTCTACCAAAATAACCTCAAAGTATATCTCTTAGAAGATGACACGTGTCTGTCCCCTCCTTGAAAATTCACAAGCTGCTCTGAAAGGTGCTTTACAGTCTGCTTAGCCTGTGATTTCTGCAAGTACCATTATTCTAAAAGCATGAATTAGGGAACATCCAAGTATATCTATAATATACTAAAAGCATAGGTTATAAGTGCCCAATGCCCATAATTATTCACCGTGTCTCCTCAGTTTCATTCTTTTTGGGAAGGGAGATTTGAGTCCTCCTCAATTCACAGAACTACTTTGGAGTTAATGGTTTATTTGTGTGTGTGCACAGGTGCATGAAGACAGCAGTTTTGAGCAATGTGACTGAGTTTTGGGTTGGAGTTGCGTATGCAACTTTTTTTTTTCTTAAAACCTGTAGGGAATCTTTAGGTTTTGGATGGTTTAGAAAAGTCTATCAAAATGCAGAGGAAACCAATGAGCAAAAATGTGGATGGTCAGCAGCATTCCATGCCTAAATTAGCAGCTCAATCTGTGTAATAACTATAGGGCAAAAAGTCATTCAGCAAGGGACCCCGCAACTGTGAAGTGACAAAGCATATTGGATGGAGAAAAAGAAACAATTTAAACTTTATTAAGGTATTCAATATGCTACATATTGAGTAAATCTTTAAAAGAAAATGTTACTGATTGAAAAGAAATGATATGAATTACCCCAGTGCTATCAATTTATGGCAACGACTAGCCTGTATTAGAAACATGGAAATTTTCAAAGACCTATACCTGTCAAAAAACAACAAACAAACAAAAAAAAAATCAACCAAAAAACAAGAGGCATTTTTTTCTGGATTTCCACTAGGATCTTAATAAGACTGTTTGATTTCTGCTAGAGAAAAAAAGTCCAAAAAATGGCCCTCTCAGAAATGCAAACTTATAAGGGGTAGCTGTTCGAAAGCACCAAAGTGGTTGCAGTATTTTTGGTCTGCCTTGAATATACCTCAGAATGTTAGGGACAGCCAAGATGTCAGGATCAGCTTTTTTATCCATGTTCTGCTGGAGTTCAGGAGATATGTGGGTAAATTCATGCAACATGCACTACTATCATGAAAGCTGTAGTAGTCATGAGGAGAAAGCAAATCCCTCACCAGGGTGTGGAATTCCTGAAGTGAATGTGCAGTTGGCAGTACTTGTCGTGCCTGTCAGTGACAATGTGATACCGTGCACCTTTCTGGTCAGGTCTGCTGTCTGTGCTTGAGCAGGCAGCATCAAGTGGTGCTGCTGCACAGCAGATGGGGTCCTGCAGCTGTCTCAGAAATCAGGAGGAGTTTAGGGCAAGAAAGGAAGCAAGGTAAATCTGACTGGAGCAGAAGGAGATGGAAAGGCTGGAGGTGAAGACAGAAAGACAAATGGAATGAGAACTTGGAGATCTTTGCTTGCTGTAATTTTATCAACTTTAAACTTTATTAAAAGGTAGGAAAATTGCTTACAGATTGTACTTGTGTCTACATGGCAGGTGAGGGACTTAGGTAGTAAGAAAAGTAGTGTGCTAAGGGTGATGCTGGGTGCTGCAGCACATAAAGACTTGGCAGTGGGGTACATTTGAGAAAACTTGTTCAGATGTGATGTACTCATGCCACGATAGCTGGAGGAAAAGAAAGTGCTTTTAAGTTTTATTTATATTGCATGACCTCTTTTGAAATCTCTTTAGTGCCTTGGGCCTGGTTTCCTTAACATGCAGACTTGCACATTTCTGCATGGGAACCTTGCAGATTCTTCAATTTCCTTACTTTCTTATTTTTCCACTTTTTTTTTTTTTTTTTATCGTCCCCATTACTCTCTACTGCAGTATGGCCAAGGTGCCCTCTTATCCTAACTCTGTATGCTTAAATGCCCAGTACAGTCTTCCTACAATCCTTTCACATAGCTCACATATGGAAACTGAACACAGGGCAGGACTGTGTCTTAAGGGGGAAAAATAAATGTGGTGAGGGTTGAAGCTTTTCCTAAAATCTTTCTCTAAACACTAAGCAAATGAATAAGAAACCAAGCCATAGGCATTCTGTCTGTAATGGGAGTCAAATGTGGTCAGATATGGCTAGGCAGGCCAGCTCTCTACTTTAGACATTTTTTTCTCACTTTTTAACAGCTTGGAAGTGGAATCTGTCTTTTAAGCAGAAACCTGTGTTAGAAGTGATCTTTTAAAAGCAATGTCATCTGCAGGAAAAACCCACAAGAGATTAGTTAGTGGGGAAAAATAAGTGACTGTGTGGCTTTTAGGAGTTATACTTTGAAAAGAAGTGAAAGTTAAGGAGGAGAAGTGCCAAAAAGCTAAGTTTTTCTTCCTGCCTTCCAGTATGGCTGCCATTTTATCCTATTTTAAGAGTTTTCCCCTTTCTGGCTTGTCAGCATCTGTATTCAGTCATTACTGGACAACATGATTTTATTCAGTAAGAATAAATATTCCATAATTAGCTGAAATATCAGTCTCATAATTACAGGTATAGAGATGTTTTATTTGATAAGACTTTGTGCCCAGAGGAAAAAAATGACATAATGTGCTAAGAAGGCTTAAAATCTAAAATCTAAACTTATCAATCTGATTATTTAGCCATGATTAGGATATTTTGACTTAGTATCCTTTGACAGTTCTGGTGATTGCATCACTAGCCAAAGATGAAGATGTGCTTAACTATGGTTTTTATTGCTTGACGTTTATGGTTTTTATTGCTGATGAAGAGATGTTTGGAAGAGATGTTTGCATATGATTCCCTCATGCAATCTCGTGTTTGCAACTGTATTATTTTGCCCTGCTACTAGATGGTTTTACCTGGAGCAGTGTTCCTAATACAGTAGAAATCAGCATGACAATCACGCTTGAGGAGAGAGACTCCTTTTTGTATTTTACTCCTTGATGTAATGTGCCTGGAATGGTACATATTCTGTATAAAAGTTTCCATTCCCAAGGGGTTTATTTTAAAGCATTTATTTGCTTTATTATTTATTTACATGTTTTATTAATGTTTATTTATCTTATTCACAGTGTTGTGGTCAAGATTTCCCTTAAAAACCGTTGGTTTGGTTTGGAGGTTTTTTTGTGATTTTCTTTCTGTTCTGACCAATTTCCTCTCCTCTCTTGAAAAGCCATCCACAGCTTTTGTTCCACAAAGATTCCTTACAGAATTAATTTTTAATGCATGTTAATACATGGATTTCAATTGCACATGCATAAATTACATATAAACTTGGAATAAAGAATCAGAAATCAAATTACTAATCCAGTAATGGTTGCAGACCTTACAAGTACATATCGTGCTATTAATGGTTATAGTATCAAGTGCAAAGGGAGTAATTGCAAATTAAACCCTAGAGCAAGACAGGAATGAGCCTCACCTTGCAAAAGGGAGGAAATTAGAAGATCTGCTGGTTTCTTCTCATTGGGCTGATATCCCCCCTTTGCTAGGACATCAGTTCTTCTGCAGGAAACATCTCCTTTCCACATCCCTGAATCTCACGTTTTACAACACTCCCATCTACTCTGCAATTAAGAGCTTCTCATTTTAATTTAGTTTTATCTTCTAGGGAGGTTCTTGGAAATAATAATTTCTACTCGACACAAACTTGTCAAGTCTTCTTTACACGGATGCTGTGTATGCAGCAGGTGTGCAGTGATCATTTTCATCACCAGAGAGTAGAAGAATACCCCCAAGACAGATTGAGTAGCTATCACTGTAATCATACACCAAGTGTTTGATTGTTGGTTGTAGGATATTCTGGAGTAATAACTTAATTAGAAAAGTAAAATTTAAGTTTTAGCTTTACCACTTCTGTATTATTTTATTACTCTTTTTCTAGTGCACTAATCTGAGTTTCAAAAAAAATCAGTTCATAATGTCTTGGGAATCATTTACAGTTTCATAATGCTTTGGTTTTGCCTAGGAGAAAACAAACATTGCTTTCGGATAAACATAAAAGCACCAGCTGTTTTCCTCCACAACTTTTATTTCCATAATAATTGCCTTTGGAGATAATTTTACAAGAAGAAGCATATAATATGTGGAAATATTTAAGAATAGGTTTACAATAATTCTATTACTGTACATACAAAGACTGGTTTTCATGCCTCAGTAACTGCTCCAGAGGTCTTACATGTTAGGGAAAAAAAAGGAAAATAAAGTTCTAGGAAGCAGCCCAGCTTCTCAGTGCCAACTTGGCCATCTTGGGGGCCGTTTCTGGAATCAAATTTGATTTTTTTCAGAGTTTTCTGGACTATTAAGTTGATGAAAGGCATCATCCGATTTCTTACTTTTCCCTGAGCATCCTTGCAGGAGCTTGATGGCTACTTCTGTAAACAGGAGCTCCAGTAATGCTGGTAGAGCTTGCCTCCTCTTGGGCTTAGTGCCTTGACTTAGTGGTAGGGCATTTAAACAGCTCAGCCCCTGGCTGGGAGTATCTCATCTCTCCTTAGAGCAACAGACATCTTTGCAATCTCCATTAGGCAAATTTTGGCTTCTTAGATTGTGAGTTTGCATTGGCTAAACCCAGAGGGCTCTCCATGAGCCTGGGTGTTTTTTGGAGGTGTCTGTATCCTGCTGTGTGACTGGGATGAGCTGTTGAATCTTCCTAGCCAAAACAGCCCACCCTGTGATGTTAGTGTTGGTGGCTGAAGGTGCAGACTCGATCCATTGATACCCCTTAACAAGTTGCCATGGGAACGTTGAAGGGAACATCAAGCTTATCATCCTCCCTCTGTTTCTTTCACTAGCCCCTGGCCCAGCTGGCATGTGTCCAGGAAGCCAAAGATCTGTCTGCTCCAAGGGAGTTGTGCTCTCTGCTGGGCTCTGCCCAATTCCTCACACCTGTGTAATGGAAAGAAAGAGCCTACACTAACAGTGTCATGAGAGGAGAGTACTGCACTATCAAATGGTGCTCTTGGGAAAACAAATGCTGTTTAAGACTCTAAAAGTGAAGAAGTTGAGCGATGTTATGTGGAAGATTTTTTGGGGGGGTAGTGTGTCTGCTTTTATATGTGCCCCTGTGAGTGACATGCAATTTCTGTGCTGCTGCACTTCTCTTGGATGAAAGGATTTGTGTAACTCACAGAAGAAATCCTTACATTTAACAAAGCTGGTTCTCATATCTTTCATGATTCATGTCTCTCACTTCAAACCATCTGTCTTTCCATCCCAACAAAAAGGTGATTCCTTAAAATAAACTTGCCAGTCACCCTCCCTGCTTTCTTCCTTTTTCGTTCCTGCTTGAAATCACACTAATTTGGTTTCTTAAGTGGCTTCTTAATCCTATTGCTTTTGCAATGAATCACCCTTCCATCTTCTGGTTTCCCACTTTTCCTACTCCAAAGCATCCCTGTTAGCTAGTTTTTGATTCATGAGTTGTGTGAGTGTGATGCCAATGAAAGTAAGAGGAAATTAACTTCAGGTAGTGATGGATTTTCGTGTTGCAACTTAATATATTTAGATTTGCATAATACCTGGTTGTATTTCTTAAAAGCTGGCTTTAGACATGGTCCTAAGTGGAGTGTGTGAAGTCTCCTCAGGAATGGTGTCTCCGATTTTCAGCTTTGACTTGTTGACAGTTTCTGATCAACAGAATAATTAATATTTGATGCATCCCTTCCTATGCTGAGTACTTCTTCCCTCCAAACGGTGTTGTTTTAGCATCTCACTCAGTATTCTGTGCAAGACCTTGATGAGGTAAGAGAGTGATACAAGGAGTCCCTGTGAGAAATGGGGCTGAAATGTGAGGAGGATGACTGTGTGCTGGTGAAGGGCTCAACCTTCAGACCAGACTAGTGAGCAGCTGTGGCAGCACCTGTCTGCAGGATGTACAAGGACTTGTCCCCAGAGGTGCCTCTTCCTTTCCCTCCATATACGGAGTCTGTAGGTGGCTGGCTTGGACCAGATCCCTCATTTTTAAGTGGCAAAGCTGGGTGCCTGCCCCAGAACCATGTCTGTCCAGAAGCAGTGTGCTGGAACAGGGATTGATGCCAGACTTTTCCCAGACTGCATCCTGGCCAGCCATGGGAGTAGGGCTGCTCAAGGAATCCTGCTTGGGGTAGCAGGGGCAGGAAGAGCATGCTCTCTCAGAGACATTTTCCTGTGATTTTAAATTCAGCGTCCTCCGTGGGTACAAAATGCAGTCTTCCCAAAGCAAGCTGTGTCAGGGCTGTGTTTCATGACCACCAGGGGAAAATCGTTAAAGGGGATAAAAAGCTGGAATTATTGATTGAATAGCATGGAGGGCAAAGCATAACCTCGCTTTTGCTCATAAAAATACTGTGATTTTTCTCAGTTGTGGAGTAACTTAGGTGCATCTTAAAGCTAGCTGCTAAGAAATTTTTTTCTTATGAAAACAACTCAGTTTTTTACAGGTATATTCACATACTAATAGTATGACATTAAAACAATCAGCAATTACAACTGTATATTTTGTAAATTTTCACATCTATAGAAGTATTATGTTAAGACTGGTGACTAAACAGGTTTTTCATTTTCCTGTTCTGGTTCCCATGCATTACAGCTGTTTTTCACAAGGACAGCTTTTTATTTCAGTCAGTGAAGCTAACAATGCACAGCAAAGGACATTGTTAGAATTCATTGAATTTTAAAATGATGCATGGCATGCTGACAGTTGTAATTCATTCTTTGGCACAGATCCCTGACACTTCTATTCCTGTAAGAAGGGGTACTATTTTTCTGGTTTTAGGAGGAAGATTATTGGAAACATTCTAAACGAGAAAGGTAGAAGAGGGGAAGGTGGTCAGTCTTCAGTATATATTGAAGAATATCCTGTGTGGAACTGTTTGGGTTTTTTAATGTTTTAAATAACAGTTATGCTGCTGTTGGCACTTACCTCTTGTAACTCAAAGGAAATTGATAAAATAAGCACAAAATCACAGATACAATCAAGAAAATGCCACAGGGCCAAAATCTTCAAGTACAAAGCTGAGCAGTTCCGAAGTGACAGACCACTTATTTCTGTTACTGCTCAAACTTTATTCCCTTTAAGAGTCTTAACCTCTCTTTCCTCTTTTTGCAGCTGTCAGCTTTGCTCACAGCTTGTCTGTATGAGAGGGTTACACAGGTGTCTGACATTCCAAACTGAGCTCCTTCAGTGATGATGCTTTTTCTCATTGGTGTGTATCACTTCAGCAGCAGATACCTAGAGAGAGGCATATTAGGGACATCTATACACCTAAAACCAGAACAAATCAACTCCAGTGAAGAGTGGCTAGAAATCTGTCTGTGTATGCAAGCCCCTAAGGTCATAACTAAAACAAAAAAAAAATCACAAAAACCCAGAGGATCAGTAATGACGACACAAAACAAAAAGCCAAACCAAGCCTTTATAAATTACCTAAAATTGCAAAGGGACTGTGTAGTTGGGAGAGATGTCACTGTCTGCTGTGACAGTCTATCAGGACTTGAATGATACTACATTTAGGATTTTGGTATAAATCATTCTCAGTAAGAAAGATAACCTCTGGTTTAACTGTATTCAGTGTGTGTATTCTAAAATGTGGTGAAAAAAATGGCTGATGCTTGACTGATGATGTTTTGATTGTTTGATTGAATAATTCCTTGTAGTAGTAGGTAGCCACTGGCCATCCTCACATATTGTATTCTCAAAACCCAGTGATTTATAGTGACTGGAAAAATATACTGATTTAGATTCTGCTTCATTGCTAAAGCAGAATTATACTGTATTTTGGTACCACTTTAGCTTTTGATTTAGTTGAAATCTTTAGGGATTTTCCCAAAATAATTTTCTAAATCTTATCCTCCATTAGTATCCTACATTTAGCCAGTGTTTCAGGACATACAAAATCGTGACTGTATGTGCATTTTTGCCTAACTTACCACTTCTCAGAGACCTAACTAACCTAACTGATAGACACTACAGCCCACCAGTGCTGCAGTGTTTTGGCTAATTAAAATGTGCTTTTAGTTACAGTGTTTGCAGCAAATCTCTGAGGCCTGTTTCATGTGCTTTTGGAAGGGCAGGATTTTTTTAAACTTGCATAACCGTTTTTAGGATAACTTGTTGAGGATCTTTCAACAAAGGCATTTCACATGGCTTGCTTAATCTGAGGAGTAAGCTGATGTTTCCCAGTGCAAAGAAGATGTCTTAGTGCTGAGCAGTCTTTCACCAGGCCCCCAGTTACCCTGCCAAGCCCAGCAGGGTCACTGGGATGAATAAACAGCTTAAGAAAAGGAAGGATTAACCCCATTAACCTCAACAGCAGGGGTTTTAAGCTCCCGTGCTACAAGGGCTGGGGTAGGCAGGCATTTTACCCCACTGCAGCCCACAGACTGCCCCATCACTGTTGCCAGTCCCTGCAGTGCCTGGCAATGCTTCTGCAGTTTCTGTAACAGAGGGAAAAATTAGCAATGATTCAGTTTGTTTTCTTAGACGTGACTGCCCTCTCTGGGCTTCAGGAGTATTTTCCAAGTAGCCAGAGCCACTCCCACGCACTCCCCGGGCTCCACTCCATTGCAAGCATCTCTGCAGGATGCTGCCCCACAGCTCATGTCCCAGACCAAACCACCCTCCTCTCCTACAGGCTGGCTTTAGCCCAGGCTGGTTCACAGTCCAGTCTGGATGGTGCAGGGGGAAGCAGAGGGAAGCCAAGGGGAGTGCAGGCAGGCAGCTTTCTGCAAGCGTCACTGGGCCCAGCAGGCAGGGACTGTGGTAAGCAGGCTAAGAGTGCCAGCCCCAAAGAGTTCTCCTGTTTCTCCCACAGCATTCTCCTGGAGAAAGTGGCTGCTCATGGCTTGGACTGGTTTAATGTTTACTCAGTAAAAAACCAGCTGGATGACCAGGCCCAGTGAGTGGTGGTGGATGGAGTTACATCCAACTGGCAGCTGGTCACTACTGGTGTTCCCAGAGGCCACACCTTGAATCCTGTGCCCAGTTCTGGGTCCCTCGCTACAGGGATATTGATGTGCTGGAGCATGTCCAGAGAAGGGCAATGGACCTGATGTAGGGAGTGCATGTCCTGTGAAGACCAGCTGAGGGAGCTGGGGTTGTTTAGCCTGGGGAGAAGAAGGCTGAGGGGAGACCTTGTTGCCCTCTGAAACTACCTGGGAGGAGGTTGCAGCCAGGTGCAGGTCACTCCTCCCACTTCTCAGAAGTAACAAGTGACAGGGTGAGAGGAAGTGGCCTCTAGTTGTGTCAGGGGAGATTTAGACTGGATATTAAAAAAAAATCTTTATAGAAAGGATGGTCAGGCATTGGAGCAGGCTGCCCAGGGAAACAGAGGAGTCACCATGCCTGAAAGCATTCAAAATGCACGTGGATGTGGCACTTGGAAACATGGTTTAGTGGTACACCTGGCAGTGCTCGGTTAATATATGGACTCAATGATCTCAGAGATCTTTTCCAACATAAGAGTTTCTGTGATTCTTTGTTATCTCAGGCATCTGACATGATTTTCCTCCATACATTCAAGCCTGATGTCTTTAATTTCCTGATCATCTGGGCTGTGTCAGACCTGCAAGAAAGCTGAGCCTAAAATCGATGCAAAGCTTGCTGGCTTCTAAGTGTTTATGTAATTTTCTGTGAGATACCCACAATGTTCAGCTCATGTCTAATTGACGCTGTTCCTGGGTGGAATACAATGTCCTTTTACAAGGCATAGGACCTTTGAAAATCATTTTAAGTAGCCTATTTGAGTCTTTCTGTATTTTCTCTGATAAAGGAAATTGTTTGATGCAGTTTATTTTTATGGCAGTCAAGCCTGATGTTTAATTGGGCCCTTTTATGCTTCAAGGCTTTCTATTTGGCTCATGTAGTATTGGATTGTGTAGTGTTCAATGCTCCTTTGCCTCTTTTTATTCAGTCCATAAAAAGCAGATATCTGAAATGCTGCTCACTGGATACACCTGAAAATCTAAGGAGACAGCAGCAGTGACAGGTTGCAGACTGCTCCCTTCCTGCAAGCCATTTCTGTCTGTGCAAAACTGTGCAGCCCTTTTTGGTAGTGGTACTATTGGCATTGTCCGTGGTCACCACCAAGTGCAGGGTGATGGCTAATCAGAGCTGGGAAGAAGCAGTAGTGAAAAGGATCAGTCCAGTGGCTGTGGTGGCATTGTTTCATGTTCTGTGGGCCTTTTTGGACACCACTGCAATTTCTAGAACTGGAGCCAGAATAAAAATTTGATCAATGGTGCTGTCACATGTGATAAATGAAAAAGTAAAACAACAGAACGTGGTCATGAACAGGGCTTGCGAGTCTCATCAGCAGAACAGTAAAACCCAGCTCTTAAGTAGATTGTAGTTGGTTTATGTTCTGGATTAAAACACACACACACATACACACAGAGGCACACGTAGGCTACAGCAAGTGCCAGAGCTTTGATACCCACTTTGTCACAGCAGTGCCACTGATGACATGGTCACCCTGTTTAGTTACAGAAGAGCTTCCTTGGGCTCTCTTCTATCTGTCCACTCACACCAGACACTGCTATACACATGTTTCTAAATTAGTTGGCAAAATGTTGTTTTAAATTGTTTTTTCCAATCTGCCATTTCCCTATGCATCTAACAAAATATGGCCCTAATAGAAGGGCAGGTTTTATTATTCTTAAAATCACCAATGCTTTGCCTAGCATGAAAAAAAATTATGCTTTCATGGAAAGTTGCATATTGCACCCACTGCTTTTTTGTTAGTTCTCATAGCAGCTGGGAAACATCACAAAATGGATATACTTTTATTTTGTTTTTCCTCATCATACATATATATACACACATTTACAGGAAGTCTGTTAGGATATGTGCCATGGTTCTCTGGCTGTCTTAAAGCATTGATAAACTATGGAAATAGTACATGATTTTCAGGGTTTCAAATTGCTTTTGAGATTTGGTTTACCTGAATCCTTCTTCTATAATTGAAAACTCTCTTTTGGACTTGGTTCAGTTGTGTCCAGAGGTACTGAGGCAAGTAAAAGGTTTCGATGGATTGGGAGAAGTCAGAATCATGACAGTAGCAGGGGTGATGAACTTATTTTTGTGAGAGAATGATAGTCTGCTGTAATCCTGGTCACAGACTCCTTTTGCCAGCTGCTTTTCGTGCTTTATCTTCTGAGCTGACATTTCACAGGAGATAGATGTGTTATATATATATATATACACACATACACGTGAGAGGGAAACAAAATCAAGTCAGGGAGATACAGACTCCTTAGAAGAGATTAGAGATTGGAAGGACACAAGGTAGGTACCGATACCATCTCTGGAGAAAGTGATGAGAGGGATGAGGGAGATAATGCTCATGTCTCAGAAATCTTTCTGTTGTGGCACAGCAGCCTTATTTTAATGTCTGACCATGCCACATTAGCACAAACCCGTCTCAGATATCTAAGCGGGTGAGAAGAGACTTGGTGTCCCTGTGCGCTGGGAGGTAGGCACAGCCAGCATTTGTCTGTGGTTTGGTCCTCAGTTGTCCCAGCTCCCCAGTGTAACTTCCAAAACGTCCTTGGCTTTGTATTGTGGCCTCACAGGTCGTCTGCAGTAGCAGACAGCTTGAAATGCAGACAGGTGGTTGGCTATATTTTCCAGTTCAGTGTTTCATTAGTCTCCCTGGCACCTGCAATGGAGAAAGTCTCGAAACCTCAGAAAGAAGAAGGAGGTGGGAGGGAAGGCTTCGCTTTCTCCAGCATGTTCCTGAAATTATAGAACAACAAAAACACTCTTGCTCTGCATGGAAGACTGTCAAGTAGCATTTCTGGACAGCGAAACGTTTACGTAACACAGGCAGTGGCAGATTTTGCTTGGGTGCAATGTTTGTTTCTGTAAGATTTCTATCTGATGTAAAATTCATAAGTGTAATGAAAACATCAGCTCAACTTTTTCATCAGTAGTCACAACAGAAAGGCAAATGTCTGGAAGGAGGAGGAAAATAGGAAACCAAACAGGGAATATCACTGTGCTACTGTACAGCTCCATAGTGCCTCTACAGTTTGTGTGTGGTACACAGGTCTGATCCTCACAGCTCCAAAAAGAGGTAGCAGAACTGGGGGAGGCCTGGGGAGGTCAGCAGGGACAGTGAGGGTGCAGAACTAGCCTCCTTAACCTGCAGGTGAGGTAGTGGGGTGGAAGGGAAGCATGATACAGGTCAATGAGATCATGAACGGCATGACAGAGATGGAAATGGTTGTTACCACTAATTCCACTATGAGGATTTTGAAATACCAAGTTTAGGTAGTAGGTGGACAACAAAAGAAGATTGTCCTACCCTGTGCACAACAGCTGTGGACCTCCTTGCAACCAAATTTTCTTTATCTGAGTTCAGCAGGATATTGGAGAGGTTAATCATGAAGTAACCCTTTAACTTTAGCCATTATCTCCACTAACTCAGCAAGGAGGAGCCATTTGCCAAATCTCCGATTCAGACAGTGTTGGAAGCTGGATATGTGTGCTTGCTCTGTCCCTGTATACTTCCCCATGCATCTCCTTCTGGCTGCTGCTGGTGCAGGTGGATCTCTGATCTCACCCAGCACAGCTCCTTCTTGTATATTGTCATGGTTCTCCATGCTTCCAGGGCAGTGTAGGACCTTTTTCCATGTTGTAACTGTTGGAACTGTCTCCATGAAAAATAATAAAAAAAAAAGAGTAAATGAAACCAAGGGGGTAAGCTTACTGTTGAGGTTATGTAATTAACAAAGTGCACTAATACCATATGAGTGATGCCAGGATGAATGATGGCAGGGATGAATGCCAGAAAGCTGTCAGGGTAGACTGGCTGCTGTCAGGTGTCTTGGAAGTGGCCTGTTTGATTGCTGCAAGGAGCTAATAGGGAGGCAGCTGTGAGGAAGTTTAGTACAAACCAGAGCCCAGAGCAGTCTTACACCAAAGTGTTGTATTAGAGAGGCTGTCACTGTAGTTTTAATTGGCAAAAATCTGCTGTGACTTATTCTCCAGGCAAGCACATTAACTTGCAGTTGAAGATTTCTTTGTCCATGATTCAGTTTAACACATAATGAAAACAGTTGATTAAATCGTGACTTACAAATTGCTGTATCTCATCTTTTTTAACTGATTGGAACATGTGCCCATACAAAAGCAAGGGCAAGAGGAAGAGGAAACAGGAACAGCTCCATGACATACAGCTGTGGTTTTGTGGAGGGAGGGGAACAGTAGTTTCAGAGATGCACTTCTGGGGTTGTCAAGGTTACAGGTACTTCTGTAGGTGAGTGGCTTGGGCATTCTCTGCTGGGAATTGGCATCAGCTGTTTCCTTCCAAGTTAAAAAAAATTTGCATTTTAATTAGATTGTTGCCTTTGTCAACACTGAAGCATAGCATATAAGTCATTGGAAATTTTCCGCAGGACCAGTGAAATGATTAAAAAAATATTAAAATAGTATCATTTACCCCGTTAATATTTTGAATTTTTTTCAGTTTTTAAATGTTTCTGCGATGAGAATCTCTTTATAATCACTCAATGAATTAACCTAGTGGATCTGCCTTCTTAGTTCTTCAGATTGCAGTAAAAATGTTGCTTTTGGAAGCTAGGATTCACTTTGGAAGCTAGGATTCACTTTGGAAGCTAGGTTTCAGATGCAGGGAGGCCAAGAGCTGCATGCCAATCTGGTGCTCAGTGTGAGAACTGAAGATTTGCACTGAACTTGCTGCTTTGAGACTTCTCTGCAATGGCAGCAACTGTGCCTTAGCCCTGGGAAAGAAATCTGTGCTGATACCAGCATGGTATGGCTCTAGTGGAGTCTGACAGCACCAGTTGTATGCTTTAAGAAAACAAACAACGTCGTGGAAGATTTCAAGCTGCACTCAGAACTGATACAGTATGTCATAATGAATTTTCTGCCAGATTTAGGAGTGATACAGCAAGATCTTCATCTGCTGTGAAGAAGTGCAGCACCACTGACTGCCTTAGTGCTCTGTAAGTGTGCACAGTTAGGGATGGGCCAGGAGGTTTATACTGCAGAGCAAACCAGCCAGTGCTGCATGGGGCAAGTACCAGGTGCTAAAGTTGAGCAGAGTAGTGATGTAGCCAAGAAGGAGCTCAGAAAGCAGGCAACCTCCTCTGTAGACCAAGGAGAACAAATCCACTGCTCCTGCAGCAGCAGCACCTTGTGTGAAAGCCCACCACTGCTGTGGGGCTGGAACAGCCCTAATTTACATGGAAATGTTTTTCACGTGCTAAGTCAGGTAATTTTGCAAACTTAAAAACTCAAAAATGGCTTCCTTTTGAAAATCTTGCTTAATCCATATAAAGTGCTCAGTTTTAAGTAAAGCAGTAGTTTCAGCAAGTGCTTTGCCATTGGGACAGCTTGTCCACTCTGAGTGTGGAGGACCTCCCTCTTCAAAGGGAGACTGAGAAAAAGGCACTCTTAAGCTTTTAAAACCAGCCTTTGTGTGCCTGCCATACCTCCTGGCCTTCCCACTGTTTGTTCAAAATCTTCAGTTCCTCATTTTCCCTGCTGTCCTTTTAGACAGGCAGAGAATCATCAGTGGCTTCATCATCATTGTCCCTCCAGCTGGACTTGATGATCCTTGTGGGTCTCTTCCAGCTCTGGAATATCCTGTGATTGTGTGACAGGCAGGGGTCAGGGAAGGGCTCCTGCAGGCACAGGAGTAGCCAGAGCAGCCCTTCACCAAGGGCCCCACCAGTGCTGTCCCATGTATACCCCATCACTGCAGGCTGGTCTCATCAGTCCAGCCATGTAATCTGTGCTCTGTGTCTGCTCCTCCTCAGTGGAGGAAAGGGATGAGCATTCCCTGCTTGGTGGGAGGGGAGCCACAGGACACCAAGGGCCAAGACAAGCTCATGCAGCTTCAAAATTGAATGAGGGCTTGGGGTAAAGCTCAGAGTTATTTTCCCTAGAAGTGTGAGAGTTTGGAGAAATAATAAGAGGAGAGTTGTGGAATTATTTTTCCTTGTTTGTACACTATATTGCACTGACATTTATGTGCATGATGTTGCAGTAATCCAGTCAGTTCAGCCTTTTCATTCATGACCTTTTCTGTAACATTACCCTCAGTGTTGTGAGGGATATTGCAGAGAAAAAGGTGAGGGCAAGGATGCCAGCTAACTGTTGTCAGCTTAAGTACAATATAAGATTTGCACTTACAGTAATGGTGGGTGCAAATGCAGAACCAGAAAATGGGCAATTTTCTAAGGAAAAGTTCTGTGGTACTAAAACAACATTTGTTGCTGCCATTTGTTTTTTCAGGTCTCTTTCTCTGCTCTTCTGTAGATTTACCAAAGCAATGACTTGCCCCCATATAAAATAGTTGAGGTCTAACTTGTTGAATATTTGCATTAAATAACTTTTTGGTTTAAAAAGAACTCATCACACATGACATTAAAGTGTTGCTAATTGTGACTGGAGGCATTTACATTCTGAATCCAAGTGAATTATATTATGTGTGTTGCACCCTTTTTACTTCATTTCCCAGTCGGTTTTTATAATCAAGTATAACCTATAACATTTGCTTTTCCAGGAATAAAATAAATCCTGTACAGGGGATTGACATCACTTTTTCCTATGGTGCCTTTTAAATAGTGTTTAAATTTCAAGTGGTCATGAAGTTTCATACAAATTCTCCATGAAAAGTAGATTCTGCTTTTAATATTTTAACTCTTTATATCATATAGCTTTGTAAATCATGGGGCTGTTACAGTCCAGCATGCAAAACATTCAGGTATCTTTACCTGATGTGCAGGTTAACTCATTTTGGGATGAAACTTTTTTAGGTGCAAGAAGAATACTGTATTTAACAGAGACAGAATTAGACAGATCAGCATTCCAATATTTTAAACAAAGTTCCACCGAGGACAGCACAGTTAACTCTGCTTTACCTTGACTGAAACCTGGGGCATGTCCCAGTGTGCAGTGGGGACCCAGGACCATTACTTTCACCCCAAAAGTCCTCCTTCCAATGTTTCCAGCTCAGTAATACTTTGCATGGACAGATGGAGGGACTGAAAACACAGCAGTATCACAGTAACATTAGGATAGTGAAGCAGGTGATTTTAGATGAGATATGCTGTATTTTGCTGCACTTTCTGCATCCAAATGGACAGGAAGTCACCCAAAATTGTGGAAGAAGCCACATGTTGGAGATAATTGTCAACAGTCAGTTCCAAAATTAGAATAGGCTGCCCAGGCAAGTGGTAGAATCAGTATCCATGGAAGTATTCAAAAGGTATGTGGATGTGGCACTTGGGGACCTGGTTTCATGGTGAGCACGGTGGTGCTGAGTTGGACTCAGTGACCTCAGAGGTGTTTTCCAACCTCAGTGGTTCTACAGTCTGTGATTCTATGAAAACAAAGTGTGGGCTTAAATATTCAGAGCATTAAGGAGTACAGCTTGGGGAAGCAAATTTCTGCAGGTCTTGCAGGTCTGTTCTAGAGGTAACTCTTCAGTTAGGAAACGCTTTCTTTATGGCCAGTTTGGCATCTGATTCTCAGCCTGTTGTGTGCACACAAAGGCATAACACATTTGAATGAGGTAACCATTAAAACTGATTTGTGAACTATTTGATTTGTGCTTTAAAATGTGCACCCCAGGAGGTGGGCTACATTTCTGTAGAAGAAGAAGAAGAAGAAGGCTTGCTCTTTGGTGCAGATGTTGGAGTAAATCCTCAGCAATGGAAGACTGAGCCCATCTGGGATATATTTACTTGTGTGGCAGACAGGCTGGCAGTCAACAAGTGTTTTGTGCATCCATAGCCTTTAAGAATTTCAGCAGTACCAGATCAGTGTATCCTGGCCCTTCCTACAAATCCTGCCCTGGTGACAGTGGTGCCAAAGTGCTGTGAAGTGGCCAGGCTGTGCCTGAGCAGCTGCTGTGTGTGCTCATTGAATGGAAGGTCCGAGTTCCACTGGGGGCATGACAGTGGATGGACACATGGTTGGAGGGTTTAATGCTACTCTGCAAGTGCATGTGGATTTTCAGGGCAGAAATAGACTTCCTTTTTGACAGAAATATAGGTAATACAGCCCTCACAGCCTTCTGCTTTTTGAAAGAACCAGATTGGTTTTCTGAACCTTGTGCTGGTGGGTCTTTCTCCTGCCTCATCCTTGGAAATGAAGTTATTTCAGTCTATTATGAAAAGAGGTGTTTGTAGACTTACTGACTTACATAAAATGGAATATTTCATTTTATACATGAAAAGTGTCCTCATTCAGAAGAGGCTGAAGCTATTCCACACTGCTGGAAATAGACTATTTTCTCATGAAAGGGGAGATAAACTAATGTGATACTGTGGTTACTACAGAAACTAAAATGCTTGCTTCCAGTGGGAAAAAAGTAATAAAATGTATAAGGATCTCTCTAGTAGCTTACAGTAGCGCTGTTGAATTATCAACAGCTGGCATTTCCTCTAGCTTCAGTCTGTGTTTATCTGCACCATCAGGGTGTGCCCAGGTCTCTGTCAGAGTTGCATCTTGCACAGAGAGGTTTTATTGCACCTTCCAGCACCGAGGGCAGGGACAGTACCAGAAACAGCCAGGCACTTTTGACAGGCAGGGTCCTTGTCTTCTTTGCTGCTTTTATGCCTTGTGCATGGTGCCCATGTTTGTTTAATGTGCCCAGCATTACTCACTTTGCCGTGGGTTTTCCAGGTCTAGGACCGTGCTGGGCTGGATTGCAGTGTGCTGTTGGTGTCACATAATGAACTCTCTCCTTCTTTCAGGCCCGAACTGCTTTGCAGAGACCCTTGTGATCCCAGCAGGCCGGGAGGTGAAAACGGATGAATGCACTATATGTCACTGCACTTACGAAGAGGGCACTTGGAGGATTGAGCGGCAAGCCATGTGCACTAGACATGAATGCAAGCAGATATAGGAAATCTACAAATCTACGGACTTTTCGTGGTTTTTATAAAACATCTCACAGCGGTGAGCACCCGAGATGACCCAGGGAAATCAGAACGAGAAGATTCTGGCAAGGAGCACGGAATAAAATACTGATATTTTGTTTTTCAAAGTAAAATAATACTGCAAGGCAAAGAAGTGCATATATTTAAAACGTTTGGACATAAGAATACCTGTCTTAAATGTGTTATTTTCACAGTGAGTACACTAAAATACACTATAAAATATTCTATGTATTTCTATAATACCATTATAGAGCTTAAAAATAAATGTTTTATATAGACAATACAGATTGAAGTACTGCATTATTGCCTCTCCTCTTGTACACGTGCGCCATGGCTAAAACGTTACATTTCTGTTCCAGTTTCACTATCTGAGGGTTTTCTTGTGTGTTTTTTGGTTTTGTTTTGGGTTTGGGGTTTTTTTGCTATTGATTATTTTAAGTTTATTGGGGCAGGCAAGCAAGAGATAGCACATGACAAAACTTTGACATTCTCAGTTTTGGAAAAAAAGAGGAGATTAACAGGCTTTCAGAGAACATGAGTTCATTTATGAGCATAAATGAGCTGTAATGTAGAGGTGGGTCAGCTCTATATCTTAGTTTTAGCTGTGCTCCTGTCTCCTGCTCCACAGCCAAGATAACTTGGAGCAGTGGGTAATACAAAACTGGTTTCTCATATCTGCTGCTATAAAACACTTATTCAGATGAATTAAATTCTTAATATTCATTTCAGACATAAAATTTATCAGCAGGACAAATATCTCTGTTACATAATATGGCATCACCAAGCTGGTGGAAGTGATGGTAAGTAGCCACAGAGCATCATGGACGTGATGCATAATGGATATGGAGAAGTGCAGCTTGGAAGGGCTATGGCAGCCAAACAAGCCTTCACTGATGTGGCTCCACATTGCTAATTGTGGGTAGGAGAGCTGATTAGTAGCTGCACCATTCCCTACACCTTGCTCTTGCCACCTTCTTGGAACCTGGTTCAACATTTTGTTTGGCAGTGTGTACAGGATCTGTGACACTGTATTGAAGTGAAAGGTTTAAAACTCCATCTTTGAATCCATCAGAGGATTTCTAGCACACAATCTGACCCTGACTGCATGGGAGGTGAATTACATCTCCCTGCTTCAGCCACCAACAACCTTTGCTTAAATTCATTTCAGTTTTAGTTTAGTTTGTCGCCAAATCCAATAATATGTCTGCTTTGGATACCTGTTAAGGCAGTGGCTCAAGAAATATGGATTTACTTTTAAGCTTTTGCTGGAGGGAAGATTTCATGAATCAGTATCTGAAACCAGAAGACTTTTCCTTAAATTTCCACTTCCCCTGTGCTAATTTCTCCTGTGGTGTAACCTGGTTACCAGCTTTGCATCCATACAAATTATGACTTTCTGCTGCTTCTGAACACTAAGGGACACCTTTGCCAGTGACTTCAGTGGATCCCAGTTATCACCTCATGTCCTTATTTTGAGCATATTTCTATCACTGTGAGTTATTTGAGAGTGAAGGATGTATGTTTTGTCTAAGACATGCAATAAAGTTCACCAATCCATTTCACAAGAATGAGTAGTCATATGACAAGAGAGCTAGCTCCTAAGTCAGTCAGAGCCATGCCTCATGGCCATGTGGGCTTCTACTTACTGAAATCAAGTGCCTGCAAAACTCTTGAGAGTGCCATGAGTGCCAGTGGTCTCCATGCATGACTTCTCAAGGCAAGTGGGAATACCCATGTAGGAAGCAGCCATGAAACTTGCTCAGAGAAGGTGAACTTGCAACTCAGTGTGGGATTGCCTTTCCAAGTAGGCTGCTTGGTGTCTCTAAGAGACACAACTGTTTTCAGTGAACTGTGAGAAATTTATTATTTGTGTCTTTCAATCTGTGACCATAATGAGTATGTTTTTGGAAATCTCAAGCTAGTCACACTTTGCTTCTCCTTCACTGAAGGTTCTTGTTAAGCCTTATATACCATCTCCTAGGCAAATTTCTGTTCTTTTAGGCAATTCTCTTTGTTGAAGTAGTGAGTACAAAGTAAAAGGGTTAGTTTCTAGTGTAGCTTTTATAAATATTTTTTACTGCACATTTTTTCAAAAATATTTTTCTTTCAGTCCTGGTACCAACATATAATGTCATTTTTACTGTAGTAATAGGATGGTCCTTTCAATTGGATGTGGAACTTCCCAGGTGTGTTCATCTTGACATCCAGTACTGTGAGTGATTTCTTAAAAGAGATTATCTTTTGAGTTACATATATGTTTGGAGATTTTTTTGAGAAGCAAACTTCAGGTATTTTTAGATTTTTTTTCTTTTTATGGAGTGACGTAGAAGTTATACTGGGTTTTTGACCTTCTTTATGCTTAGATCACTGGCCACATCCAGCTTTGGCCTGTAGTAGTACCACATGAGAGCTCTTTGGTTATCCCTGAGATGGGGAAATGGGCTGAGCGACTCTTTCTGGGCAGATCTCAGCAGTCATGCCCAGCTGGCACGCAGTGTGCTGTGGGATAACCCCAGCAGGGAGCTAAGCACCACACAGCCACCCACTCCCCAGCTTGCCCACCCAGGTGGAATGAGGGAAAAGAAAGGAAGAGTAAAAGCAAGAGAACTCATGTGTCAAGTGGAAATAATTCAAGAAAGAGAGAAGGGAGAGAAGAAAGAAGAAACAAAAAAAAGTGTGGCAATGGCTGTCACTCACCACCTCCCATGGGCAGACCAGTGGACAGCCAGTTCCTGAGCAAAAGATAGCCAGCTTTACCTCAGCCTTGCTCCCCTCCATTTTACTGCTGAGCAGAGCATTTTATGGCATGGAGCATCTTTTTGGTTCCTTAGTTCTGGTCACCTGCTGAATGTGAGCCCTCCCGAGCTCTTAGGCACCCCGTTCTACTCACAGGGGGGAGTGAGAAGCAGAGGAGACCTTGGCACCGTGCACATCCTGTTCAGCAATAGCCAAAGCACTTGTGTGTTTCAGCATTGGCTTTGGCCACTGGTCTAAACCACAGCACCCTGCTGCCTGTCATGGAATCGTGCAGTGATTCTGCCAGCAACCCCACACAGGCACAGAGGCAAACACACCAAGAGACCCCAAAAGCCAGACTCCAACCAGCGACTGCACCAAGCAGCACCTGGGCCTTCGGCAGCAGAGTTGGGGAGCTGAGATTTGCAGCCTGATGTGTAATGTCACTTCATGCAGATAGGCTTAAAAATTTGTTGTTGTTGCAGTTGATAATGAAATTAGGGAAAGTAAAATATTTAAAGTTAGCCATTATGGAATGCATTTGGGAACCATTTGCCTTTAAACTAATTTAATCTCAAAGCAATAAAAAAACCAACCCCAGAACTGCTGTGGTGGCCACGTGTACTAATCAAAATGTTACATTTTGGTTATGTAATATACCTGTTCATATGTAACATTAAAAAATAAGAGCAAAGCCATTCTGCATCGTTTCCAGTGAGCTAAACTCCAGAGACTATTGTCTTTCCTACTGAAGCCTGGATACTCAGCTGGTTTTTTGCTTCAGTGTAAACGGGGTTATGCATCCTGCACATGAGGAGTTCTTCAGCTTTGCAGGTGGGTTGTGTCTATTAAAGCTGTATTTCCAGACACACTGATAACTCATGAGTAATTTTGTGTTTGAAGGTCTTTTGGATAATGAATATTCTCAGATGTTCTTGTGTAGCTGCATTGACATGAATATGAGATTTCTGCTTCTGCTTCGCTTGCTTCTGCTTATCTCCCAGTTGAAATCAAGACAATCCGTGTCTGTAGGAGTGCATTATATATGAATTTGTCTTCCAACCTGTGTAAGCAGGTGCCTGAAGAGATTACATTCTAGATGGTTTCAGGTAATTACAAAATTGCACAGTTAGTGTGCAGTAGGATTCTCTATACTGCTCATTTAAGCCACAAAAATGGAAGAGCTCATACTCACTTAAATATTATGTGAGATTTAAAAGGCAAAAGGGGAAAAAGAGGAAGTATGAGAGACGGTTGAGCTAAGCTTACAATAGGAATGTTCAAAAAAAAAAAAAAAGGAAAACATAATTTTTAAATAATATTACAAGAAAAGTAAATCAGAAACATATTTGGGCACAAATTGAAATACAGGAAATTCTAGTTGGCAATGAAAAAAAAGTATACAGTAAAGGTGAATGAATACTGGAGGATGCTGCCCAGAGATGTTTTGGAGTCTCCATCTTTGAGGTTGGCCAAATTCCAACTGGGCATGGCCCCGAGCAGCCTACTGTAGCTGAACTTGCATTCAGCAAATACTGGATGGGATGATCTCCAGAGGTGCAAAATTAAAAACCAGGTTCTAATGACATTGAATTAAAGTCTTTAATGCATACAAGAAAGTAAAAGATATGATGAATGGCTCCCCTCACTGGGGAACTGTACTGTTGTGCTTGTAAAGTACTTGATGTTACTTTTGACAGTAACTTTAATACCTAAGTTATCATAGCTCCATGATACATAGGAGGCTTTTAAAGGTACACATTATTTAAGAATCTAATGTAATCCAATTAAATGCTCCATTTAGTCTCCTTATCAGGCAATGAGTTTTCTCCACAGCCTGTGTTAACGTGGGTTTTTCTCTCTGCAAAAATACAACTTCCTGCTGCATTAAAAACCAAACTGGGGGGAAAGCACTGAACTGAATATCACAAACTATTTTCCTGACTCTTCAAGAATTCAAATTTTTCATCACTTCTTGGTTAAAGGAAGTACTACTTTAGAAAGTACATAACTTGTTCAGTTTTCAGATAACAGCCACTCCTTCCCAGAATCCTCTATCCTTTGAAAATATATTTAGGCTCAACTACCCTGAAAATGAAAATTTGCAGTCTCTTGAAATGTCACATTAAACAACTTCCATAGCAGGCAAAAAATAAACACAATCTAGTATGTTTTTATTTATTTATTTATTTACCTACTTACTTATTTCTTTATTTATTAATTTATCTATTTATTTGATATGCCTGTAAAATAAATACAGGAAAACTCCAAACTAGTGTGTCACTTGCTAGCTACAGAGAAGTGGAAATAATGATATAGAATATTAAATTATCAGTAATAGGGAAAAATTATTTTCTCAGCTAAATCAGCATAAAACAAGAGTATTTCAGAATCCCAGGTTAATACTGTTAACTGAGATCATGATTTCTTCCACAGGTATAAAGAATAAAGTCTCTGTACTTGACTACAGTCAGTGAATGAGAGGGAGCATTCAGAAATCCTGATGTAAAGTGACTTTGTTTATAATAGGGAGAATTAAAGACAAACCTTTATAATCATTTACTTTGCTTTTCCCAGTAAGTTCCAGAGGGTGTGGAAACTTTGTGAAATAAAGTGAATTTTACCTATCAGGAGGACCAAATCCCACAATTTCTATACTCTGCTAAAATCCATAAATGCATGCACAGAGAAGAAATTCAATATTCTGGTGTTTATGATACCCCAGAAAAAAATACATCAGCTTTATTATTCTCCTTCCAAGTATTGATGCAAATCTATAAATGCCTTTAATTGATGAAATCGTCTGCCAACCAGAGCTTTCCATTTCTGATATAAAGGAAGGCAAAGTATAAAAATGTCAAAGTGCTTCTTGACCTAAATGGCTATTTCCTTAAATAGCTGCATCCATTTCAGAGGGTAATTCTCAAATTAATTTGCTATCCATACCTCAGTAAGGTTCTACTGTGTACTGTAGTAGTTTTTACAGTTTTGTTTAGCAAAACCAAAGTCTGTATTTTCACAAAAGCAATACTGCATATTATGCTCTCTCATTAACCACTGCTAAATCAAATGAATGCTAATTTAGTGCTGTTGTGAGTGAGAGATCATGGAGGTAACAGAGACATGCAGTGCTTCTTGCTAATGTAACAACCCAGTGGTTTGTTTAATTCTGGTTACCACAAGGGAATAAGGAATCGGTGACCTTTAGTCATTTTAAGGGTTACAGTAAAAGGGAGTTCCAATGTCTCAACGGCCAAACATTTTGTAAGGTTCTTTCCCAGCTATTTATTTTCAAAGGCCATTTCATAAAAGGCAGTACTTTTTATATTCTGCTAGTTATGCCATTTGTACTAATTTTTGATCAGTTAACAGTGTAATTCTGTGAAATTCTAATAATGCTTGCTTTCCATTTTCTTTCAAATGCCTTAGTTGTGTATGTTTTATAGTTACTTTCAAATTGTACTGTTTTCAGTTTGGTATCCTTCAAATCAAAATATATTTGGAGCTTCAGACTCGGTCACATTTACAACGTATTATTGGGAGTCTTATAAAATAGTATCTTAAGATAATACACCGTAATGAGAAATTATTTCTTAGATGTAGGAGAATATTTCTTTTTAGTCCTTTTTTTTCAGAGTGGAGTTTCTGAAGACACATATTTACCTCTGTGGGCCATATCTGTGCTTGAAAGAAACAAATACCTGCAAACCTCATTTTCCAGGTATGACAAAGAGGTGAAAATGGTGTCATGGTTTCACCCCAGCCGGAAACCAAGGCCTGTGCAGCCTTGCTCACTGTCCCACCAGCAGGATCGAGGAGAGGATTGGAAGGGTAAAAGCTGGAAAACTCATGGGTTGAGTCAAAGACAGTTTAATAGGGAAAGCAAAAGCCACACACCCAAGCAAAGCAAAGCAAAGCAAAGCAAAGCAAAGCAAAGCAAAGCAAAGCAAAGCAAAGCAAAACAAGGAATTCATTCACTGCTTCCCATGGGCAGGCAGGTGTTCAGCCATCTTCAGGAGAGAAGGGCCCCATCACACAATGTTTAGTTGGGAACATGAACACCATCACTCCAAGGTGTTCCGACTTCTTCCTTCTTCCCCCGACTTTGTATACTGAGCATGATGCCATATGGTCTGGAATATCCCTTTGGTCACTTGGGGTCACCTGTCCTGGCTGTGTTTCCTCCCAGCTTCCTGACCAGCATGGCAGTGTAAGAAGCAGAAAAGACCTTGGCTCCGTGTAAGCCCTGCTCAGCAATAACAAAAACAACTCTTAATCATCAACCCTTGAGCACAAATCCAAAACACAGGCCCATAACAGCCGCTGTGAATAAAATTATTTCTACCCCAGCCAAAACCAGTACAAATGATATTCACATCTAGCTCATTGTTATACATGAACCAGATGGGAAAAAAAGAAGAGTTAAGTGGAAAATGATTATAAACTCTGTAATATTTATTAAAAACTAAGTTATTTGTGAATACAAAACAAATAGGATTTTAAACAGGAGTCCACTACTGAATACCATCTTAAGACTCTTGGTGAATGATGATGACAAGGAATGTATTGAGTCAGCCACTTAGTAATTCTGAGCAGTCTTACAAAAGTAAAGATGAGTGTCAAGAAAAGTATCATGGTACTTCATGGAGCTGTTTGTTTCCTTCAGGTAAGAGCAAAAGTCTTGTGCTCAAGAGGGTCTCCTAAAGATGTACAGATGGCTGACCCAAGTGGAATGTACATCCTTTGGGGAGAAGTCACCAGTCTGTCAGCAGTGGTAGTATAGTTAACCCTGAAAGAAAGACTTCAGGATGTTTTTGCATTGGAGGCTACATGGCATCATTTATAACCTTCCATGTTCACTGTGAGCTGCCCCCTCTAATCCTCTTAACCAACGACTAAATGGGCAGGGAGTCCAAAACTGCAGTGCAGACTCCTTACATGAGCCCACGTGGACAGAGCTAAGATTTATCAGCAAAGGCCTAAACTGAGTATACAAAATACAAATTCTGCTTTTATATTCAAATAGCTTTGTGATTCAAATACTTGCCTAATAGTATTAACCTAGCAGATATTCTGAAGACCTTAAAAATTACGTAGTCCTAAGTGGTATGACCTAAAATACTTTACCAATATGATGACAAATCATTATTTCTTAAAAACATACGTATTCTATTTATGTGAACAGAACAAACTGTAAACATTTTGAAAACATTCATTTTACTCCATTAATATACCTAAGACCTATTGCAAGAGTGAAAATCCCTCAGATGTTAGTTTTGTTACTCCATATGTCAAATCACCATCACACTGAACAGTGAATTCCATTGCTGCAGATAACTATGGCCAAAAAAAAAAAAAAGAAAAAGAAAAATGGGGGATTTCAGTGACATTAATAAATAATATTTACATTCAAAATGTTCAGAACTCATCTTTATTTGAAATAGGTTTCTTCAGCATTCTGAGCGGTGATGAAAAAAAAGTATGTATTTTATACATCATCCATTTCTTAAACTATACTTTTCTTCACTTTTTACTCCATTTACGTGTGGGGGGTATGTCCATCAATTACATTTTAACATGGGCTATACACAGTAATATTTTAAATACACTTCTATAGCTCCTTGTATAAGTACTACAAGACAAAATAAAGCTGAAATTTATGCTCTGGTAATTATTAAGAAATAGTGCAAAATAATACATCAAACCAGAAATCAATGTATGATGCAGAACAAGTGTTCTGAATGAAATTTTTTCTCCCGTTGGCTTGTGTTACGCCATTTGACAAAGTCTGCACAGTCACCTGCAGAATGACTTCACTCAGCATTGTGCTCTTGGCAGAAAAAAGCAGGATTTGAGCTACTTGGTTATGGCCATCCTGAATCACACCTCCATTTGGCAATGGTAGCCTTTCTGTGGGATAGACCCTTAATTAACAGCATTAGCATTCAGTATCCAAAGATAATTAAGGCCTTCTTCCCTTCTGCAGAGTTGGCCTTTCCCTTGTTACTGGATTCTGTCTGTCTCAATGTTGACATCACAGTCACTGCTGCACAAACCCCTGGCAGAATTCTCAGTATTTTCTTTGGTTTATCTTTGCTTGTTGAGGCTGGCAGCATTCTCTGGATCCCCAGTGGCTGTTACTAACTCTCCAGGCATTTTTTTGCCACTGCTATTGGTGGAAGGGGTCTTAGAGGTTATGAAATATAAGAGAGAGGAGTCCTCTGCAGGTGATGTCAGAACCTTGCCTTTTACTGTACATCAGTACAGGCAGACCAAGATGACTTCATTGGAAAGAGAAAACTTTACAGGTAACTAAACGAATTTTCCAGCCTTTCTGTCTGGAAAATCCATCCTCTTGTGCACCAGAGGAATAATTCTCTTTTTATTGAAGATTATAGGCACATTTCTAGCAAATCCTTCAGAATTTTCAGTTTATTTAATTGTAGGAAGGAGGACTTTTCTTACCATGGGATAAAAACTTTATTTCTCAGAAGTGTCATCTGCTTGCTGTCTATCAGAAAGCATGAAAACCAAAAAGGAATCTGAAGAAAGGACCAGTAGCATACGTAGCAAGCTACTGGAAACTTTCTCTAATCCTGTTTTCACTAATGGAAAACTCCTATATCTCTGTATTTATTTTGAAAGCATAAAAATCTTAACAAAATATTCTTTACAGCATATTTTACATACTTGCCACATCACACCTCACAAACCAAAATGAACACTTCCTCATTTGTTCTTGTATCCTATAAACTAAATAGTATCTTTCACTTTCTTCTGATTTTTAGGACTGTTTCAATATTCTTTGAATAATGCTTTTCCTTTTGAACTTTCAAGTTGCTATATTTCTGCAATATAAATAATCACCATATACTGAGAAAGAGCTGAAGAAAACCAAATTAGAACTGACTGTTCAGTATCTAGTCTACTAAAAATACCACAGAAATCAAGCTCTGCAGAATAAAAATATTTCATTAATTTAATACAGCATCCTATATCAAACTGTCCCTCTAGAGAAGGCCTAAGAAACATATGACATTTTGTACTGTATTAATCTCACAGCTGCATATGATTAATATATATTTATATATATATTTATAAAGCATACTAATTATATTTAAAAGTTTTGATGACATGAAAGTGACTCCATTGCTTGTGTTAAGTAAAATTTAATGGTGGATCAAGCACGTTGCCAAAATATTTAATTAACTTATTCTGAAATAACATTCTTTATTTAACATAAAATAGGACTTTAAAAGCAGAAAAGCATTAAAATGAATGCAAAATTATATGAAATAATTTCTCAGATGTTTGTGCTTATCAATTCTGTTTTTTCAAGACTGCTTTACTGAAGCAGAAGACTAAATGGAATTACTAATCATCATTAAGTTTGTGTCTTTAAGACATTGCCTCTACAAAGTTGCTCAGTAAAGGGTTGGCCTGAGGTTTATCTAGTACTGGATGAACAAAACCACTTGTGTTTTCTGCCAAAAAGATTTCTCAATAGAAAGGTAGAGCACACTGATTGGGATAACACATTTAAATAATTCAGAAAGAGATTTAGAATGGAAAACAGGAGTAGAAGTTGCAACAATAGCTCAATGTTTCCTGCCACAATAGCAGAAAAGTAGAGTTGGAAAAACGAATCAGGATATTGTTTGATACTGAAGAGCATGAGCATGGAGAGGAAAATGAATGCAAGTTCTGATACAAAGATTTAGATTGGCAGATGATGCATTAAGTGAAAGGGGTTTATGTTTAGTGCACAGGTTGTGTGATGGCAGTGTGAATTAAATGATGCACTGCACAGCAGAGCACTGCATAACAGTATGCAGAGCAGAACTACAGAAACACCTAAAAATAATAAAATTCTAAAAATAATAGAGGAAAGAGAACCGTTGTAACTGAACAGCTATTTTGCTGTATTGAGAAGTAAAAATAGAGCAGCCTTGGTTATGAAACCTGCAGAGACTATGCATAGTTTTTTTTAATTTTTCCACGCTCTTGGGTCTACTCCATAACCTCTTTCATTCTGTCCTACCCTTATCAAGATATGGAAACTAGAAACAGATGCACTATTCAAATTTTAATGTACTTAAGAAAGTCTGAGTGACATCTGTTTGCATGTTCCAAAATAGAACTGACCCACAGATGATATAATATGAGGTTTTCAATGTGTCTGTGGTGATAGCCTGTGATTGATAAAAAATGTACTATGAACTTTTCAGAAAAGGGAAAAATAATCCAAGAAAAAGAATCCAAGAAATCACAGACCAGCTGATCAGACTTGTATATAACTTCATGAATGAATGAATGAATGCTGAAAGCCATGCAGGTAAGTGTAAAGCAATACAATCTGATGTGTTTTTTAAATTAAGATAAACATAATCAATTTGAAGGTAACTGATATGGCAGCACATACAAATGTAATTTACTAAAAAAAGACAATATTTAAAATGAAATTTTAAAAAGATTACTGCATGATCCTAAAACGGAAATGAGAGTTAGAGAGAAATTGCTAAAGGGGTTACCCAGGAGCTTGCACTTAGACAGACTTACTAAATATTTCCACTAATAAAAATATCAGAAAAAGTCCCAATGGGCAATGCTGACAATAAAGGTGTGAGAAGCCATGAATAAGGACAATGTGTAAATAGGCAGGAAGAAACAGAAAAGTGAGAGTGGCCTGTATTTGTTTGATTAAAGAGGACTGTGAGCACAAACAGACACAATGGAAAGGGGAAGCGTGTGCTGTGACATCTTTTGAGAAAGAGGTTCTTTGGACCAAGAGAAAAGAACTAATGATGTAAAAGGCACTGATAAAAGCTCATATGAAATACCATGTTAGAATCTAGTGACCCCTGTGCAAGGATACTAAAATCAAACATGACATGTAGGATACAGGTTTGCTTTCCAGTGGTGAGGATGTGCAGTACAGAGTTGTATTTCCTTGGGAGTCTGTGCAGCCTTCTAGGGTTTTTAAGGATCATGGAGGATACATCTCTCAGGTATAACTGAATCTTATATCTTGCCTTGAGGTAGAATGGTAAGCAGAGGACGATAAGCAATGTGATTTGGATTCTGGGGAAGGAAATTCCTGATTTTATCAGGACATCAACCAGGGAAAAGAGTGTATTTTTGAGCTTGCTGACACTCAAACTATGGGACATCCTCAGTTATGGGAAGTAGTAGTCAGTCAAGTTTCAGGACTTCAGATTCTTGGATTCTTTGGATGTGAAAGCTTGCCAAAGCCTCTGCCAAAGGTGTGTCTGTTGCAGTCCCTGCTGAACAGGGATCAGCTCCTTGGGTTGATGCTGGTGCAGGGCTGTGCAATGCTTCTGTCTAGTGCAGCAGGTAATGCAGCATGGAAGCTAAGAAAACAGTATTGGGTTTTTTCTACTTATGTTAAATAGCCACCAGAGCTAATATGAAATTTATGTTTTGAAGAAAAAAGAAATACAAATTAGTTTAGTCTTGAGTAAAATATTCTGAGGAAAGCCCAAAACAAAACTGCAGTCCATGCAAAGCAAGTGATCCTAAAAAAAACCCTGCTTTTCTAAACTTGATTTTCAAATTTAGATTTCCTTTGCAAATTTATACAGAGTAATTATTGTACCTATTATCCTTACTATACTTATATTTGGAATGGAGCATTTGAATTTGTAATTAGATGAAAGCATTGCATTATCATGACCCCCTTTATAAATTTAAGAACAAAAATAATTACCTTGTTTGTCTCTTTGTAAAAGAGCCCTTGAAACATACCTTGTCAGATTACAGATTTTATATCCTAATTACAAAAGCCACCATTGCTACTTAGAGGTCTGAAATCAATCTGATTGGTTTTAATTTGAATCAAGCCATAGAAATTTAAGGTCTGGCTTAAAATCTAAATCAACAAGGTCTTAATAAACTTCTAGCTAAGTATGACCTGACTAGTGCTTGTTACCTTGACAGACTTGTCCCAGAACAGTCTGCATAATAATCTTGTGAAGTTTAATATCAAGCTACTGAGTCCAATGAGAGCAAAAAGCATTGCAGTATTTAGTACTTCATATGATAAATTAATTTGCCACTTAAGACAACAGTATGGATGTATTAGGGCATTCATTCCATGGATATCCCCTGGATACTCCTGGGACAGTAGCAACCATCTCATACCACTCACAGAGTACCTTCAGTGTGGTGTATTACAGGGAATAAATCAGGACTTTCCCTTCTGACTTCAGGCACTTCCACAATGAAAACATCTCCATACAGTGTTTTGCCTAAATTGAAGCAAACAGTTTTATCAGAATCTTTGATTTGAAGAGGTCAGAATACTAGAAAAGACAAAAACATCTAGGTATGAGTTAGGGTTGAGGTGTAAAGGATGTACCACTGAATCTTTGGGCTGTAGCTAAATGGAAACAGGACAAGTGACATTCTTGGATATGTTTGGTTTAGTTTAGATAAACCTTGATCAGTTTGTTCAGTGTCTTTGAAAGTGTTCAGGATTATACAAACAGGATGTTCAAAGCTAATCTATGGCAACTTTGCCTACATTAGAGAGCTGTAGCCCACCCTCAGTAAACTTGCATCTTTCCCATCTGCAGAAATACTATTGTTTATGTCCACTTATATTTTAGAAATACTTTCCATTTTTATTAGCTATTTCTCTTCAATAAAGAGAAATGCCCAAAGTCTCTTGAAGCCAAGTTAAATGAAGATGATGATGATGATCATGATGTTGATGATGATGATAATAATGATCAATCAAATATAATCATGAAGGACTAATGCCTTTACTCAAAAATATTTGTACAGACACAATCCTAGATAGGAAAAACATTAGTTTCAATCAGAGTAGAATCTGCAGCACAGAATCACAGAAATGTTAGGATGCAAAGGAGCTCTATTCCATCATACCTATTTCATTTCCCAAGCCAAAGACAATATTTGTTTTTAAAAATGCTTTATTTTCTCATGAATTTTGGACTAATTTTATACACTATTTTCCATTTGAATATTAAAGGTTTTAAATCATAGCAGTTAAATTTGAAGATGTGATTTCTAACTGGCTGAAATACATAGAATACAGAACAAACAAACAGGAAAATCAGGCATCTGACAAAATCTGACATTAAAAGTCGCCAGTGCTTCATATCCACACAGTGCTTTATTTGTATAAAGGGTCTAGTTATATAGAGAGAAAGCTAAGAGGAAAAAGCAAAAAAAAAGTCTTTATAATGCTTACAAGGTTCAGTACATACACAAATTGGCAAAAACAAATTCATTCATTCTCTCTTAACTTCATCCCTTTGTTTCAAAAAGATGCACTTTGGTCATGAGCTTTCCCAACAAATTTAGACTTTTTTCAGTGGACAAGATGGAAGCTGCTTAACGACTACAATGTTATTTTAGACTCCCTCACCTCTCTGTTGGAATGCCAAGGCACAAAAGGTATACAAAAGTATCCTTTTTTCTTGGTATTGCCCCATAATTCCCCTTTGTCCTTTCCCCTCTAAGAATCTTGGAATTAACAGTTAACTTGGTAAGCAGGACTCTAGTTGTGGTTCTTGAGTGTAACAGCCAAATGCCCTCAAGCAGCTAAACTTGTGCCAAATCAATAACAAAATCACTTTGAAGTGATGGAAAGGCACTCCCACTGCAGAACAGCACATTGGTTTTTTATGAGATAGCACACGTTCAGAGTTTCCTGGTTGGCTTGCTACTTTCCATCCCCTTAATATAGATTGATAGTGTGATCTGCCTTACCCATAATGGCAATAGAATATTAGCAATTGTAACTGATAAAATTCTGCATCCACTAGGACTTTTTTATCGATTTAATAATTTACTAAACAAAGTAACTTTCATTTTTTTAGTGCTGTTATTCTTTATTGTGAGGGTAGCTTATTATGTTAGGTGCTGTTTTTTTCTTCCATCTACAGTACTTTGCTTAGTCTCTGAGGTGCATCACAAGCATTCTGCTGACATAGGTAATTTTTTTTCCTCTGTCAAAGGAAGCAACTGTAACAAAACATAATCTGATTATAGAAGAACAAAGTCAATGAAATAATTTATTTTTTTTATTTACTTGTTTAAGATTCTAGTCAGCTTTGATGCAAGTATTTAGGAAATTTATCCCTCGAATAAATATCACACATCTACATCTAATTTTCAATACACTTAAATATTTCATGGGAACTGTCATTTATTGCAAATTTTAATGTCAAGGAACTGTATAATTCTGGACCCTTCCCAGATTTATATAATCAGAAATGCTTAAAAAAATAAGCTACTCCCTCTCAACTTCCCTGCTGTTGTGGTTTTATGAAGATTCAGCTTTATAAAACAGTCGTACAGGAACCATAACAGTTCCAGCTCCTGGCTGTTTCTGTTATGGACTCGAGTTTTCCTCAAGAACAATCAATCAGGTTAATATCTAGTGCTTTTAAAAACTTTCATTGCTCCAGCCCCCTACACAAGCATATCAGTTCTTCAGCCTCCTGCACTCAACCCTTTACATTCTCCCTGGAATGTCTCTGACACACAGGAACAAAGGGAGATGTCAAGTACAGACTGAAGAAGCAGCATAAATACATTTCAGTAATCAATTTGCATGGGTCCACACTCCTTATCAGCTGACTAGTACCAGCGTGTTGTGGTCAAGACCTGGGGAATTATTAACTAAGCTGCTGGGATGCTCTCCAGGGCTGACATTAGAGTAAACTGCCATATTAAGAATTAAATAAACCATTGGCCTTTGAATTTAACTCTTTATACTACAAGCTTTACCTACCTCTGTCATGGAAGTTATTCTGAAAGACTAAATGCTCTGTAGAAATCAAAAAGTATTTTCTAAGACTTGAAGCTACTTAAGACCGTGTAGTTTACGACTGGCTCATATCAAAGTTTACATTCATCAAAATCTCTCACTGAAGAATTTCTCCTACTAACATTCCAATATCCTATAAACCCTGCACATTGGCCAAATCTCATTTATGTAGTCTCAATAACCTTAGAGTTAACCTTAACTAACTACATAAGAGAGGAAACAGATTTTTCAGGTACATCAGTGCCATCCGCTACAAATACAGTTTGCAGAGAAATACAACAGACTAAAGATTTTATTGCTTTAATGAAAAAAAATGAAACATAATTGGTACACTTTGTTCAGAAAGAGACCTTTTCAAATTGCATGTCTTGATAGACTAATCTAATACAACATAGGGAAACAATGGCCTTTTTAGAACCAAAAAAATTAGAAACAATAAGGCCAAGAAAATACTGCAGATGTTCTTATGTACATTCAGCTCAACAATTATAAGTAGTACTTTCTTGGGGTTTAGATATCTCTCTTAATAACAAAGCACTTCAATGAACTAACTGATTGTATATCAAAACTCTGTTATAGGTTCCTTCAGAACTCACAGCATAAATGAAACTTTTTTTTTAATGTGGCTTCAATGTTTAGAATGAAGGGTTTAATAACAAATCTCAGGGGAAAAATCTCTTTTGGATTGACATGGCACTGAGATTTCTGACTTCCACACTTAATGCCTTTAGTGAAAATCTGGTAATGAAAATATTTTATAAAAGCAAATTCATGTTGTAGCAAAAATGCATTTTTAACTACTTTATCAAAGGAGAATGAGTAACTAAGACACTGAAGGGTCTTCATTTATGTATAAACTCATTTATATCTAGACATCTAAATACCTGGATATCAAGTATAAATTTTTATAATTACTACAATACCCAATCACACTCCTTAAGAATCCTTAAATATCCTGTAACTGGGTGACATATTCCCAAGACAGCTAATTGCTTGCTATAAATCAAGCCAACTCAGTATTTCTGGTGACTCAGTTTTACCCGTCTCCTTTAGGCTCCTTTTGTTTTAAAGAAATGTGAAATTACAAAATCTGTCTCTTTGACTGTTGCCACTTAAAGAAGGAAAAGTATTTAGGTTCATCTCATTCAACTTTATTTCTTGAAAATTAGACATCCAGCCTTAGTCTGTCATTTGGAAGCTGGTTATAAAGACCAAGGCACATCCATGAGTGACTTATACACCTGCTGTACGTGGCTGGATGAAGGTGATTTGGGCAGTTAAAGAATGCACTGTATCACTTTCCTCCCTGTGTTACTGTGCAACAAGGGACATTATAATGGTTTATGATACAAAATTAAAAACATCTTGATCTATCCACAGCTATAAAAAGTTCTAAAGCTATTTGAAATAATGTCAAATATGCACTTTTGAGTAGATCAACTATCCTTTTGCTATTGACATGGATTTCACATTCAATACTTGGAAGAACTTTTACAATCAGGAAACTTTATTATTAAATCTTTATGATATTTTCTGCATGTAAAAAGTAAATACTGTTAAAAATAAAAATTCTAATCATGCTTTTAAAGCAAGGCAGATTTTTACCTGAAGATGTAAAATTTTGTAGACCTCCTCCCTGCATTTGTACATGATGCCAAGTTGACTTAATTAATGGCCATTCACAAAGTTCAGAAACTACTTCCCTTAGTATCAGAAGCAATATTTCCTCAGAAGTGTTATGGGAACTGTTGCAGGAGGCTGTTTAATACCAGGCTATGAACTCATGGTAATTTTTAGAATCAGAATAAGCTTCAAGAAAAAAATGTGGAAGATGATGAGGAACAGATATAAAATCAAAAGAAGAAAAGTATTTGCATATTTGAAAATAAAAATTCCTATTTAAATCCTCAATGTATAAACAAAACTTATTTTGCACCCATGCAGAATTTCAAATGATAAAATAGCATATGCTGGGCCAGTTGGAAACACTAAAGAGATTTTTACAATTCAGCATTCTTATTTACATCCATAAGTAAGCCATGCTCTTTATTACTGTAACTTTTTTATATAGTTTTTAAACTAACAGAAGATTACAGTAAGAGAATCAGGAATGTGAACTCTAACATTAAGAAGGGTACAAAATACACTTTAGTATGTGGTACAATATTTCATCTCATATATTTTGGCCAGTACGTATTTTTAGTCAACTATCACGAAAGTATTTTCAAGAGCATAAAAACTGAATCCTCTTCCCCAAAGATCAAAAAGATTAACTACTAGATGAACTAGCAGATGAACAGGAATTCCTTCTCTGTGAGCAGAAGCAGCTGAAAGAGTTTCTGAATAGGTAAGAAATTTAGTTTTATGGATGCATCTGCTATTTCACATTTACTGTGAAGCTAAATGCACAGCTGAGCATCTTTTACAAATAATCCAATGTACCATGTGCATGTTTCTAGCTATTTCATGGTAGCCACCCTACTTATCCAAAGCTGAAGATCAACAATGCTAAATAGAAAATAGGAATAAAGATGGAAGAAGAGGTACCATGGTTTGGGTACAATCACAAAAATGAGAAGGGGTGTCAAGGAAGAAAGAAGGAATAGAAACCAAATCAGCTAAAAGGAGAAACAGAACACCAAAAATACAGCACCTGATTAAGGCAGCTCATTAGAACCTTTATCTGAAATATGCTGCTGCATATTTCAGAAATTTTTTGTATATATGTAAACTGTAACTTTTCTGTCAAAACTATTTCAAAGAAAGCTTTTCCTTTCCAGTTCTGTCAAGGAAGCCAGGTGCAAAAAGTCATTGTTATTCTGAATGAAGGCTACATGACCAAATTTTAAACTTCCTCAGAAGTTAAGTGAATTTATTGTGCTTCTAAATGAGCACTGGTATGCATTGTAAATTCAGGATTAGATGTAATTCCTGCTGAGGGCAATAGGAGTTCTTGCCTAGATCTCCCCAAGAACAAAATATCCTTTAAAGAAGAAAAGAAGAGCCAGTAATTAATAAATAATGTTGTCTTTACAGTCTTTCACTTTATCAAAGACTTTTTACCTCCTGACAGAAGAAAGTGTAATCAGAGCAGGAAAAAAATAAGCTACAAGTATTATATCATTAAATTATATGTTCTTTAAAAACATAATCAGATAATAATCAAGGCATTAACATGTGTGAAACAAATCCATATGGCTGTGCTAAAATTAATCTCCTAAAGAAAAACTGTTTAAAATTATAGTATTTTAATGTTATTAAGGATTACTGCCTATTCAATTTGTTACATTTAATTCTTTTTCTAAATTATTTTTTCTCAAGAATTGTATCATAAGTTTCCCAGTCAGCCACTGAGCTTCACTTATGGCTCTGTAAATGGCATTAAATGAACTGCCTGGTAGTGACTAATATTAAAAACTACTTCCCAGAGAAACAGAATGTTCTTATCTTTGCATATTAAATTCTAAGTAAGTCCATTTATTTAAAATTAGTAAGACATAATTTAAAAAGTAAAACTTTTACGAGGCAACACCATCTGACTTACCTGGACTGATAACTCAATAGAAGCAAAGTAGTTTATTATGAGGGCTTTATCAGATTTCACTGCTGTTAGTTTATAAATAATGGGGGGGGAGGGGGGAAGCAGACTCCACTCAAAAATATTACTGGAAAAAAAAGAAAAAGTGTGTAAATAATCTGCATCATGAGCTAGCTGCTGGTGGTGTTTAACACGCAGTAAACCTCAAAGTAAGCAAAACAGGAAGTTTATGTTAAGCAAGTACTGCACAATGGACCTTCAAAAATTATATTTCTATGCCAAAATAAAAAATATGTTTAATGTTGTAAAATAATCCTTCTGAAAAGAAAGCTATGGTCACAGTGGCCAAAGTCTTATCAGAACTCCTTAGTTCAAGGCAGAGAAGAAGCAGGCTCTACTTCAAAGGACAAATCATGAGCATGGCTCTTAAACTAAGTTTTTGAATTGAAAGGGAAGCACTGCTAAAGGTCTGGGTTGAGCACTGACCACGAGCCAAATAGTCATCCCATGCATTCTGCATGTGGGTCACTAGATGACAGTTGATGGGTCCTTTCCTCAAAAGTATTCAGGCAGCAACAAGCAAGAGTTTAATAATAGTGCAATCCATCTTGCTGCTGAAAAAAGCCTGTATTAGACTACATTAGAGTCAATTGTAATAGATTTTCAGGTAAAATTCTCAGTTTGAGAAAATATTTTGAGAAAAAATATTTTGTTTCCATTTTCAGATCAAAAAACCCCCAAGACTTTTAGCAATCAAAGTAGTTCAGACCTTTTATGTAGACAAAGCCAGCTTAAGACAGTTAGTGTGGTGCAAAACCAGCATATTTTTATACTGAAAAAAAATCAATGAAATGTCTGTATTACACATCTTAGGGCTTTTACCTCAGACAAGTCCTAGTCTGGTTTTAAAGGCTGAGCACACATTTCTTGAAGCAAACCTCTCCAATAAGCTTCATCCAAAATTAATCCAGTTTGTGCGCTCACAAAACCAGACAATGATCCAAAGAAAATGTGGTAAGTGGCTACAATCAAGCAATTCACTTCAAAGTCACACTCCTATTCAAAACAACATATTGCTGTAGACCCATGCTGGTTTTCTTGGTTTGTGATTTTAAGAAAGATATTGAGGAATAAAAATAGCACAATTGAAGTGCATCTCTTTCCATTCTTTCCAGGAGGATATAGGACAACTTTGTTCCACGAGAAAATGTTTAAGCTTTTAATTAATTTTGTTATATAGATGACTGTGTTTAAAAAAAAAAAATGAAGTGCTAATGAAAAGGAGCAATATTAAAAAGAAAATGCAAATTCTTTGGCAAGAATGGTTTGGGATTCCATATTTGCCTGGGGTCTTACAATAACGGTAACCCGTCCTTCATTTTTTGGATGATGGTTTGGTTTCTGTCTGTGAACTAGATGTAATTTTCTCATGTGTGCTGCAATAGCTGATACATTAACATTGTCAGAAAAACTGCACAGATTTAAGAACTACATGTAGTTCTGATGTTTGACATATGCAACTGTCCTGTGTGGGCCAAAAGCAAGAACACTGTTAGTTGATTGATGGCTGGAACACCTTTAAGATGTATCAAGGACAGCTTGGCTGTATGTATGACATATGTTACTGAACTGAAAGATGACAAGAAGTCTGCAAAAGATGAAGCTTGGAAATCCAGTGAAGGGATTTCACTGGATCAAGAATATTTTTTCAAAGTACATCAGCAGCAATGGAAAAGTAAAGTATTCTTCTGATGGACTGAGTCCCTGACTCTATTATAGAATTTTTATCCTACATAGAACAGTAAAAGCTTCATATACCAGAAAAGATCAGAATTTCTACATGGGGATATCAATTATTTTAGTGGTATGTCTGAGTGTAAGGAATCTCCTTTCAGATCATGTAATCATGAGTCTGTTATATTATTGGTTTATGTGGCTTTTTCCCCCCAGTTCTATAATAGAAAACAAACCTAAAATGCCTTGCTCCATGGGATTATCTAAATGAATACTGCCTACTCAGCTGATTTTGGGTTCTCATACAGAAAGCTATTTTCACAGCAAAATTTTTAAAGTGACTAAGATATACACCCTTCCCTGAAATCTAGAATTTTTTCACGTTACTTCTCTGCAGTGGGTACAGTAAGACAAGTGAGCAGGTTTGTAATGTGAATCTCATTATATATTAATCAGTATGTTTGATGGCAAACTGAAAATCAACATTAAAGCCAGCAGTGCCCTGGCAGCCAGGAGGGCCAAGCCTGTCCTGGGGGGCATCAGGCACAGCATGGCCAGATGGGCAAGGGAGGGGATTGTCCTGCTCTGCTCTGAGCTGGGGCCGCCTCCCCTCAAGTCTTGTGTGCAAGTTTGGTGTAAAAAAGACATTGAGCTCTTAGAGAGTGTCCAAAGGAAGACAACAAAGATGGTGAAGGGTCTGGAGGGGAAGTTGTATGAGGAGCAGCTGAGGTCACTTGGTCTGTTCAGCCTGGAGGAGGCTGAGGGGAGAACTCACTGCAGTTACAGCTTCATCATGAGGGGAAGACGAGGGGCAGGCACTGATCTTTTGTCTCTGATGATCAGTGACAGGATCTGAGGGAATGGCCTGAAGCTGTGTCAGGGGAAGTTTAGGTTGGATGTGGAGAAAAAGTTCTTCTCCCAGAGGGTGTTTGGGCACTGGAACAGGCTCCCCAGGGAAGTGGTCACAGCACCAGCTTGGCAGAGTTCAAGGATTGTTTGGACAATGCTCTCAGGCACATGGCGTGACTTTGGGGGATGGTTCTGTGCAGACCTAGGAGTTGGACTTCATGATCCTTGAGGGTCAGTTCCAACTGAGTCTATTCTGTGATTTTGTGATCCTGAGAACTGTAAAACTAAAGGAGGAAGAGAGTTAAAGAAACAATTTTTCAGCACTTGTTGTGCCATAGAAAATAGAGGTACCCACTGATAAGTAAACAAGCTTAAAACAAACCAAAACCACCGTTATTTAATATTATACATACTTGAATGGTTGGGGCTTTGTTTTGTTAGTTTGGTTTGTTTGTTGTTTTTCTGGTGAGTCTTTTTTGGTTGTTGTTGCTGTTTTGTTTTTAGTTTTGTTTTGTTTTTAAAGAACAGTTAAAAATTATAAAAGTAATGTCATAGACTAATGTCACAGACTTTGGTTCAGGGTGTCTCTAAAGAGCAGACTGCCAAGAGCAAGAGTCAACACCATGAAATCTTTGTTCCATTTTTGGTCTGTTGTTACATTTTTCCCCTAGCAATCCCTTATATGCTACTGTGAGAGACAGAAAAACAAAACTACAAATCGACCTCTGGCAGTTCTCTTAAGTAAACCTGTCTTGGGATTTTGGGCTTATGTGTAGCCTCTCATTTGCTATAGATGTCAGGAAAAGGTTCTTCACCTGGGGAATGGTCAGGCACTGGAACAGGCTCCCCAGGGAAGTAGTCACAGCACCAGGTGTAACAGAGCTCAAGAAACATTTGGACATTGCTCTAAGGCACAGGGTGTGATACCTGGGGATGGTCCTGTGCAAGCTCAGGAGTTGGACTCGGTGATGCTTTTGAGTCCCTTCCATCTCAGATTATTCTGTGATTCTGTGATTCTGTGGATATGTCTCTATTACACAGGGTGCTTTTCACATGCACCATGGACCAACAGCAAATTCAGAGGTTCCTTGGAGTCAGTGGAAATTGGCATGTCTTAAAACTGAAATTCTTTTTAAATTAATAATAAGAGAGGGAGCTATACCTTTTTCCAGGACCCTCCAGAATTAGAAGGATGCAAAGCAGAGCTGTTTCTGTGAGAATTGTGTTACGGGTTCGAAATCCCACTGAAAAAGCATGAATGATGTATCAAGCAAGGTTTATGAATCCCTTAACTTTGTATAATTTTATTTAAAGCTAGTGTTCCTATATTTAATTTCTCTGTTTACTAAATTTAAAACCAACAGATTGATTCTTCTTCCAGTACTTTCAGTGTAAAAAATAAAGTTACTCCCCATCCTTTTGCCCCATCTCTTATTCAGACCAGTTTTACAGTAGATCAACTTCTGTATTTGGAAATTATACAACAAGAACAAAATTAAATGGCAGCAGAATCATGCTGATGGGCTTTTCAGAAACAGAATTTTCAGATGTTTAGGAACAGCTATCAAGCCAAACCATAAATTCAGATGAAACTACTGGGCATGCTCAAATTTAAATAAGTAATAAAATGTCCAAATAAGGAAATTCAGTGATTAATTATTCATGTACAGAAACAAGAGGTAACATATCTATATATGTACATATAAAACTTTTATGTGTATATATATGTACATATGTACATATACAATAAACTTGAGTTAACTGAAAATCTTCTTAGGAGTGAAACATGCTCCATTTTGTAGGACTCTTATCAGGAAGTAACTCATGCACCAGTTATAAGGATAAAATGAGTATACAGATATACACATCTGCTAAAAGCTGTTTCATATTTCTTCCAATTCTCTTTTGTTTCCTATCCACAGAAGAACTCTTTTATATACCAATAGGATGTTTTAAAATGTCTGAGTTTAGCTTGTACTTGAGAGGCTGAGTGCAGGTAAATTGCTCAGTTGCTTTGTTTTACAAAATTCTAGGATGCTCTTTTTTCAGTATGAAAGGACAGTCACAATCTTGCCACACATATATTCCTTCCATGCATATACTGTGGGGTGATGTGTATGAAAAGCAGTTACTTTCCTGTAAATTTAAATTCCTATGTTCATTTTCACCCAGTTGGAACAGGCCTATTCCAGTGTTTGCATTTGGAAATAAAAATTGAAACGCTGTCTTCTTGTTGTTGTTATTGTTCTATTCGGCTGCTTAGAACATCAAAAATTCTGGTTAAGGCAGTAAAACTCTAAGATCCTGAACTTAAGAAGCAATTATTTTGAGGAGTTTTTTCCTTCATTCAAAGTATATTTTAAAAACCTCTTATTCTCAGCCAGCCCAACAGCTGCTCAAAAACTTCAAAGTACAATTTCCAGATCTCAGTACAAAAGAGCCACTATGCCAACTGAAGAAAAATGGTTTGCTAATTTTAAAGTTGTAGTGATTTTAAATTAAATTTTGTGCAGTATTTAATTTTTCATTACTCTATATGTGGCCTGGGACAATCTGTGAACAAAGCTGCTTCTTCAAAAAACAACTTGGTTTTAATGCTACAGAAAGGAAAGTGCTTATTGCAGTTTGTGGGCTTTTACTGTAGTCATGTTGTTTGAGTGCATGTAGCCAGACAGACTTTTGGGGCACAGAACACCTTCTTGAAAGTATGTGTCAAGAACTAATGTGTCTGAAAGAGAATCTGGTTCTTCTAACTCTGACAAATAGTGCAATGAAAGGCTCTCTTCCTGGAGATGTTATGCTTAAGCAATTGCACTTATTTATTTTAAAGCATCCCAAGAAAAGGTATTTTATTAATCTTTCCTAAAACTTCATCCACAATTCATCATTTCCATTTTTTCTTTCCTACAAACACACTGAAAATGAAATTATGTATCTAGCAAAGTTTATGAATCCTAATTTCCCACTGTAATGGAGACTGGCTATGACAGATATTAGAAGACTCAGTAGTCATAAAAAACCCAGATTTTTTACTATTTAGAGAGGATTACACCCATTGTTAAAGGAGGTCAAATGATCAAATTCTTCTTTTTACACAGCAAACATTTAATGAGCTAGAAACTTTAAGTAGATTTTTGTCTGTTTATATTTTCTTTGAATGAAAAAAAAAATGTATCACAGCTCTAAAATAAGGAGTGTCTCTATGGTATTTACCAAGTTGTGGTGGCTGAAGATCAAGTCCTTTGATCACCATTTTTAAAAATTATTTTTCCCAAACCTAACTCATCCCTATACAAAGTTAAATCAGGGAATCATAAGTTTTCTTCTCTGACTGAACTGGTTTTTACCCTCCTACTGCTGTTTGCAGTACACCTGAAGTTGCCACAGAGCCAAGACTCCCTGCCACCACAGTTTTCTGCTAGTGAACCAAGGTTGGCATAGCAACTTGGGATACTACACAAGCAATCTGCCCTAAGGGATTTAACCCTGTCAACTGGAAGAAGTCTCCATGGTTTTCTGTTCTACACAGATGAAACTGCAGTTTGAGTAAACAGAAGCCAGAGGAGTGAAATGGGCAATTTTTGTTAATTGTGAATCAGAAGTTTTCTTCTGTCGGATCAAATTAGGCTCAGTACTTAGATACATGACAACCCTCCTGACTGTGTCTGTCATGCATCACAGACTGGGCATCAAAATATATCAGTTACAGTGCAGGGCACTCAGATAACCAGAATACATACACCCAAAGGAAGATTAGCAGCTTAAACTACAAGGACGTGGCCCACAGCCTTAAATACAAACAAAACCATTTTGAGGCAAAGAATGCTAAAAATTCAGAGGGCAAAGTCCATCATCAGACTGAGAGCAAAAACACAGGGCAGTACTAGATAAAAAATCACGTAAATGAGAGATGCTCCATCATGAAGGTTGCAATGTAGAGGAATAAGAATGAAGACCCACTATGATATAAATGGTATTTCAGATTGTGTAACAGGAAAATATCAGACCAAGGACAGAGTTCTAATGGATGCTAGTATAACCTAAGAGGAAAGCAAATAGGATGGGATTTGCCTTGTAAAAGGATGAGTGATTCACAGCCTAAATTGTAAAATTAATAAGAGATTAAACAGGCTTATAATTTAATCATAATACTTCACAATATTCTTTTTAAAAATGAAATTAAACTAAAGGGTAATTGAGACATACATAGGAGGAAACAAAAAAGCAGAACCTGGGTTCCCTGCTCAGACTTCAAAAGATATTGTTGATGAGCCAGTCACGATCTCTAAGCAATCCTTATTATTTGAGAAAAATAACTTATATACAAGTAACCCAACATAGTCCCTGTAGAAACAATGATTTGGTGTTTTTGTGCCATACTAGAATATTCAGACTATGACATCATCAGAGGCATCTTTCTGAAAAAGAATTTTGGTACTCTTAAGATCAATAAGCCATCCTAGCTAATACTCAGTTTTTACCATACCACATAATGCAGAAAACAGCACACTATACATTTTCAATTGCACAATGCTATATCATGGAAATAAATGCCATTTACAGGTTTCCATTTTTAACCTTGAAGCATGAAAATTAATATGAATTCTACATGTTAATGCATTTGCCAATCTAATTAGTCATTTTTCATTGCAAGTCTTTAATATTTTTTCTCAAAGTTTACTAACCAGCAGGTTTGTTAGTAGTTTATTGGGGCAAAATTTTATATATTGCACCTGTTTCCCTCTTCACATTTTTTTATTTCCTCAAAGTCACTTTGTTCTCTCTTAGAGCAATAGGAAAAGAGCCCTATGTATCCATAAGTAACAAAATTATTGTGTCATTATCATCATAACCTGCCAAGGTAGTAAATTCTATCATACTGTAAATTTACATGACAGTTTTGTAAGCAGGTATCACAGGATACAGAAGGGCATCTGATAGAAAATGAAGGCTGAAAAAAATATCTGCAACCTTTCTTTTTTTTTTCTTCAAAATAAAAGTCTTACTCTTTAATTAAAGTTCTTTGCTATTGTTCTTATTTGTTCATATTTCTCCATCAGAAAAATATTTATCTTAGATTAGATAGTGTTCCAATAAAAGAACAGCAAAGTCAGGTATTTTAAAACTGCAGGACTTAAAAAGTGCAGGATTGTATTTTGTGGGGGGAAATTTTTGTGGGGGGCAAAAAGAAAAACATAATGATGTTGCCCTGCATCTCAAAAGAACATTGGAGCCAAGACTAGAATACTCACAATGGTCTGTCCCAGATACAGTGAAAATATTTTCTTAATACTAAATTGTTCATAAACAGAGTTGGGATAAAACATTTAAATCTTACCTTCTAACTCAAATTTCACTGAGCCATTCAAGTAGTAGTCATGTTCACATGTATTAGAGTCAGAAGAGAGAAAAAATGCATGAATAGGATGAACTTTTATACCACTCAGAGCCATTACTGAACATCAAATAACATTATAAACTAATAGAAGAAATCTTCAAATTATTTCCCAGAATTTTTTCACCTTTAGAGAAAAATGTGACTCTCAGATTTCCCAGTAATTGCTTTGTTTAATAAAAAAAATATAGTGGCAACTTTTTACTCTGAAGTCAGATACATGCAACCTAGAAAGCAATACATTCTTAACTCTTTTTTTCTTTTTTTGTAGAATATAACACAAACTTCAGGCTTCAAGTTCTGTGAACATAACGAGTTAGATGAAGTTGGAATACCTTCAGTAGAAGAAAGCAATATTTTGAAGTAAACAGTCCTACAGACAAGAGGAAGAGTACAGAGAGCACTGTTATTGTTACAACAATCACAGAAAATAATTATCTTGGTTTCATGAAAATTATGAGCAAGAATCCAAACATCCAAACATCCAAAAAACCCTTAAAATTCTGTGGGATGATCTAATAAGCATACATCAGTCAGTCAAGAGTTGTAATTAATCAAAACACTTAAAGTAATTTAAAACCATTCAGTAACAAGGGATTTGATAAAGCAGAGCCTTTTCTTTTAAAAATATTTTCGCTGAATTTGTTACTTTATATTTAAAGAAAAACAGTGGAAATAAAACATACCCCACTATTTTTAAGCTCTTTTGCCACACTTAAAAACTCTTTAAGAGTTGAACTTGGAAGAAAGAACAATGACATTAATACAACTACTTAATTCATAAGAAAAAACAATCAGCATACTTCAGGTTAAAATATACTCGTTGAAAGTTGTTTTCTTCAATGGGTATTCAGTTCACATCTGCTTAATATCTTTGACTCGTGACTCATTATGGAAACAAAAACAATGCCAAAGGCCTAATATCAAAAAAGCACCCTTATTCTAAATAACACTTAAGTTTAAATTTAGTTTTAATTACATACATATTTTTTAAAAAACCTGTCACATTTTAAATTAAGGCTGTCCATAATGAGGAAAAGGGGAATAAGCACTGTCCAAAATGTGGATAAAATTCAACTTCCCTGTTAGAATACCCTCAGTCAGCAGGTCAATCCCTGTATACATCAACCATCAATGAAGCAGTGAACTTGAGTTCTGTCATGACTGTGACCTTCTTAACTTCTTCATGAAATAAAATATAAGGTTTTTTATTTCTGCTGTACTTTGCATTTATTTTAAATGGAAATTTAAAAAGTTCATAGAGATTGCAGAGATTTGTAAGAATTTCAAGGCTTCCAGAAGAAAAATGAAGTTTCATTCAGGTGACATTTTAGTACACATCAGATCTGAGTTTCTCTGACAGAGTTTTCCGAGGTACAGAACTGAAGCCAGCAGGAAGAGGACAGCTTTCAGCCTCTCAGCATTTTGTGTTCTTTGTCTCCACCTTCTGCTTGGAAAGAATGTGAGTTACAGGGAGTTAAGGCACTGATTTCTAATTCATTTGGAGAAATCTGGGAAAAGAAGTAAATAACAATGGAGGAGAAACTCTCAAATACAAAAGTCAACAATAAAGTACTGAACATATCATCAGTAGTAATTATTTTATAAAGGCAAACTAAATAGTTATGTGACTCGAGGTTGGTGCCCATTGCTAACTTAGATTCAGTAGTTGAAAACTAAAAGAAAGAATAGTCACATGAACTGGTTCTAGATTGAGATATTTTCTGGGGACAAGAAGAAATACAGGTTCGAATCAAAACTTGGGTGTGATTTGTCCTGATATAAACAATAATTTAAGCAATAATGTGTAATCATAAAGTCACCCCTTGTATTACAAAAAAAAAAAGTGCAATTGTACTTCTCTACAGTGTTGTTATGGAAAACAGAAGGAAGGCAAATTCTCTGGCTCTAAGGACAAGACAATCAGGGTAAGTAAAAAGGACTGTCTGTACTTGTCATGTCAGAATGTCAGCAGAGTATGCCACTGAAGATACTTAGAAAGTAGGAAGAAATAAAACTTCACTTGAGAAGGAAAGGAAAAAAAAAGACACAGAAGATATTGGTAAGAATATCTCATAGGTGGTGGATTTCTGTGAATTACAGTTTAATTTACTTCACAGTATTTTTTTATGTACCACCTTCACAACTTTGTTTGAGGAACAAAATTTTTCAAATACCTTTATTTTCCCCAAAGACTTCCTGGAATAATTAGAGGCTTTTTATTGAAAAATAAAATGAATAAAAATTTTTTAACTGTAATATTTAAGTCTTTTAGAACTCTGCTGCTCTGGCAGAAACAAAAATAATGTTTCATTAAAATCTGGCTCCCAAAAGAACAGATTCCCCATTGACAGAAATCAGCATGTGTTCTCATTTTAATAAAAGCATACTAATTTCTAATAAATAACAAAGCCTACCTGAAAAACAGCCTGTATTAAAATTCCACCTACCATTATTTTCTGTCATGGTCCATAATATTTTATGAACTGTCAAATTGATTTATGTATCATAATTGAAAGGGAAAAACATAATCCACCAAAACCAAGTAAGTTAACAAAAGAAAAACTGAAAACAATGGTATTAAAAAGAGAGTGTTCAAAGTTTACCAAAATGCAATGGAATAAATGTATCTAGAAATGTTAAGCACTCCACACTGACAAGGTATGAGAAGGTGTACATTGCATAACTTGTAGGAGGTTTTGGTACTACTTGATGCAAAAAGAAATATTTTTTTACAGTGACACCTTAAACCCGAAGATGGAGCTCTTGAACTGTTTATTTAAAAAGAACTAGAAAAAGTGAAAGCAATACAGTTACCAAAGGAAGATACTGTAGAACTTCTGGACTTATTTCTTAGTATCTTCACTGGCATTGCATGCTACATTGTGACAAAGTCACTTTAAATGCTCTTTCATGTGCATGCACATTTCACTTGCATAGCAGCCACTTCGCTCCACACATCTTCCTGTCCACAGATGAATTACAACTCTCAAACTCCTTTCCTCACATTTGAGACAGTCTTTCAAAATATTTTCAATTTTATTTTCTTTTTTTTTTTTAGATTTCTTACTAGAATTCCTTTGGAATTAAAATGGTACTTGCAGCAGCAGTGTCTTGTACAAATGGTTTTCCCATTCCTTCTCTCAGTTTAAAGAGTTAAACTTCTTGACCAGGTTAAAGACACACATTCTAGGGGGGGGAAAAATGTATCAAGAAGTCAGTTAAGTCTCAAAGAAAGAACCATAGAAAATGAAGTACAAGGGAACTGCTCTGACCACATTTTAAGATCATTAAATATATTATTCCATCTCTTCTGTCTGAACCCATCCTTAACGAGCAGTGGGAAAAATCCTTTGTTTCAGTACTTTCTGAGAAAAAATAAATTAATTTCTGAATTAACTCCCTAATTAAGTTTTCTAATCAGCCAAATACACTAGAAATACATAGGGTCTGATTCCTCATTGGCTTGTATTTTTACAGGCATTATACAAAGTATGAGCAACAGCTCCTTTTGCAGAGGAACACAAATGAAGAAAAACAGTTTACATCACTCACAGACATATAGAAGTTTGGGGCAATTCATCCCCAAGTCCAGGGTAGTTCAAACCTCCCAGTTTTGTATGACCATGCCCTCAAAAGGTACATTTGACATATAAAGTATCTGTTGTTGGGAGATTCCTTGCTTAGCTTTAAAATCAGACTGAGCTAATCCAACAGCTTTGCCACTAATTTATGACAGGGAAACGGCCAAAAGAGCCTGCAGTGAGTTGAATTCAAGTGCAGAATGCTAACATCCTGTTCAATATATTTAAAACCTACTGGGGCAGCACTACAGGTACTACTTAAACATGGAGAAATTGAGCTCTTGTATGTCTCAGGGGCTCTGCGTAGTGGAGAAGAGTCTCAGTTCAAGATGAGAAACAGTAGGTGGATTGTTCCCACACAGGAAAACAAACCTTCCTGCTCCACCCTGAGGAGGAAGTTACAACAGCCTCAGGTAAAGAGGGGTTTCTTCCCACTTCTTGTCCAAAGGAGGAACCAGGATATATTAGACCAAATTAGCACTATTCCTATGCCCTTTGGGTTGAAAGGAAATGCAATTCACTCCCTTAAAGTTTCACATCAAGTACATCCTACTGTTTCATAAAATATTTTTTTCTGAATCTTTCAGCCTTAAAATCAGCATTAGAGTTGCAAAATCAAGTATCTTCACAATAATTTATCAGAAAATTAAATTTAGTCTGAACCTTGAATTGGCAGGAAACAGTTTAGAATGAGCCTTAAATAATTAAACTGCCAATGTATTAATTAATAAAGTGCTATATTATTGTAATGTTCAATTACCATGCTTTCAATTCATTTATTTAGAAATGAAAATTCTATAAAGCCATAGGAAAAGATTTAAGTCATGGTAACACCTAAAAGTTTTTTCAAAGCAATTATATTTTGAGATAGTTTTTGTTAAGAGATTTCTGTACCAAAAGATTGTATAAATAGCAATTCTACTTACTTAAATTATTTTCTTCAATCATGCTAATAGTCAAGTGGTTTTCTAAATCCACGTATTTTAAAGAGAGCTGGCATTTCTAAACTGCTTATTCATGGTAAATGCTGTGCAGAGATATTACCATTTCTATTACTTGTTGTTTTAAAGTCATACAGGAGAAATAATTTCAGTTCCTAATCTGTCTCATTTAAGTGTAACCCTTTAGACAAAAAGCCTGCAAGATATAAACTATATTATGTTTTGCAAGTAGATCTTTATATTTTCTTTCTGACAACTACACCACTCGTGTTTCCTAAGTTCAAAAATAAACTTCTTTATCATATAGCATGCCAAAGGTAAAAATGCAGTATCTTTTCAGTAAGACAGAAACTTCCTTCAGGTAGCTCAGAAAACTCAAATGTAACTAAGACACTTCAAGAAACATGTTCCACATTGTCCTCAAAAAGATTAATTAATCAGTTAGGGTAAAATATAGTGCCAAAACCATCAACATTAGTAAGTTTAAAAAAAAAAAAAAAAAAAAAAAAAACACAAACAAACAAAAACCAAATACCCTCCCCAAAAATCCCAAATAAACAAACCAAGATTAAAGTCTCGTGTTCTTTACATCAGTCTGAAACTCAGATTGTGCTAATAACACTCCAGTGCAATAAAATGAAAGTGTCTTTTTTAGAGCAGAAAATGTCTGTTATGCCTACTCAAACTAAAGACAGAAGAAATATTCTGGTGTTTTAGTGACTATGTACTAAAGTACTGCATATGTCAGATTATGTGCAAAATACCTTTTTTGTCAGAGTAGAACTTTGAATTTCAGCTCTGATCACAACCAGACTATAGAATAAGATCCAGCATGTATGTACACTAATTAAATGACCTAGTTTAATACTACCAGCAAGCTGAAGTGATTTACTATGTTCAAATTTCAAAACCTCACTAGGGCTGTTACTCCCACCCTGGCATTCAACTTCTTTAGCACATGGGAAGGTGAAACACCCCTCTCTCCAGCACTCTCTGCTCATTTTTATGGAGAAAAAAAAAAATAATTAGATAATCCTTTAGCTTTCCTGCATCCATCTGCAAATTCATACATGGATAGGAAGTTCAGTCCCACTGGGTGAGTGTAGATGGGTAAAGCGGTGGCAGGGGTAAAACAAAACCCACAGGGGAAAGCTCCTGTATTACGGAACAGCATGGCCCAGACAGCAACACAAACCTAAAACCAGAGGGCTGCAAAGAGGGTGCTCCCACGTAACCGGGGACAGGACCAGAGGAAGTGGCATCGGACTGCACCAGGGCAGGTTTAGATTGGATGACAGGAAAAATGTCTGCACCGAAAGGGCTGTCAGGCACTGGAACAGGTTGCGGGGGTTGCCTGCAGGAGGGTGGTCAGGAGGAGCAGGAGGAGGAGGAGAAAGCGGAGGGGGAGGGCGGGGAGGTGTCCCTGCTCCCCGCCCGGCTCCTCGGGGCACACGGTCCTGCCCTGCTCTGCTCTGCCCTGCCCTGCCCTGCCCTGCCCTGCTCTGCCCTGCCCTGCCCGGCCCTGCTCTGCTCTGCCCTGCCCTGCTCTGCCCTGCCCTGCCCTGCCCTGCCCGGCCCTGCCCGGCCCTGCCCTGCCCTGCCCGGCCCTGCTCTGCCCTGCCCGGCCCTGCCCTGCCCTGTTCTGCTCTGCCCTGCCCTGCTCTGCCCGGCCCTGCTCTGCCCTGCTCTGCCCTGCCCGGCCCTGCTCTGCCCTGCCCTGCCCTGCCCGGCCCTGCTCTGCCCTGCCCGGCCCTGCCCTGCCCGGCCCGGCCCTGCCCTGCCCTGCCCGGCCCGGCCCGGGCGGAGGCGGCCGCGGGGCTTTCCCGGCCGCAGCGCCCGGCTCCGCGCTCGCACCTCTGACGAAAGCAAGGAAGGGAGGGGAGCAGAGGCTTTCACATCCTCAAACCCCGGGGAAACATCTGCTGCTGCCGCCGCCGCCGTGCCATCCGAAATGGTCCCGCCGCTGGGTTTAGCTGACTGATGCCGGCCCATCCCCGCTCCTCTGAAGCAGCCGGGCTGGCGGCAGCGCGGACTGAGCCCGGCACAGGGAACCGGCCTCAGGCGCCCTACAGCTCCTCCTTAAAAAATAGGAACCAAGGAAGTTCTGGCTGCAGAGCCAAAAAACTAAAATGCTAAACCTGTCTTGGGCATCCATAGCTCTGCTGCTCCGTCTTCATTGCACTGCCACAAAAAAGACCTAGAATCCAGGGCATTTGCATGCTCCTGTGGCATTCGAGTATTTAGAATCTGTGCTGCAGCAGAGAAGGGATTTTCTGACAGGTGGAGGGAAGGAGAAGAGGGGTGAGACACGAGAAGTTCTCTGGGGAGCAAATAAAGTCTGACAGAAAAATGTAATTCTATTGGAAGGGTTGGTATATTGTTACTTTTCCTGAGAATGAAAGCAGTTGTTTATGTCAAAGAATCAAGAACGATCCACAGGAATCCTGAAGCAAAGTAAAAGGCAGACGTGCAGAGAGGACTAGCCTGGACACAAAACCAATTCATCCATGTGCTTCTTTAGGCATGGGTCACTTCAGAATGCTGACAGTAAAAATAATTCAGCCTTCCTTGGCAAATTCACTTACCAGGATAAATATGATAGAATCCCTGTCAATAAAATCAAAGACAGTTTAAATTGCATTTCATTCTACAAGATGAATGTAACAAAACAAGACTCATCCTTGTGATGTCTTCCATCCTGTGCCTTACCTGGATCCCATGTCTTTACCTCTCCTGTCATCTCTTTCTAAAGCTTTCCAGGAGGAGGTAGGAAGGTAGGGAGGAAAAAGTCAATCTGCACCACTGAATGTAATTTCTAGTGTGAAACATTATATTTGGTATAGAAATTACTGAGAGTCAGTAAATAAAGACATCAGTATGGCATTTTAAAGGGTTGTTACTGGTAGAAGTCCAATTTTGGAAGTTGTTGTTGTTTTTTTCACTCAGGTAAATGTAGAGTTGTGATAGGAAGTGGACACAGGATGTATCAGACAGAGTTCTGTGTTCTCAGTGTGTTGGCTTAGCCTTACTGTGCCCACACTGCATATAAAACCTTCTCAGCTCTCACTACAGTTTGTTACGTGTGTCCCCTTGAAGGACTACATTACAGTGGCAAGCGTGAACTAAGTTTCACACCAGGAAAAATTTCATTAAGAGGTTCTTTCCATCATTACCAAGCTACAGAAAAAAATCTGAGCATGCAATGGCCCTGTTCTTCCTCTACCATATTTGACAAATCTCTTTGAGGAAAAAAATCAATAGTTAAACACTGCCATGCTCTTCTATGCACTGTTTTTTTTGTTTTTTTTTTTTTTCTGGAGAGTGGCCTCTACTTTTACTGTGATTTACTGGTGGGACTTCAGAATCTTGGAGAAACAGGAGCAAGTTGAATCTTTTAAGTTTACTGCCACACAAGGACAATAGAAGAGAATGACTGTTCTATGCTGGACCTGAAAGGCAGGCAAGGGCCTTTGAAAAGTGTTCAGCTGCCTTCTCAGCTGAACCAGTTTACAAGATGATCACCAATGGTACCCAAGTCTGTTGAAGGAGATGTGTAGGCCTGTTATGAGGGGTCTTGAGAGCAATCACAGTTTTGCCAGCTTTGAAGAGAAAACAGTAATTATTTCCTTTAATTCTATCTATTCACTCCCAGTAGGGACAAATTACCCTTTATTTCCACACCAGGATGTTGTGCCTTTAATAGATCTGTGCTCAGGTTTTGTGAGTCCAGCAGCAGGTGCTGAACAGCAGCCCAGTGTTGGAGGAACAGTTGCATCCCTGGCAGATACAGCCATAGGAAACCTCAACAGCATCCCCATCACAGGTGAGAGAGCCCTGCCTGATCACAGGAGACCTTCTGGAGGAATCCAGAGAGAACAGAAGGTAGAAGTTCAGGATATGACTCAGAGGTAAAGTAAGCTATTTTTTTTAATCATTGAAGAAACTGGTGGTGCTTAACAAATACATAAAATGAGTTTCTGAACTCCGTTCCCCAGGATCCTAAAGGAACAGTCTTATAAAATACCTTTGTCCTGGATATTTGAACTGAATATAACAACTGCAGTAGAGTGTTTGTACAGTTCATTGTTCCTGCTGTAGCAAAGAGGTATCAGTCAGCAAATTCTAATGGGAATTCTAATGCTAAAAAAACTCCAAAACAAGTCTGAAGGTAATTAATGGGGGTTTTTTAAATGTTTATGTAAAATGTGAAGTTATTTACCATAGTTCTAACAAATACCTACTTTAATGCAAACCAAGAAATCCAACTCACTCCAAAGTCGGGAAATCCCCTGGATATTTCTGTGTATTTTAGTATTTCTTGACAAGTTGCAGTGCAACACATTTAGAGGCCTGTTCCAGTGTCTAGTTGGTCAGACAACAGAAGTTCTTGAAGACTGCCATCACATATTGGTCAAAGTACCACATTGCCCTCTTATTTTATATCAGTGTCTTACACATAAATTTGAGTCTGATAATTTTGTAGTGATTATAGCACCAAAATGGCAATTAATTCCTTATAACATAATGTAAAATTGGCTTGATGCTTTCAGAATTTTCTGATAAAAATTGTGGAAAACAAAAATACCTGCCCAAGGCTTATAAGGATAGACATAATTAACAGTAAGCAATATGTTTGAAGTTAATTTTAGTGGCTTGCATAGAGAAATGCTCATTACAGCTAGAACAAAAATTTATGGTATCTCATGCTACATGCCATATATGAGGGGAGGCATTTCTTAGAATATGATAGAGAGATGTAAATAAACTCCTAGTTCCATTTTGCTATGAAGTAGTGCAGATACTGCACAGTTAAAGAGTGCAGTTACTGCACAATTAGCAATACTTTATACATGTTATTGTCACCAAAAGGCCTCTAAGTGCCATAAATTCTGGCAGTGGTTTTGGTTCCCGGTTTCTGTCTTCAAACTTTGCATTTTAAATCACTTCTTGCTTACTGCAGCCATATAAAAGAACTGTAAGGAACCCAAGAAACCACAAGGGATAAAAAATAAACTACATAATTTTCCTCCTTTTTTTTTTTTTTTCTTGCCCATACCATGTAATTTTCACTCTTATTTCTCATTTACTATTTTCTTAATTTACATATGAAAATTGGACCCCAGACATCAGTCAAAAATATTCATATGGGGTTTTTTTCTGCAAGCCTCTGGAAAAGTGAAGGGGAGAAAAGATTTGAGACAAGCAATTTTGTCTGCCCATTAATTTTTCCAATGCAAAGAAAAGCAGGCAGCGAGAGACATACTCTGGTACATAGAGACACACCTGAAATGAGCACAGACAACATCTGAAACTGAATGCCATCAAGTCAGTAATCTGGGTTACAGTCAAGGAAGTGCTCTGAAATGGACAGTAGTTCCAGGAAGCAGACAGAAACTGTCTGGTGGCTTTCTGATGTTATTTTGTTCAGGAAAGTTCACTACTATACTAAAATGCTGACCCTGCTGAAGTTGTCAGGAAAAGTCAAACTGAACTCAGGGACAAACCTTGAAACAGATACAGTGCAGCATAAATTTCATAAGGAAGTGGTGTAAGTGTTCTTCCAAACCTAGTACACATTTACAAATTTTCCTGTGATGCTGAGGTATTAGCTACAAATGTGTAAATAGTGATATAAAAAGTAGATGAGTTTTTAGGTATTATTTTTAATGAGACTGCATGAACAAATTCCAGATTTTAGCTGTATGATTCAGAGCACAACTGCCAGCCCCCAGGCATGTCATGTAGGTTGCTAACCTTTCTAGATAGCAGTCCCAAGGCATTCCACAACTAAGTCTTTTGGGGAAGTTGTGCTGAAAGAGAGATCAGTCAGGCATTTTGCAAGCAAATTCTACAGTCACTTTCTCCACTGTGTCTGGGATGAATGTAAAAAAAAGAGGTAGAAGCAGCCTTTGAGACAGATGAGCTGTGGTATATAAAACACCTGCAACAGACAGGAGCTTCTCTATTGTGAGAAGATGTAGCACCATGGCTTTGGCAGCCCACAACTTTGAACTTCTCTAGCAGTCTTTTGCATCTGCTGAGCAAAGCAAACTCTCTGAAGCTCTGTAATAGCAAAGCAAATGCGAGAAGCCGATGACAAAGGTCGTTCTAAGACTTAAACATCAGAGAAAGGATGACAGATGAGGAGCTATTCTCCACATATTCTCAGTCCACACAGGGGAGGTGCACCATGCTAGAAGACCAGGCCTCGAGAGTGTTTGCCTGTAGAGTCTCCTTCTCTCATTCATTTAACAAAATTTTCTCCCATTTTCTCTGTGGTCTCAAGTTTTCTTTGCAGTGGTCAGGAGGAGGATGACCTCAGAATTTGACCATACAGGTGTATTTGTGCTGGGGACCTGGTGATGAAGTCCCCCTGCCCAGTTTGTAAATATTATTCTATTTGGAGGCCTTAACACAGAGGTTATGGGGATTGCAGAATGAATCAGGTTATCTGACAAGTTGCTGGAAACTAACACATCTGAAGACATGGTTTTCTCCAAAGCTGGGAAATGGGAAATAGGAAATACTATAGACTTGGTAGCAAGCAAACTTATAGACTTGGTAGCAAGCATTTTTGAAAGAAATAAGTAGTTTACTCATGCTGCTACTGGATTTTTTTTTTTTTTTGATTTCTCAAAAAAGCCCACATAGTCCAGCATTTCATCCAAGACTGGATAATCAGTAAAGTCATCATTCTTCCTCCAAATATTTTCCTATCATGTGATGATTTGTTGATCAGGGATTCAGGACCAGGAGATTGTGTGTTTTAGTTAATAGTCATGGATTCACAGATTTGTCTCCATGAATATATACATTTGCTTCTTGAGCACATCGCTTACATTCCAACTCCCTACTTACAGCTAATTTGTGAGTATATTAGGCTGAAATGTCCTAGGCCCAGCTGGGTTATCTGAAAGTTTCTCTACCAGTGATCTCTATCCACCTGGAAGACTGACCATTTATCCCTTCCTTCCATCTGTGATCTTCTAACCAATTATTTAACCATGTGAAGATCTTATCTTTCTTCTACTGTTTCTTTAAGAGGCTCAGTTGAAGAATTTCATGTAGAATTTACTGAAATAGTTGTGGTCACATTATGTTAATTTCCCTGTGACCCTTGTCCAGGACGAGTTCCTTTCCCAGTAGTTCCTCTGCAGAAGCAATAAGCATTTTCTCCAGAATAATCATTATTCTGGAGAAGTAATCATCCAAGAGTAATGCAATATTAAGCAGCACATTGAGTGAGAGGTATCTCAAGGTAGGATTCCAGCCTCCTCTACATTTCAAATACTGATAGAAAATTACCTTAGCCAGTACTTAGGTACTTAGTAAGTTAAAACTTTTGACTGCCTGTAGAAATAGAAAGAAGAAAGTTTAATCAGAGGTAACAAAATGTAAAGCAAAGTGAAAAGAACTGTGCAACTTGAAAAAAAAAAAACAAAACAAAACAAGAAACAAACAAGTGAACTATTTACAGACATTCAGACCTTGACAAATTAAATGTCTGGAAAATCACCAGCCAATTAACTTCAACAAGGGGAACTGATGGAATCTGCACTCTGGTTGTACGAACAGACTGGGGAATGGGATGCTGGGAAGCAGAGCCATGGAAAGGGACCTGGGGGTCCTGGTCCATGGCAAGTTGACCATGAGCCAGCAGTGCCCTGGCAGCCAGGAGGGCCAAGCCTGTCCTGGGGGGCATCAGGCTCAGCATGGCCAGATGGGCAAGAGAGGGGATTGTCCTGCTCTGCTCTGAGCTGGGGCAGCCTCACCTCCAGTACTGGGGGCAGTTTTGGGTGCCACAATATAAAAAAGACCTTAAAATATTGGAGACATGTCCAAGGGAAGGCAGCAAAAATGGTGAAGGGCCTGGAGGGGAAGCCGTGTGAGGAGCAGCTGAGGTCACTTGGTCTGTTCAGCTTGCAGGAGGCTGAGGGGAGAACTCACTGCAGTTACAGCTTCCTCATGAGGGGAAGAGGAGGGGCAGGCACTGATCCCTTCTCTGTGGTGACCAGTGACAGGATCTGAGACAATGGCCTGAAGCTGAGTCAGGGGATGTTTAGGTTGAGTACTAGAAACGGTTCTTCTCCCAGTGGGTGTTTGGGCACTGGAACAGGCTCCCCAGGGAAGTGGTCACAGCACCAGCCTGACAGAGTTCAAGAAGCATTTGAACAATGCTGTCAGGTACATGGTGTGACTCTTGGGGATGGTCCTGTACAGGGCCAGGAGTTAGACTCCATGATCCTTGAGGGTCCCTTCCAACTCAGATTATTTTGTGATTCTGTGAAAAATGGCCTATGTCATACTCAAAAATATCTGTGCTGTTAAATACCCATAAAACAATGAAATGTGTAATAGCATACTGCCTCATAAGCTAATAGGTCATCTGGAAATAATGTAAAAAATTGAAATAATCTCTTTAAGGCTGAGTGCCATTGAATAAAACAACTCTGGTCTCACTAAGGGTTATATTATTTATCATGCCTACAGTTACGTATTTCACTTTACATTTGTTTTTCACTTGCCCAATAGCAGAATGATTCTTTGTTAATTCAACAACTTAGGGGTTTTTTTCTGTTGTTTGTTTTGCCATGCATGTTCTTTCTGATATAAGCTGGTGGGGCTTATGCTTAGTTACAAGTAGTTTTCAGGGAGTCATTTGTAGCCTTTTCTTTCAAAAGACAAAAAGAGAGAGAAGAAGTAATGGTAATAGGTTATATTTATCTTCTGTATATAAAGTGAAATAGAATAATTAACCAAAGAATCAAGTGAAAGAATCTGGAAGCATTATTTGAAAATCTTTTATTTGGCAGTAACTGTTGCTGGGCCCACTAAAGTCAGTACTCCTAAACTGAAAATATAAGGGGTAAAAACAATGCACAATGTCTATAAGTCAAATACTAACACTGAGTTACCATTTCTTTTTAAAACAGTTTTTCTCTGCCTTAACAAATCTCACATTAATTTAGTTTACTTGTGATTCTTACCTGTTACAATTATTATTTTTTAAAAACTAAAATTCAGTCTTGCAATTGGTTCTGATTGCTGCCTGAAAAAGATATTAAGTCAGATGAATTAGCTAATATTGCATACAAGAAGTATGTAATTATGATTTTAGGTTGTTGGAGGCTTCTGGGACAGATTTCAAACAGGATCTTTTACCTCTCCACAGAGATCTTGTGATTTGTAAATTTCAGTTTTTGTGAATATTGGAGCTGTCTGAATAGTCCTTTTACAAAGTCTGTGGACAGTTAATTATCTCAGAAAACTAAATTCAGCAGCATTCTATAGCTGGAGAAGGTATTCAGTTAATCCCTGTATCAAAAATATGTTCTGCATGCTTCTCCTGCCAGAGAGCTAAATATAAAAAGCAGAACAGAAGAAGCCTGTAAAGGGAATGATTGTCATGATCTCATACATCTGATGTGTGCATTAAGACATGACATTTATGAAAACACCATGGTAATCATACCCACACAAAAACTCAAGGGGCTTTTTGCTGTCTGTCCAAAACAATCACTTCTGCACTGGTGTCTTTTATTTACTCCGTATTTCACCTATCCAAATTTATCTCAGAGTGAAGCATTTTAGATGAGTGCAATAAAAAGGTCATAGAAATAATAAAACAGGTCAAATAAGAGCTAAGTTGAAACAAAGAAAGAAAAATTGGTCCAAGTTTGATAGAAAAATAAGAACATGTCTCCTTTCCAGACTATGGGTCAGAAGGTTTGCACAGGCAAACTCAATGGACAGGTGAGTTACTGGCAGAGTCAGGCATACATGGGAGAGACAGGTACCTCAAAAGGGTGGAAGAAAAGCACAATAAGATAGATAGGTAGATAGGTAGGTAGGTAGGTAGGTAGGTAGGTAGATAGATAGATAGATAGATAGATAGATAGATAGATAGATAGATAGATAGATAACACTATCATGGTTTCTTGGATGATGCTCTTTCAAAGCAATATAGTTGAGGACAGTAAGAGTTGCTTGCAGGGACAGACCAAGAGAGAAATTCAGACCTGATGTTAAATATTCCTGTGTTCTCAAGAACTCAATGAAATAAGTGTTGCTAGAAGGGAAATAGTTATTTTTTAAAGAAAACTTGCTTATACTGTCCTATGAAATTTACTGAAGTCCTAGTATCAGAAGAGGCTAAAAGTAAGATTCTGCCTGCTGAGCTGGTTCATTTAGCATATATGCCAAACTAATCATTTGCCACAATCTTTTACCAAATTCAAACGAGCACTGCATTATTCCAAGGGCAAAACTTTCACTTGTCGCCACCTGTCTTTTGAGACCTCATAAATATTCTATCAGAATGTTCTGTCTGGTGAAAAAAACCCCTGATTGATCCATTTTGTCTTTAAAAGTGTAACCCAAAGCTCTCAAACCCATCATATCCCTTTGTCTATGAAAGTACAGTGTCCGTGGGTTATTTAAACTTTTGTCATTTTTTATTAAGTCCAAGTAGTCCCTCTCTCATTTTCTGAAACAAGAATTGTAGCTTATTATGTTATTTAATCTTAAGACATTTTCTGGTGTCAAAGGAGAGTGTATGCTGAGTCTCCTTTGCTTGTGGGTATCTCCAACTTTTTTACCTGTAAACTAGAAATCAGAATCTGTTATGTCTCCTTTGTAAGAGTATCCCAGTCTGATCATAAGAATAGCCAAAAGGACGAGAGATGACAAATTTCTATCTAATTTCCATTTTTTCCCAAGCCTCTCTGCACATATGTATTAGAGTTGTCATTTGTTATGTGCTGCAAGTTCAGCAGATGATTGTTTTCATCTTGGGATATGCCAAGCACACAGGGCTGTTCATCTCTGTGTTTTTTCTAGTGCACCATTTTAATAAATAACTAGAAGTTTGGAGGATGCACTGTATGGTTCAGCTGCCTCCACCAGCTGTCTTATGAATAATGTACATATCTTTGATTTACTTTCTGTCTGCTGTGTTGGTGCAGTAAATTTTGAAGACAGTGCTGGTGTAGACTTAGTCCCAGTTAACCATGTGCAAACTTCAAAGCCTCACTACACAAGCACTGCACTCCATGTTTCACTTCTTAGCATGATTTTGATACTGCCTGTTGAGTTCTTGTTACCTGAGAAAAGGGAAAAAACTGTAAAAAATCTGATCTTGGGTGGAAAAATGGAAACGTTTATTTTCAAACTATACCATACTTTCATACTTCAAATGTTTCCTGTTCTTTAGTACTAACAGTCTGTTGCATGTTTGATGAGTAGTATGATTTGAATATTGCCATGTCAAAAGTGTGTGATTGTTGACTTTAGTCACTAGATGGCCTTTGAGTGTGCAAAAGCTCCCTGAATGCTACTGGAAAACTATACTTTTAGCTAGATCATTAACTTTGAAGGTTTTCACTTTAAGCCATTCTTGTACCTGTCTTTAGTAGCTTGAGCTGATATGAAGTGCTTATTTGCAAACTTTTGGGAAAGGGAAATGGTAAAAGTAACAGCTTAATGATGAGAATTAAAATAATAAAACAAAGGAGGAACTGTTCTTTTTGCTTAAACAGAATTTCTCTTTGCATCAGCCTTTCCTGTGTGTCCTTGGAATGATCTTCCTCAGTTCACAGTTTTGAGGAAAGTACAGAAAGTATACTTTGCTGGTAAAGCAGAGGATCAGAAGATGTAGAAATATTGCCCTCCCTGTCCTGAAGAAAAGACTTGATGCTGGGTGTTACATCAGACTATGTACTAAGCACTCCTGGTTGTTGGGAGCTGCCTTGTGGGTAGCTGGAATTTCTGAGCTACAACTCAGATCTGTTCATTTATGTTTCTTACATATGTTTCAGGGTGAATGTATACCCTTGTGCACTGCATCACATGCTGTTACCTGTGTGGGGGACAACACATCATTCTTCACACAGCAGCAGGTTCACAGATAAAGTGAGGTGCTAATAATTGTAAGGTTGTCACATCTGACCCATATTACTGCAAACAAGCCTATTAATCTCAGGTTTTTTATGACATAATGCACAATTCTGATTATTTTATCTCGCCTTCTGCACAAGTCATCCAGTTTCTCAGAGCCTGCATCTAACTTTTCTGCTTGAATTACAACAAAAATAGTATAAAATGGTTATTGAGAAATGAACGTGCTTTCAAAATACAGCACATACAGAATACAACACAGTGCTGAACAGAGATGTCTGAGTTGCAGTGAAGTTATAGAGTTGCTAGTTCTGCTAGGTTGTACTGCTGTTATGGTAGAGCTTTGAAGAAGAGAAGCAGGTGTGTACACTCTGCTGCAGGCAGACATCCTATCTGGGACTGTTTGCCTCACATGGTATCATGGAGGATTTGTAAGTTTGAGCAACTGGTTCTGTATTGACTTCTCTGGAATGCTGCATCTCATTTTTCTGGTTTTTAGTGAGCGAGGCTACGAATTTCATTGATTTCTAGCAACAAGGAGATCAGACCTCTGAGATATAGAAGATTCTGACATCTCAAAGCTCAAAAAACCTCAGTTCTGAAAAACTCAATTCCATCTGGAAAATTTTATTAAGTTTTTCACACTTATTATCTGTGCATGACTGTCAGACATCAAGATTGCTATGATTTTGAGCAGAAGAAAGAAGAAAGTCAGAAGACGTAAAACTTTGTCAGTAATTTATTTTTCTCGTTTCGTATGTTTGCCAGTAGTTTTGGAAAGAAGCGTAGAGGCCATTAAACTTGATCAAAATCCTTGAAAATCAGATATATACTTTGGACTGAGAAGCCTAAATACGATTTGTAAGTATAAACTATAAAGTTCTCTTAGCAGATAGCCACTTTCACTCTCACAGAGTAGCAGCAGCACTTCCTGCTTGCAGCACTTGGGCAACAGCATCAGCCCAGGCATTACTCCAGAGTGAGACACTGTTCTTCCCCAAACCATGTAAGAAAGTGGCTGCCATTCAAATTACTAGCAAAGCTGAAAGTAACTAGGAGTCATCTGTCATGTAGCTGCAGAAACAAACAGGAAGAGTGGTGAACCTGGGCATGTTTTTTATGTTAGCCTTGCACCCACCCTCTCTTCCTTTTGGCAGAACAGGAAACCATCTTCTGTTTTTCTTCTTTTTTTTTTCTTAAGGAATTAGAAAAAAGATAGAAGTCTTGACCTGTGCTGTAGTTGAGCCTAAAAGCCCCTAATACAAGATCAGTGTTGTGAAGAGCTGCTGTAAATATATCCAGAACTCTAGAAAATATTCTGAAGTTCTTACCATGCAGCTTGGAAGTTTTACAGATGTTAATCCAGGTGCAATGTGATAAGGTCATTCTTCAACTAGGAATTCCAGCTAGGAATCAGTTAGTAGCACAGTTAGTAATGAAACTTCATATATCCTGAGCCCAAGCACATGCTATTTTTTTAGCTGAACTCTCATCTTTAGGCTTTTAAAATAGTGCTGTGCTCAAACTTGGCTTTGTATTAATTAGGACAAAGTGATGGTCGTAGTTCTTAAAAATTAGGCTGAAATAAAAGTGAAAATGTAGGAATCATAATCGTGTTATCCAGCTTTTCTCAGTGGTTCAGATGTGGAATAACTGTGGGAGCTTTCAGCACATGTAAAAAGCCATATCATAAATGTTGTGATTCATCTAGAAGTGCTAAATTTATGAATATGAACTTATTAATAACTGTGTGTGTAATCTGGTGGCAGTCTAGAACAGTCAGTGAAAATTGCCCAGAGATCTATGGATGTGCTATTTGGGTCAGACTCTTTGTCTTTGGACTTGACCAAAAATCCTGGATCATAATTCAGTTCTTCTCATTCTCTTCCAGGCTTTCATTAAAACCTGCCTTTGGGGAAAGTCACGAATGGCATAGTCTCTTGAGGTCTGTTCTAGCCCTGGAATGTAGCATCATTCTTAATATCCATGGTTTGCATAGGCACTCCTGAATCTGCATTAGAATGAATTTGTTGCTCTCTTTCATCCCCAGATGAAAACATCCCCAGATGTTGCAAAGTATGCCTAAGAGCTGTAATCTTCTACCATTTCTTAGCAAGGGTAGCATAGAAATAAGGTTTTTTTTTTAAAAAAAAAGTGACAGTCAAAAAATAAGGAAGCTTTTGTGGAAGAGCATTCTGAAAATCTCTCTCTGTTGTAGTCCTCCTTCACCAAGAGACCTCATAAAATTTTTTATAAAACTTATAATCTCATTGTACAGCTCAGTGCTTCATTGAGTGGACTACATTGTCAGAACACGTGGTGTAGGCTTGAAACTTATCTTTTTATCCCACTAATGAACAAGGTTCCAAGTTGATTGAATTGAATTTTTTTTGCGTATTTTCAATGTATGTTGCTTGTGTGATATTTTCAGATACTGGATAACGGTTACCCAGTGGCTCAAGTGCTCAAGTTGCTTTTGTGGTATTTTGAAATGTACCAATTTTTGTGCATACTTTCTTTTTCTTCATTTTTTTTATCCCTACCTTCTCTACTTGTTTGCCAACTGTAAACTCTCTTGTATTTGCATTCTTGTTTTTTCAAACCCATGAAATGTAAATTCCATTGGAATCAGTGAGTTAAAAGTATCTGCTAAACAAGATTTCCTAAACTGGGATAGGATTGAGAATTTGTTCACATATTTTGCAGGACTGAGACCTCTGGGATTTCTTTTACAAGACTTAAAACTATGAATTGATTGTGTCTGTTTTCCTTGCTTATTTTTGTTTTGTTTCTTAGTGGTTTGATTGTTAATGATTTCCTTGTAATATTCATTTATTTGTGGAAGATGAATACAGAATCTGGCTTTACATGTCACATATATTAGGTAGGTAAGCAACTGAGTGCTAAACGAGTATGTTTTGTGCAGCTAGCCAGGCTTTCAAAAATAGCTCAGCAACCACACATGGAAACCAGAATTCTGAAAGAGCTCACATTCTGGGTGCACGTTGATCGCTAAGCTCCTGTGAAAATCTCACCACAAACACCACAATCAGATCTCCTGTGTCTAACTGCTGCTCCAACCCACATACATACCAAGGAAGAGGAGGACAGTCCAAATACTGGAAAAACATTGTGTTTTTAGAGGAAATTTTCCAGCAGAGCTACAATGACTTCCAGGAAGACTCAGGCTGATAAATTCTCTGAGCACTTTTGAGAGGTGCCATGTTATTAAAAAGTGAAAATAAGTAATGACCCAAATCATTGTTTCTTGTTATTAATAACTACTTTGAAATATTGTCTTTCTTGTTGAGAAGTGCATTTGAACTCAACAATTTCGAAAACTGTAGAGAAACTGCTTTTATTGGATCATATGGGTTTCCAACATAATCATCCGCTGTTCTTTTCTTCTTAAAAATCTTTATATATATATTTTATTTTGTATATTTCTACTTCACCCCTAGCCACCAGCTTTTTTCCTCTGTTGGCTTCTTCCCCAATCAGCTACTGAAACAAGGTTATGCTCTGTGTGGTATTTTAGATTCTGCAGGTGTTTTAAGGGTCAATGGAAAAAGCCTCCCACGCTGGTGATGGGGATTTCCTCTGTAGCACTCAGGGGCTGGGCTCTGGTCTGACAGGCACATATAACTCTTCTCCCTGGCCCCCTTACACCTTTAGTGAGTTGCCAGAAGTTAATGCAGTAATAATGTAGCACATTTAGTGCATTCCAGTGTATGCAGCAACAATTCATATCCATCCAGGTTTATTTCCTTTATCCGACTTGTGCTTTCCTCTTTAGCGTGTCTTTTGTGTTATGACACAACAGCTTCCTGATCCACTGCAGTGCCTATCGGAATCAGCCTCTTGACATTTGACAAAAGCAGTTAGGACAGTGACCATGTTTTCTTCTTCCACAGTAAAAGCCTCTGCCTTCTCAATTATGTAAAAAAAGGGGCAGTCGTCAGCTTTTCAAAACTTTCTACTCGTTCCTCAGCTCCTAATCCACAGCAGAGGGCAGTGCTTACACAACGCATGTGCATTCTCACCAAGTGTTAGTTACATAGTAGCACTTTTGAAATATCAACTAATGCATTTCCAGAACACTGGTAAGACAGGTTACAGTATTGGGTTTTGACAGGTACAGACTGACAAGGCTGAAGGGAACTGTCCAATACCAGTGGCATCGTGTGTATGAGGAAGACAACAGGATCTGATCAAAAGCCCTCGACTGAAATGGGAAACATGCAGTTGCTAGGAAGACAAAGTCCTAAGTGTTTCAAGTCCTGCAGTTCTTGCACAAAGATATTCTCTGAAACGACCCTTTATTCATGATTTCTCAAGCACATTGAGCAAAATGCTACTAGCACATCAGTATATCTGTAGTGACTGTGCATATTTTCCGACTGACTGTGTGCATGCACCCCTTGGAAATTCAAGTTATCAGAAACCTCACAAGCCACAATTAGCTGGGAACGGGACCCTCTGCTGTCTTGCACCTTTCACAGTCATTTCCAAGGGCTGCTGTAGAGCTTTCTCACAAAGTATTCTTTCTTCAGAAACTGACAACTTGTCTGCCATACATGCCTGGTATATGTGGCATTCTTAGTGGTTCTCCAGTTTGACTCATTCAGGGGGTTGTGGAGGGAAGTGTGTGTTGAAATATCCTACTTTGAATTTTCCAAATGAGAATTGATTGCTGGCTTGAAATGTTTTATTGTGTCTGAAAAATATTACCCCATACTACAAAGGAGGACTGAAAAATTTGAAAGCGGAATAAAATTGTTTGAAATTGTAAAAACAAAAATTTCTAGTTCAGCATCATTCAAAATATTTGGGGGAGTTGCCATTTGATGGCTTTATCTTTTCAGGAACCCCAAAGCCATTTTTAAGTACCCATTCCCTATCCGGCTTTGATGGATGAGGGAGATGGGTGTGAAATGAAACCCAGAATGCTGTCAGTCCTATTCTCTGCTCTCCATTAAAGCATTTTGGTTTGTCTTCACAAGTAACCTTAAGTATATTCTTTCACAACATCAGAGAGTGTATGAATTTCCTGACACAGGATCATGCCTGAGACATTTTTACCACAGGTTGTTCTGTTTGGCAAATAGGCTCACAGAGGCAAAAAGGATGTAGAAGGGCACAAATGTGCTACATGTCAGTCTTCCTGGAAGAGAATTTGAGGTAGAAACCAGCTGTGAGCCTTATAAAAACTGTGAGTGAGATCTGAGAGGCCTATTTTATAATAGCAATGACCAAAACAGTTATAATGACTTCATATGGTGTTTTAGTTCTATTGCATTTATACAGAAGTGTCTATAAGAGTAAGATGTTAGGAATTCTTTGCTTGTGTTAAGGTAAGAATCTACCAGATATCTCACTAGATGGATTTTTTGCACAAAGAACTTGGATGCCTCCATTGCTCAGGCTGAATTGCTAGATTCAAGGTTTTCAAGAATTACAGATTATTTGGGGGAAATCTAGATTTTGCTCCCATATAAACAGGTGGAATTTATGTGGCAAACCTGGGCATCCAATACCCTGGAGGCACTCTAGACTGTCACTTCCAGCTGCTGCTTCTGAAGAATACGTATCCCCTGTGAGTCCTGTGTTACAGGGAATTATCTCAGATACCTTAAGGCATCTCAAACAGATCTAAATATCACTATGGAGGGCCTACTAAATTGAGTCCACATTGATCTTCCTGATCACTGTCAGGAAATAAAAATCTACAAAGACATCCCAAGATGGTGAAGCTTCACCTCAAATCCACTGTCCAGTTCTGGGTCCCTCGCTACGAGAGGACATTGAGGTGCTAGAGCATGTCCAGAAACGTGCAACAGAGATGGTGAAGGGTCTGGAGCACCAAGTCTTATGAGGAGCAGCTGAGGGACCTGGGTTTGTTTAACCTCAAGAAAAGGAGGCTCAGGGTGAACCTTCTCTCTCTCTACAGCTAACCAAAAGCCAGGTGGGGGTCAGTATCTTCTCCCAGGTAACAAGCAATAGGACAAGAAAAAATGGCTGCCTGGGGAGGTGGTGGAGTCACCATCCCTGAAGATATTTGAAAGACACGTAGATGTGGCACCTGGGGACATGGTTTAGTGGTGGACTTGGCGGTCCTGGGTTAACAGTGAGCTTGATGATCTCAGAGGTCCTTTCCAAACTTAGTGATTCTATGATTCTATGGACATACAAAGGAGAGGCAAACCAATGCAGAGGCACTCAGAGTCACTACAATTCCCTTGAAAAATCTTAGTGCCTGCACAGATTCAACTGTCAACACTATGTATTTGTTACTGTTGCCACTAAGAGCTGCTAGGATGATAACAAGGAAGTGTATGAACAAGAAAGATGTCCTGGCTACAGAAAGCAAGCTTGATGACGGCAGCATAACCACAGAGGGGTTTTGTGTGTTGCCCAGTGGTAGGCTGGCACTTAGTTGTTTTCTTCAGCAACAACAGCATGGGTTAGTAGCTCATCAGAGAAAGCAAACAAGAGCTAGACTGCATGATCCAAAAAAACAAAAACACAAAGGGGTACTTTTTTAACCTCAGCTTCTTCTGCTTTATCACCTACATAACCGCAGCACAATTTTGCATCTTCTTTGCAGGTTCCCAGGAGAGCAGCTGCTTCAATGTACTGTAACCTTGCTTACTTTCCTGGTACCTTTAGCTTCTCTCTGTTCAGCTCTCTTCTTCTACAGATCCTCATTCATCCCACATATTATGAACGTACCAACTTCTGTCAATTGTTTCTGACAGTCTACAACAAGTTTTCATCTTGAGTCATTTCTCAGATCAACCTTTGGGTCTCATTTACCAATTTGTCTTTTCTTCTACTTTTCCAAGTTTTAAAGGGGAGAAGATTTTATCAATCAGATGCCTCACAGTTGTATAGTTATTATGTGATTTAACATCAATTAGGCTTATAAAATGCTACAAGCTAATACAGGACTTCTTGTTGCCATCTACTTCTCTTTGACACCCATACGCTTCAAAGGAAATCACTGGAATTTCATGACATATGACATATGTATCTCAGGATGTAGCCCATCACCAGGGTAATAAAACTGGGTTCACAGTTTGACTGATCCCTTCAGATCAGGTATATTTTCAGTTTTGGATGAATTTATGTGCTTACAGTCACAACCACCCAATATCCATTGTGTCCTTTGTGGGATCCTGATATACAGCAAGAATTTTCTACAGAGTCACCTAATGTGTAACCTAACAGTTGTCTACTTTGACATGAAAAAGCAAATTTGAATGCAACCCATTTTGGCCAATTCTGAAAACATGTTCTACTACTGTAAAAGATTTTCAAGCCACTTGTTGCCCCTACACAGCTGCTCTCAAGACAGAGAGCAAATTTATTCCTTGCCTAACTAACTACTTAGTGATTCCCTATAGGCAACAGCTTCCCAAGTGGTACAAAACCTCTGTACTCATTCTACAAAGCCACCTTCACTGGAGAGTCATAGACTGGAGCATGGCCCAGGGAGTGCAGCAGTGTATGAAGGTATGGGTTAGTGCAAGGTTACTCCAAACTAAGACAGAGAATTAGGTGGTCCTCCTGCTAACTATGGGTGCAGGACTACAACACACACCACCAATGCTCCCATGCCAAATACAGTTGACTCAGAGTCCTGGGTTATAACTCTGGTGGGTAGATACAGCATTTTGTCATTACCTCTGCTGTTCTGGTGAGGAATTTCAGAACCGAGTTTCTCACTACAAATGTCAGAGATACACAAAGTCTAATGAACTGTATCTCTCACATGTATCCATTTTTGCATCCTGTGCTGAACTTAGTTGAGGAGAAGTAGCTCATCAGCTGCATGATACTAGTAACTCTATGCAGTAAACTCTACTCTTTATAATAAAGGAAAATGTTTATTTTTACACAGAGTCCAGGGAAAACCAAGAATACCTCAGAAATTATTTGAAAGGAGGCACTGCTATCAGTTATATGGTGTGAAGACCCACAAATTACTTACAGAGGCAAGGGGCATAATCCTGAATATTTAGTTGATTCAGCAGATGAAACACCTTGTTGTGAGCCTTTACCTCCATATGTATGGGCAGTCTGGATGTACATGCATAATTCATGTGTGTCCTATGTGTAATTGTATAATTCAACAGTGTCCTACTTTGAGATGTCAATACAGAACAATATTGATGATATTCTCTGAACAACTTTGATTTGCAAAAAAGGTACTATTTGGGGGGTTTATATTGTTTTATTTCTAATACTCATGGATTATTTATCTGAATTCATATTAGTACCTATTTTTTCTTCATTTTGTCCATCTCTGCTTCATCTTGAAACAACTGCTATTAAAATTTTCTTTGTGCTGCTTCTGATAAGTAGAGGTTTTCTACTCCATGTCTTTAAGGAGCTCTGCTTTTCATTTTCACATTAAAACAGCATCAGAATTAACAAAAGGCTTTCATTTTCAAAGATGTGGTGCATACTGTCTCAGTTCACTGGTGCACTCACACTAGAATTTAAGTTGGTGTCTAAGCAGTGTTGTTAATACTACGTCTTAATAAATTCTAAGGGAAATTTAGAGAACCTTAGAATAATTTGGGAAATCATTTATGTTTTAGCCTGTGAGAAATCACACCTGTTGGCTTAAAGTCTGTTATGTAAATTCCATATTTGAAGCTAGAAACTAAATATGAGCTAAGTCTGTATCACATTTTTAAAGAATTTTTCCTTGCTTTTTGTGCTCCAAGCAAACTCTGTGACTTTATTTCTTCTTTGTGATTAAATGTTATTTCTAATCATGAATATCATATAGATAATAAACCTAAAAAGACTGAAGAAAAAATATTCTCTGAAGAGCGAACCTTTACAATGTCTAACCAGAGATTTTGGCCCAGATCATCAGCTAGATCATCATAAAATTTTTTCCCTGACCTTAAAGAATCTATGACAGTTTATACATTCTAAGCACTTCCTGTTTTATTATTAAGAGATTTTACCCCATCCATCTTTGATAAGCCCTATCCATTCTAGAACTTATCTGTAAGTCATATTTCAAACCTATAGTCATTTAATTTACCCTTTCTCCACCCCCATCCCCCTTTTAACTGTTTCCTTTAGCACTCCAAATATTCCTGGATACACTGGCAAGGTTCATTGGTCAGCAACTCACCCGGCAAATTCTAATCTTCCATCAACAGCCCCATCAGTAATTGCAGGGATGCATGGATAGGTATGAGGTATACTTCTCAGCTCGTTCAGAAAAATTACAGGGAAAATCGTAATTGCATTTATTTAGTTAAAGAGCAATTAAATGTTACATATGACATTCTATTGGCTTAAAAAATACAGAACAGTTGGGGTTGGGTCCCACCACATTATTTTCATGCTAATCTGAAGTCTTTTTGAGGTTTTAGAATTTTTCTGGAACATTGTGCGTTATGTGCTGGAAAGGTGACTTCTTTGTTTTTTTAATAACAAATGTCTTTGTTTTTTTCCAAGAGGCCCATGAATGTCAAAGTTATCAATTCCCAAAAGAAAACTGCAGAGTTTCTCAACTGGTCTTGGCAGACTTATGAAACAGGTATTTACTATGAAAAAATGGTTGTTAAAAATAGGTGGGTTCATTTCAAAGGCAGTGAAAAGCAAAGTCATGCCATGCCACTACACTGACGTAGCCTGGGACCCTGTGACTGTGAAATCATCATAGCTCCCCATCACTATCGTGGCTGCCTCACAGGTGAATTAATAATCTTTATTCCCTCTTGCTCTTCCATGCAAGGCAGGTTAAAACTGTGGCCCAATATAAGTATTTAGAAGTCTAACTTGTTGGTTTCAAAAGATCTGGACACTTCAAAACTGCTGAAAAATCCTTTTCCTTTTGTTAGCATGAAGATCTTCTGATGCTGGCAAAGAAATAACTTAGCCTTTCTCCCTAATAGATTAGTAACTATTTGTTTCTCCTCTCTCCTTTATGATTTTGTGCTTTATATTCCACTTTCTTGTTGTCTGTAGCGATCTAGGATATGGTGACACTTTTTCAAGTTTCCATGTTTTCCTGAGAAATTTATCTTCTAATTAGACTTTTAATTGGCTTTAGGATTCACAACACATCACACTTTTTTTCAGCACTGTCAGTGAAAAGTATCCAGAAAAGGCTCAAGAGATTTACGGAGCTGCATGGCTTTTAAAGAGTTCACCTTGTCAAACGTTTCACCGTTTCAATGAATGCCCTGACTTACTTTTCTGCTGCCCTCCATCCAGTCACCTCTGCTCTTATTCTCTTGTGATTATACTTGGAAAATAGGTAGTCACCTGTAGTTATGGGCTGCTGTTGACAGGGAATGGAAAGATGCAACAAAGTCCTGAGTCTCCATAATCTGGTAAAGCTGAACTCAAAGCAGGCTCATACAACTCTAAATTGCTTGTAAATGTCACAGACAAATAAAAAAGGCAAATGCACCTTAGCAAAGATCATTGAGAGACTTCATTCAGGTACCAGAATTCAAGAGCAAAAATGACAGGAACCACTGTGATCTGAAGAAAACACATCAATTACTTCCTTTTACTTTACACAGATGTTACTGTGGGTGTCGGTCACAGTGGAGGAATTTTCTTCATTTTTAGTGTACAGCAAGAACAGGGTTCTCATTCTGTGCCAATAGATACTTCCCAAAATGAGGACATAGTCTCCTGACCTTTTTGAAGAAGGTTGTGTAGGAATACACTAACAAGCATAATCATATCCAGAGATTGCAGAGCAGGTTTGTCCACACTTTGCCTGAGCTATATGGTACATTTCCTGGAGGAGATAGTATCCCTGATTGCAAATTTGTAGTAGGTCTATGGTCCTATTTGTGGAGTTATTGTTCACTGAGCTAAGATGGAACATTCTAGTCCTTCATAAAACTGCTGTATAAAACTATGACGGATCCTGAGAATCTCCATTCAACATTAGTTGCTGATGCCCATAAAAGAGACATGCTTAACATTTGATTCCTTTCCTTTATAAAATAAATCATAAGAATTCCTGCTGATTTCAGGGGTCACAGGTCAAGCTAGACTATAATGGAAAGGTGGAGAGAAGAGACATTATTCCTGTAATTTGGGTTCAGACAATTTGCATCCATGTGCTTCTGATGTAGGACGTGATCCCACCCTTACCATTTTTAAAATGGTGTCCCCTTTCTTTGTCTCTCTGCTTATTCTCAAGCAATGATTGTAATAATTTCTCAGAAAGTAGCAAAGGATTGGATGCACTGGATGTTTTTTAACTGCTGTCTACAACATATGGTCAGTGTCCTGAAGACAACTATAGGTATCAAATGGAGTCTCTTGTGTACTGCTAACCTGCTCTAATAAATATTCCTGTCAAAAGTATCAGCAATATCAGATAGACCAGGCAGCATGCAACCATTTCTGCACTGTGTTTCTATTGCACTGTGCTCCCACAGGATGTGCAGGAAAATCCTGTACACCAGTGTCAAGTGTTCTGAAGTCAACAGGATTGTATAGGAAATGAAAAAGTAGAAATATGGTTTTCTCATTTTTGAATAGGAATAGTGTTTTCATATGTCAAGCTTTATTGATGTATTTTTAATCTATTTTTATTTCTGGGTAATCCCAAGGTGAAGACAGAAAATTATATTATAAAGTCCCCTAGCACAACTGAATTCTTGCAGATTTGTTTAGCCTTGCGTAGGAAGGAACGTTTTATGTGTTGTTTTGTCTTTTGTCCATTGCTACCTGGAAAATACAAATCCGATTGCATCTCAGGTTGCATGGAAACCCATTGGTTTCACCATAGTTTACCTAAGATACTGATAGATTTTGTTTCATTATTGAGAGACTAACTTTATTGATTATTGAGAAAATTGAGAAGCAACTGTCAGCAAGTTCCTTTGAAGATTTTAAAAGTTATCTCTAGGTCAAAAAAAATGGTTTTTTTATGTGGAGAGTGAGTGAACATAAATGTCTGTGGTCAGTTTTGTGCCATCCATGAGAACTGGGAATCTAAAGCAGAGGTGATTGTGCAAACAAATTATTTTTAGAAGGCTTGAAAGCCAGATCTCCAGCATGACCTTCAGGCACCACAGGGTCTTATGTGCTTGAAAGCATTTGGCATGGTCATGGCAGCTCTGCATGGCAAGCACATGTACAGTGCGGGTGTGTTGGTTTAGGATAAATTAAGGGGAGAATCTCTAAAAGGGAGTCCCCTCAAACAAACCTCCACCACCCCTCCCCCCCAGCCCGGGGTTGGGAAGGAAATTCTTTGGAGGAGGAAAAAGTGGAAAAAACCAGTTTTATTGACAAATGAACAAAATTCTCCCCACCCCGAGTGGAAGGAAAAGATCAGGTTTACTCAGGGGGAGGGCTCCAAGCTTCTTTGGCGGGCTCCGGGTCTTCTCAGACGTCTCGGGTCAGATCAGTTCCAGAGCCGGTCCGGTCTTGGGGGGGGGGGGAGGGGGGGGGCGCGGGGGGAAGGGAAAAAGAGGGGGAAAGAAAAAAACGGAGAGCAGGCAGCAGGAGCGACAGCAGCAGCAGGAGCGGCAGCAGCAGCAGCAGGAGTGTCAGCAGCAGCAGCAGCAGCAGCAGCAGTGGCAGCAGCAGCAGCAGCAGGAGCGGCAGCAGCAGCAGCAGCAGTGGCAGCAGCAGCAGTAGCAGCCGAGGCAGCAGAAGCCAAGCAGCAGAAAAAGCCGAAGCAGCCAAAGCCAAGCAGCAGCAGCAGCTGAAGCAGCGGCAGCCAGAAGCAGCTCTGCTTGGGCAGCAAAAGCCCCGCGATCAAAACAGCGCTGCTAGACATAACAAAAACAGTCCACTGATATGGGATAGAGGCACTGTCAACCCAGAACAGTGGGTTAGTTGTAAAACAGCTGTGTGTGTGAGTGAGTGAGTGTGTGTGTGTGTGTCTGTCTATCTGTCTGTGCCTGTGTATCTCTGTGTGTGCCTGTGTGTTCAAGAAAGGCTGGAGAAGCTCTTCAGGATGATTTACCATCACTGATCTTAAGGGGGCTGATTCTAATACTGTGGAATATTGCCAGTTATTAATATTCTCTGCAGCCAATGGGCATAAGTCTTTTTGAAGAAAGCAGTGAGAGGGAAAAAGAGAGAATGTTTAGGAATATGAGATCATATTTTAAAAGTCCTTTTTTCCCTGTCTTCTTGTGACTGCAGATACATAGCAAAACATGGAACTTGACTCAGTAGAAACACCTAGGACTTTTTCTCAACTCCAGTTGGTCCTCAAATTTCTCTCAAAGCAGAATAAAAAACTATTACAATTTAGAGAATGCCAGTCCTTTTTACCTGGATAACTGAGAGCTTCAGTGTCTGACAGTGAGGAGAAAAGAAATGTATGAAGATGTGCAGACACTTTAAATACAGAACAAAAATAAAATAATACAGAAGCGGGTGTTTGTGGTAGTCCTGACTGCATTATTCTCACATTTATGACTTACTAACATTGACACTTAAAACCATATTAAGAACAAGAAGAGACGTAGTTCAAAGTCTTGAAACTTGTTATCTGTACTAGATTGCGTTGTTAAACAAGGTTGAAAACAATTCTGTAGCTGTTCCATACATTGACCTAAACATTTTGTGCACACACACACACAAATGTGGACACACATATGTGAATGTGTTATTAACTATGAAATCATTACAGGGCAGCAGCCCTTCTCAAGCTGTTCTGAGTGTGCCTTGCAAAGATGGTTAAATGTCACAGAATGAGATTTTAACCTTTACCTGTACTGGCTTTTTGTGTGTAGTGAATAAAAGGAGGAAGTTATGTTCCCTGGTTTGGAGGTTAATTAAGAATGTGTACCTTACACTCATGTCTAAATTCTTTTATTCTTAATCTGAATAGGGAAAATCTAAACATGGAAGATGGAGGACTTCTACTTAAGCATTTGTCTTGGTACCTGTTTTCTGATGTTGGTGTAGACAACATGAGGAAGGAGCATGTCAGAGGATGAGAAGATCAAATACAAATTTTTCAGTCAGGAAGTTCTACTCTGCTTCAGGGGCCAAAATAGTGCAAATGGTTATTCTAAATCAGACAGCCTTGCAGATTGCTCAGAATTTTCTGTCCTGAGGTCTGTGGTATTATCTGAATAATCTATATTCCTTCTCTGTTACCTCTAATGTCTGCTTTTCTCCAGTACAGTTGTTTCCAAGCTTTTAAGGTACATGCATGTGTCAAAACATTTGCAAGAAGAAGGTTTTTCACAGCCACTTAAGCGCTTTTGGTGAAGGATTACAAAGTGCACCAACGGTGAAAGATCCTTTCAAGAGTAGACTGAAGACTTATTGGAAATACTGAAAGGTAGGGAGAACAAACCACAGAGCCAAAAGACACAAAATCCACAGAAAGAACTTATATCCCTTAAGAAAGGGATTAGATCCTCAGCAACAAAAATGGGAACTAAGCATCCAAATCCCTGACACTGCTGTGCAAATCTCAGTCAGAGAGGATATACAAGCCCCTAGGGAATGTGAGATGACAGCTAAGCAGACATAAGGGTATGCCATTTCCCCTAATAAGACTGTAGAAACTTTTTTATCCTGAAGTGGGGCAGAAAGATACTAGTTCTTGAAATGTCTGCCATACACAGAAACTTCTACACTTCTAGACTTCTGTGTTTTTCTTGCACATAAATCACCAGTCCCAGATTTTTAAAAGTGATGCTTTCATCTAATCCCTTTCTGTGTATGCATTAAATTTATACCTAGCATGTACATGTGCAAAATTAATGCATATGTTGAGGTGGAGGAAGGCAGCAACCTGCCTTTGCCTTTTGTTCTTCTCCATTTGGACCTACACATGTATGCAAGCCAGTGAATATTTTAGATGAAATCATAGCCACTTTTGCAAATTTGGCTTATTATGTCCTATGAAATTATTATGTACCACATAAAAATATTTGCAGATTTGTTACTGGTAACAAAGGCTGTGCTGCTCTGTGCTTGAGAAGGATTCCAATTAAATCTTTCAGAGCCCCAGTTGTGTAGTGCAAAGAGTGATGTGACGTTAGGTACCTTGTGCAATGCAGTGCAGTATCACTGCTGTATCTTGAACAGAAACCTAAGTTCCATTCAAACTAGCTGATGAGAACAGATTACATTTTAAACCAGCACTGCTGGGCTGAGAGCACTGACTGCAAAGACAGATGCCATTGCTCAAGTAAGTTCAGATTGGTTGCTTTGTGTATAAAAACATTTTATACATGACATAATTAATGCACAATAATCTACATATATGGGAGCTATATTTAAAATGAGTGGGTTCTCAGTTGGATAACTTAGCATAGTTTCCTCTGACTTTATGGGTTGACTAAAAGTCAGAACCTCTGGCTCTAACAAGGGGAAGTTGTGTCTTAGAAATCCTCTAGAAAAATCCAAATTGTAAGGAAAAAAAAAAAAGGATGTTTTACACTTCTTCACACTTATAGATCAAATTGAGGACATTTATTAAGGAAAAAAAAAAAAACCAAAACTAAACAATGAGGAGGAAAAATATTTTTAAAGTTGGTTTCTAGTTACTTTCTGTTTCTCTGAACATTTCAGTGAAGAATAAAAATCTCTAGTTTAAAGACCAAGTTCAAGGGAAATGTTTGTATCCAAACTATGAAGACATCCCTCATTTCACCTAAAATTAACTAACTAAAACAACAATAATCATGTTTTCAAATTTTTTTTTCCCATTAAGAAGGTCTCATGATTATAAAAAAAAATCTATTTTTCCCTAAAATTAAGAGACAGTATTCCCTGAAATCTCGAGGAGGGAAAGTTTTCATGTAGAAGAACTAACAAAAGCAGTAATTAAAAAATAAGTATGTGACACACTCCATATAAGGTTTAGCCCAATTCTACTGGATGCAATAGCTTTGCTCTTGATAGCAAAGACATAAGGGGGTTCTTGCCATTATGTCCACCCTGTAACTAGTACCACTTCATTTAATCTGAACCCTTCTAGATTTGTGAGATTCATGGTATGATGATCTGCTTATTACTATTTTATAACTTTATGACTCTTCCACACTGCCCTAAAGAGAATTAACCCACACACCCTCCCCTGCCCCGAATATCCTTTCACTTGACGCTGTAGCAAATGATATAAAGTATATGTTAGAAAGTTTACGAAAGACAGTTTTTATTAAATAATCTCTTTTCCCTCAAGTGGAAACCAGTGAACAAATACTTTAGTTCATGGGGCAACTTTTGCTTTCCCTCTGTTAAATGCCTTGCTGAATCATAGGTGGCACTACATTGTACAGGTGAACTGTACATGGGGTTCATAAAGCAGTCAAATTCCAAGCCACTAGAAATGACTTTTGGAACTGTTCCTTTGAGAACAGATCCAAAAATCGACAGCTAGATGAACAGGAACAGAGTTGGCTTCCGGTGTGTAGTAAAACCACTGAAAAACAATGCTGCTGTGAGAGAAATGGTTTCCTGGGTAGAATTTAGCTGGTTTTCCTCCTACAGTCATCTAAAGCCTTCTGAAAGAACAGTCTTCTAAAGCAGAGTATTTACACCATGCACAAGTCATTACATGTGCATCTCGTTTCACAGAATTTCTCTTTAGAACCAGCAGGCTTTGGAAGTTAAATGCTTTGAAGTAGTTTTGTGTAAAGTAGTTAGTATAGTGACCATGCTTTTAATATGATCACTTCGATGTGCACAGTAAATAATCATGTCTTAAACTATTCTATTTCTTTCTAAATATCTCTAAATAATATCTATATATTTTTGTATGCATAGCAACTAAACCCTTTCAAATATGTTTATGCATTATGCTGAGTGGATTGATCATAAAGAAGCATTTTGATATGGGAAAATAGGTACAATAGAGCAATTATCATAACCCAAGTAAAGTTCATATTTTTCAGACTAGATTCTTTTTCCTCTTGCTCCTTTCAGAAATACACATTTTAAAAAATTGGTTTCCTTTGGTTTGTTTGTTATTTCATTCCTAATGCTTCTCATCTGCCATCTAGTAAAGGTCATAGAAATATTAATGTACTTCCAAAGCAAGAGGACCAAAAAGCTTTGCTTTCAACATAGCTTAGAGTATGGGGATGCAAATTGCAAAAAATCAGTGGCCTGTATCTTCTCACAGAATTATTTAGTAATGAATATACCAAGTGAAAGAGAAATGTCTGTTGGGTAAACAATACACATAAACAACTTCATGGTAGGAAAATTATATAAGAGGCAGTGGTGATCCTAGCTTGAAATCTTGAAAATGACTGGAGAAAATAAGATACTTATAGAGAAGTCAGAAACCAAAAGCATTTAATAACTAGAAACTTTGTTTTGTTTTACTGCAGATGAAAGCTTCTCTTATTTGATAAAATGCAATTAAAACTAGAAAAAACATCATGAACAAGTAGAGAATTTGTGTTGTGTTCAGAAACTCAGAGACTAAGTATGATTTACTTGGCAAAGTCTGGCAAAGCAGAGGAGAAAAAATATGTATAATTGGTGTACTCCCCTTCACTGGTGGCTAAAACCTCCTTGTTTTGGGTCTCAGCATCTCTTAGCCCTTGGCTGTCTTTTCTGCCACCTCAGCAATGTGGGATTCAAGGGGCCTGACTCACACTTTAGAACAGGACTCTATGTTTTCCCCAGCGTGGAATACAAAGCAGCCCTGCAAAGTGCATATCAAGCCATCCCAGAGGAGTCTGCTCCCAAAACTGACCTGAGTGCTGAGGCAGGATGGCTGCTTATCTCCTCCTGCATGTCCATTTGCACTTAGAACATGTAATTGCTGCTTTGCAGTAAGGACTGAGGACACCTCTTCTTATGCAAATACCAGTGTGTGACATTTAATGGCAGTAACTCTGTGCCTCATATCTTCTCTGGAAAACATCAGGTCTGAGATCATCCTTCAAAATAGTCTGTAAAGGCTGAGAAATAAGTGCCCAAACCATCCCTCATTTACAAAATGTGGCTTTCATTGGGGCTTCTCAGAGAAATAGGAAGCAAGTCTAAGTGTAGTTGCTTATGGAACCAGAGAAAACAATTGCAGCTGCTCTGTGCTCATTAGTTGGTCTAGAAATGAGCATATCTAGTAAGTTCATCACATATAGGCTCTAAAGGCCTTTAGGGATCCACATTCAGGTAGTTTTGTTTGCCTGCAAGGGCAACTTTGGAGGATCACTAATTCAGTAGCTGGTCACACTGGAGTGTCATAAGAGGTGCTCCTGCTTATACTGCAAGCCTCTGGCAATATCTGTCTTACATATAGACAATTTGCAGCCATTAAAAAGACAATAATGAGGTTCCAACTTTAGATAAAAGGCATTGTATGGCTCTTGGTTGTGAAGGAGCATCCTGCATGAAACAAATCTGTATATGTAAATTACATGTATACTCATTATCTTAGGATTTTGTCATGAACTCCAACATTCTCAGAATTGGAATAAATGACTAATGTCTCTCAGCTCATTGCTAGTTCTCAGTTTTAGAACTGCAAGCTTACTCCTTGCTGAATCCTGTGGTGTAAACCTTCTCATTGATATTTACGACCTCTAAAAACCCCATAGAACACTTGCTCTACATCACCTAAGCTAGTTACCTGTTTTGTTGCTAATATGAAATCTAGCATTCAAATATTGCAGTTACTCAATAAAGTAAGAATGCATTTATTAAATCCATGAATTTCCTTCAACAAGGAGTTTCCTTGAGTATTCAGTGAGTCCTTTTAAGTTAAAAAAATTAGACTGTCTCAAAAACTGAACCAAGTTTCTTACAGGATCTTTATATTTTTGAACAAAGAATGTCCAGAGTATTCTGCATGAAGTTAAAGTAAAGCTCTCAGCAGAAAAAAACTCGTTACAGCCTTCTGTCATGTTCAGGTCACCAGTGACAGCCAGTCAATTCAGGATAAAAAGCCTACCCAAGATCAGAAGGAAGTCCCGTCCAGTTAACCAGGTACAGACCTAATTTCCAATTTACCTACATCATATTCTCAGTACTCTTAATTTTCATCTGCTAAACACACACTTCCTTTAGTATGGGATAAGAGAGCCTTGCTTTGTAAAAAAGTAAGAAAATCAAGGAGGAAAATGGATAGACAAAACCTAAGTGCTCCTACTATTATTGAAAATAAAATGTGAGCTAGTTTCTTTTCCTAGTGGCTCCAAGTTGCTATTTCTCTAATTCTAGCGCTAACCTGAAGAGCTATTACTGTGAAATCTCATAGAACTTCCTAGGCTCATTTACATTTTTTTTTTTTTCTGACAGCCTTGCATGGAACAATTAAATAATTTGGGTAAGCAGTCACCCCAATCAAAATATTTTCCAGTTAATTAACAGATCAGATATCAGTGAAGAAAAGCATATAATTGTATTAGCCACTATCAATTTGAAAGAGTAACTATGCTAGTATGTACACATCTCAAATAATGACACAGCCAGAAGGCTTTAGATCAAATTAATTTACATTTAAAATAATTAAAGAATAAAGGAGAAATGATTGAAATTACGGAAGATTTTGTAGAAGGCAAGCCACAACACAAACGCAAGTGATTAAGAAGAAAAGCTGTAATGACAGTGTCCAATGACTTCAGTGCTATGTAAATTAGGCTGCAGCTTTCCAGTGGCTAAAAATTCAGTGCATGGAAGGAAATATATGCCTAAACCAGAAATCAGATGGGATTTAATTATTCAAATAAAAAACTGAGGTTAATTCTCCTCCCCACAATATACATCAAGCTACACAGCTGCCAGTACATCCTGAGGCTGCCCCTTTGGTCTGAAAGTTGCCTAAATACTGAGTCTGCGACCATACTGGTGAATTAAAATACCTCAAGAGCATTTGATGGCACTTGGATCAAGGAATAACCATTATCCATGTTGTTGAAAAGACTCCAAAACAAGGCTACCACAGATAAGAGGAATTGATAGTTTCTGTGTATTTTGAAATTTATATCTGAGACATTTTGGGGTGTGTGAAGAAGAATGCTGTTCAGCATGGAGCAAAAATATGCCAAATACCAGGCTACAAATCTAATGGTATAGCTAGTTCTGCTGTATAGCCAGGAACAGTCTCCAGTGGTGTTTAGTTACCCCATATAGATAAAATGGCAGAAATTTTCTTCAGAGCTTGCATAGTTACCTGATAATGTACATATGTAAGCCAGATGAAGTTCCAGAAACGAACAGCAATAAAAAAAAACCTGTTTCCCCAAGCAGCATGTCCCCTGAGAATTAGGATCTGTCCTTGGGAAGAAGAAATATGGATAGAACTCACAACTGTGATGAAAATACGATGGCCATAAGCATCAGAGAAGAATCGTGGCATCATAAAAAAAAAATAGTTTGGAGAGGAGCTCTGGAAACTCCTAATTCGATCCAAATGAGACCAATGGTGAAGAGAAAGCATTTTGCTCAGGGCCTTGCCCAGCTGGTTTATGAAACTTCTTCAAAAATGGAGGCTCCACAACCTCCCTGGGCAACATGTTCCAATGCTTCCCAACTCTCCTTTTGAGCTTATTTCCCTTGTAGTGCCTTTGATCCTGTCTGTGACCATTGCCTCCTGTCACTTGGCATTGAACCCCACAGAAACCTCTGGCATTGTCTAATCTGTAACTACACCCTCCCTGACTCCTTTCCTTCGGGGGAAAGTAACCCAATTCCCAAGTCCTTAGATGATGTGATCCAGACTCAGAACAATCTCTGTGGCCCTCCTCTGGATCCCCTGTTTGCCAGTAGTCACCTCCCCTATCTCCAGGCATCGTATGGTTTATCCAACCTACTTGAATCCTTTAAGCTAGGAGACTAATGAGCTCCCATACCACATAAAGGAGATGTGAGAAGGGGGAGGAAGGAAGGGAAAGTAGTTTCTTGTATTAGAAAGACATCTTGTAAATGTTTTTTGTTGTAAAGGCTATACTCCTAGTAAAAATAATAGGGGTTTTATACAGACACAGTAAATCTGCTAATGCACATATGTCTGTGTGTGTATATTTATGTATAGATATGTATGCATGTATCTTAACTGTCTGGGTTAAAGAGGCCACACACCAAGTACTTCAGACAGCCCAGCTTCAGGTTTTCACCTGCACCAGCCATTTCTGCCTCTCTTTAGGCAACCCTCCTCACACTCCTTTTGTTTAAATTAGGAGTGTGCCTTTCCCTATGAGAGGAGATTACCTCAAAATTTGACCTTCTGCTACCTTCAAGGCACTTGGGCTCTTTTTCTGTTTTGGCCCCAAGTGACTGCTCATTATAAGAGAATTTACTTACACACTGATTTGTGCACTGCTCTGAGAGCAATATGGTACTCAAAACCCTAAACTTCTTAGAGTTCTGTAGTGTGGATGAGATTTTTTAGCACAGACAGGGTGTCAGTTGACTTGCAACAACTAACCTGCCTCCATATAACACTTGCTGGCAGAGTGCTATGAATTTCCTTTATATCAGCTACTCTTCACTCTAATTTACCTTTCAAGCGAGCTAATGAAATGCATTGCTACAGTCCATCTGTCTTTAAAAATAAAAAAACCCAACTCACTACCCCAATTCTGCAGTACGGAATAGCAGAGAAAAAGAATCTAATATGACAGAGACAGGCTCCCATCATACTTGTAAAACTTTCCTAGGAAGGAAATCCTGTCAGTTTTCAAAAGTTCCTCGTCTATCCAGACATTTCATTTAGACCTGTGTTTTTGTGTATAATAAATTGCTTCTAGTTGGCTGAAAATCATTTTTAGCTCTTATCTCTGTGATCGGTTACCCCTGCTGTTCTTTAATGGCCTTCACCTCATTATGCAACTAGTCATTAAAAGCTTAGTATCCAGTACAATGGTAGCTTATGTAAAGTGATCTATGAGAGCTTTATATAGGCTTACCAGCCACAGCCTTAATTTTACTCATTCGTCTTAATTTTTTGTAATCATTTTTTGTAAAAAGGGTATAATGTCAGGCGTGCTTCCCTGCGACTGACAGATCCAATCTAGCAGATAATTACCATAAGGAAATTGATGTTTTAGTGTGCAGGGGAGAATTTAATTTACTCAGACATCCTACAGTACAATACATTCCAAAAGATATGAGGATTTAAGTTTTTAAGAAATTAAATTTCACTATTTAACATGATTACTTATGTTGAACATCATTAACTAGCTTTTTTTTTAACTGTTTGATATAATTACAAGAGCAGTTATGTGGTCTAAAATCCAAAGTCGTCTTTAAATAAGGGTTAAGGATCCATGAAGTACAGAAAAGAAGGTTGCATTCTTTCTCTCCCTCTCCAAGACCAGCCTTCCAGCAGCAGCATTAAAAAAATCTATAGAGATTAACTGAGCCAATGTATGAACTATAGAGCTTTTTCCAATGATGTTTTAATAGATACTTTATTATCAGCCCATTCCACCTCAACTCCAGCACTCAGGAAACTCTTTAGTCCTATTCACAAATACAAATTCCTTATAATGTTTCAAAATGATAGAACCATGAAAGGGTTGTGGATATCCCAATTAAACAAGGTGATTAATTTATGTTTAATTTGGGGCACTTGATTACTTTAATTGAAACTCATGTGATTTAGAATTAGATTAATTCAATTAATCTCTATAAAACTGTTTACTCTTCATGAGAAAGCATTATTTCTAACATACAGCATGTGTATCTTGTAAGCAGAACACACAAAGCACAACCAGGAAGACCCAAAAGGTTGAGTCTTTTGAAAAATATTTTTTTAAATCTTGAAAAGCTTTCTCATATGAAGACCAGAAGCTTTGCTTGTTCACTAAACTTCCATATTAATAATACTTGAACCGGATCATTAGAGCAATGGAATTTTATAAGCCTTCTCTTTTTCTTATTTGTTTGTTTGAAGTTTTGCTAAATATTTTAAGACAACTTTTTTGTATTTCATTTTGTCTTGAGGTTGTAGATTCAGACAACAAAAAATACAAAACTGTCAAGTGTGTGACAAATACTTGTAAGATGGCAGATATGTCAATAGAATTTGAATAGCATGTACACAACTGTTGTACAAACAGAACTAATGCTGATTTGAAATATTCTCTTATGACACTCTTTTCATTCTGGATTGAAGTGCCCTCTCCAAAGAGAGGGAGCTCCTATCACATGACGTTCTAGGATTATGCTGGTCAGAACCTTGATTGACACCCTACTTTCCTCCTGAAACTGGAGAAAAGTCATGGACTCCTAGCCACCTTTGGTCTGATGGCATGATAGAGAGAACTTCTGCTCAGATAGCATTTTTTCTTATTCTTTATTATTTGAACAAAAGCCAAAGAAATAATTATTTTATAATGGATAGAATAAGACCAACCATTGGTGCTTCAGATAATCTACTTGAAAACAACTTCTGTCTTTTCTTGAGACAGCTTTGTCAAAGACATGCTTTTCATCTTTGCAGAAGAGAAGCTAAGAAACTGAAAATAGAAGGAGGGAATTATGTGACTCAGTATTATTTCTAAAATTAAATGTAAAACTGTGCCATTTTTAGTTACAACCAGAGATACGCAATGTAAAATGGAAAGAGCATAATGTCAGTAATGACATCAGTCCTAACTTCAAATTAGTTGTTTTTAAGAGGAACTGTGCTCATAAGAATGCCACAGAATGCAGAGAAGAGCCAGTCAATAACACCAGAAGCACAGCGGATATGATGACTCTGAAAGGACCGCATGTCACAGAAGTCAACATCTCTCCAGGTCGTGGCTTACCTGGGGGTGACAGCAAGGAAGCAAGAGGGAGCAGCAGTGGCTATGGCAGACATTGCCTGCTGGCATGCTGTCTTGAGCAATTTCTTTTCCAAGTGATTAGATGCACTGAGAACATAAAATGTTTTCTTGGTTTTTAACCATGATCAAGTTTCTGCTAGCAAAATCCTTTTACAGAATTTCTTAGGAAATTAAAACAGAAAAACAATAGGTTAAAAGGAATTATTTGACTTTCTGAAGCTTGCCAAAGATTCACCAGCTTGTATAAAAATTCCTTCCTCTGAGAAAAGAAAGAAAAGATCTTGCCTGGTAGATATTTGCCTGAGCTTGGCTTGTCTGTGATTAAGGTGGGGCCTTGGCATCTGAGGAGATGAGCAGCTGGGGAAGCTACATTTATCATCTGTGCCAACACAACAAGGCCTTCCTCCCATAGGTGTTTGCAGTCTTTAAGAAATCACAGTCCTAAAACTTTCAAAATAAGTAGAGGAAAAGTTATAAAATTCAATGAGCCCTCAGTCAGTGACCCTGACAGTCCTTTCTGAACCACTGCCTACCTTAAGCAGTCTAGACAGGAACTTGGCTGGTGTGTGACAGACATCCCAGCTGTGCCTTTGCCAGGCACTGCATCTCCTCCCCTCAAAAACCTGATTGTCAGTAGGCACCTTGAAAACTTACATATACAGTATCTGTATGGAGAACAGTGCACACTTGTACATAATCATGCACCTTTTTATTATATGTATGTATAAACATACATATAAAAGGACACATAGTGTCAGAAGTATGTACTTTGTACACTATATATTATATATATAGAGCATATAAACCCACATTTCACCTCTTTACTACAGCATGCAGATGCAGGGTGCTGTCAAGTCCAACCTAGCAGCTTTTGGTCATAGGCAGTATTCTGCTCTTTTACAAGACTCTTTTTATAATGATTTTTTTTACACCATCCCCAGAGCTGTGAAAAAGCAGAGAAATTTTTTTTTTATTTATTCTGTTTTGGGCTGAGGTTTGTTTGGTTTTTTTACAGAAAGAAGTGTGTTTTCTCTTATTCTCAGAAGATAGTTTTATGTCATAATTCCAAAAAATTGTAAATTCATGCAGAGGTCAGGCATGGAAATTTTTACCCCAAAGGGTAAAACTTGCGTGAGCATTTTAGGTGGGTGACCAAGAAAAGTGGGTTAGAGTGGAAATTATTGTACAACATTGACAGAGACACGTAGGGGGATACCGCTTCTGTCATAGACTAGTTTATTAATGAGAGCATGTAGCAGGGTATGCCATATCCTCCTGGCATCCAGCAAAAACCCTAACTTCCACTGAAACATCATCAGAGATCATTTTTTGAACTGGTAGGTGCTCTTGTCTTTTTCTTCTTCCTTTTTATTTGTTCTTGTTTTTCATAAAGAATGAGGTTTGATGTCACTGCTTTTAGACAGAGAAGGAAAGATGACATCCCCTACACCTGTGCAGACCTGGGACCAGACCACCAGGGATTTCCCTGGGAGATCTGAGCCTCACCTCTCTGCCGGAGGTCTTTGAAGACCTGAGGTGATTAGAAGACACCAGGATATAGTTCAAAAAACAATCCCATAAAATAAAAACATGTGGTCCAGGATACTCTTTGGCTAGAGCTGCATGTGGCTGAGCCTGTCACTACGCATTGCAGGCAGCCATGGACATGTCTGAAGGGAGCACTGTTTTACATGGCAAATGAATTTTAAATGGAGATTTGGAAACTACAAGAGAGTTACCTCTCACTCAAGAGAGAAGGGCAGACAGCAACTCATCTTGCTTCTTTATAAGACAACAAATATGCTTACTCTAGGACAAGCTCCTGGAAATGGCAGGCCCCCTCCTGCCCTGCCACAGCCATACATCCCACCCCACAGGGCCACGTCTCCTGGGAGGTGCTGGGACAAGCACACAGCCCTGAGGGACACTTCACCCCCTCTGGGCAGTCCCGCCTGGGCACCGCGGCCCTGCCCGGCCTCTCCCGCGCTCCTGGGGGCAGCCATTTTGCAGTGGTGACCAACCCTGTGCTGATAATTCTTTTTCCTCCTCAGGGAGTTCCTGTAAGAAGATGTCAGACCACTGACAGCTCCTTATGGGCCCGGCCCATCGCTGCACCCACAGGCCAGGGCTGCACTGAAGGCAGCCAGGCAGCCCCGGCCGGCAGCAGGCCCTTGGTGACCTTGCCCTGTGGGGCAGCAGGGGAGCCCCGGCTGGTCCGTGCTGAGCTGCGGTGCCCCTGGAAAGCAGCGGGCCACAGGCTCCATCCCGAGCAGCACAGCTCTCCCAGCTGCCCAAAGGTATGTGCTTTATATTGTTTTGGTTTGATGGGGTTTTTTTAAAGTGCGGGCTTGGGGAAAGCTTGCTTGAAAGTTTCTATTAAGTTAGTCTTAAAAAAAAATTACCCGGCAACGATTCTTCCTTAAGGCTTTCTCCGAGTTAAATTCATTGCGGTTCTGGTTTTCTTGTCATTAAGTAAACGAGTTTGATTTAATAATTTTGTTTTATTACAGCTGAGGATGTCAAATACAGTAGAGGGTGGGTTGAGCTTTTCTCTTTGGCCGTGAACCGTGTTTGTTCCCTGGAGCCTCCCACCGCAGTCTCGACCAGGAAGTGTCGGGCAGCGCCGCCATTTTCCAGAGGCACTGGGCCTCATTCTGTGAATAATTACACATGCACTTAACTTCATCACTCTACAAGTTCCTGTTAATTGCTTTTCCCAGTAAATATGTACATAAGGAGGCCTACCAAATGGCTAGATATTCTCTTTTCCAGGTATTTTGACTTTGCTGGAAAGGAAGCGGTCAGGGAGAGGGGTGGCCTCAATGAGGCTGCAAGATGGCCTGAGGGAAGGGAGCTTTCTCGAGTGTTGGGGAAGCTCAACACTGGAACACATTGCTCCTTTCCTTCACGACAGCATCACCACAGCCAGGCTGACAAGCTTTTCCCAGCCATACCTTTGTTCCAAAAAAACCTGTCAAAGTGGAATATTCATCAGTGCCCATATTTGATATAGCCTTCATAAGTGAATCAAAGCTACTTGTTTGTAAATTCCTTCGTCAAGGAAGAAGCAGGAAGAGATGATAAAGGTTTGGAGAAGTGCAGGAAATGAGCATGCTGGCAGCGAGAGAAAGAGTGCAACCAAAGTGGTGAACTTTGACAACTTAGAGAAAGAGGGAGATGTGGCTGGAAAATACAATGACTGGGGGAAGAAGTGGAGATGAGGGTAAAATGACTGGTGACAGCAGGGGAAGGTAAAGGCAAGCGATGTAGATGTGAATGCGAGTTAAGGGGCAGACCACAAATATCACTTTGTCAAAGAAAAGAAGCATCTAGGTGTGTAAACAGCTAGGAAAGGATAGGTGTATGGGCATATTATGTAAAAGTTTCTTTCTACTAAGGGCCAAGGCAAAATTCCCATAGCTTTATGAATAGATGGTCTTGAGTTTGCAGAAAACCAAGAAAATCTATGGAGAAATTTTGCTACTACTGAATTCATTGATAACCAGTGATTGCAGAGTCAAGCAAATACTGACCACCCAAAAACCCCACACATATTATCTAGCAACAGCTCTACTGAAAATTTTAAGAATGTCCATCCCCCAAACTAAAAGAGAAAAAGAATAAGAGAACAACCCCAACCTCACTAAGCTGTCTGAAATGCTATGAGGCTTGACACAGGAGCTGGTTTGGAGTTTTGGTTTTTGTTTCTGCTTTGAACATTAGCTTCAAGAGGCAGAGGAAAAGGATATCGTACATATAAGGACTAAAACTGGAAGAAAATGCATCTGCCCCAGAAACAACCGTACTGTTTGGTGTGAACATCTGGAGTAACTTGCATGTTTTCTGTGTTCTGAACTCTGACAGATGGAGTGAACCATAGGTCGAGTACTACCTCGGTATTTTTAAGTATTCTTTTATTCTTTTTCGTTAAAGTCTATAAGGAACTGAGTAGTCTGTTCTTTCAGGTGTATACTGTAGTTAAGAATAATAATTTTTCACATAAACTGTGTGACTAATATATAACTTACTTGGATGTAAGGTAGACTTACAATGCTGTGGCCTAAAGCCTGGACTCTTCTTCCAAAGACATGACTTGAAAATGACAACAAAGAAAGCCTCCTCAAGAAATATCTGTCTTAATTTAGCATTCTTACATGCTGTTAAATATTCTGATTCATTTGTGTTAGAACTTTATTTAATTGTGATGTGGCCAACCAGCAGAAAGGCTGTTCCTGACTTCTGTGGGCTTGGAACAGGCCGTTTTGCTGGCAGATAGATCATGTACTTAACCATGTCTGCACTGAAAACAGAGCCAAAGGTATAATATCACACTATGATACCAATTGATAAAGAAGGCTGCTGAGCTGGTTTCTCACTAAAGTCACAGAATTCAGGCAGTGAAATCCCTGGAGCATTCAGTCTGCTGCAAGCTGTGCAAGTGAAAAAAATCAAACTAGTGGATTGGTAGCTAGATGCTAGAGAGTAGATAGATAACTGCTTAGAATAGTTATTCCATTGAAAACTTAGTTATTTTTGAAGTAAATCCATTCTTGTAACCACATAAAGGAAAATATTTAAAAATTTACTGAAATTCTTTTTGCTTTCTATTTCTGATACTTCTTCCCTTTTATATGACAATTCACTCACACTTAGATTCACTTTCTTCTGCTTACAGCAGCAATTTGATATATCAGTGATTATCTGCCATCATTTCAAAGAGGTTTCCTGCAAGTGAAGAAATAAAAAAGAATCATCATATTCTTCAGTTTGAAGATGTCTAAAAGCATGTGAAAATATTTCCGTTGTGAAATCAAGTGGACAGTTTAGAGCTTGATAAGAGAAAATCTAGTAGACGTATATATTTAGACATTTAATATTTAGTAGCCACTGAGATTTCTCTCCAGCTTGGAGAGAGGCTCCAAGCTTGGGAGACATCTTTTGACCCACAAATATTTCCTTAACCAATTGAAAATAGAACATGGAATTAAGATAACTTTAGATACAAATTGACCTATGTCTGATCAGCAAGGGACTTTCTCCAGAGAAGCAGGTTTGAGTTGAATATCTGGAGATTTTCAAGCTGGATGCAATCCTGTAAAATGTGCTGTAGGATGATCCTGCTTGAGGACAGAGGTTGGACAAAATGACTCACTGTGGTTCTTCTCCCTTACCCATTCTCCATAAGAGCTCACAGATTAAAAAAACTTGCATTCTGAAAAGCCCTGTAAGCATTTAGTTAAAAGTTGAGGTTGCACTCCTTCTGTCAAGGTGCTTGTCTCAAATCCCTGGTCCACATCTCTGTAGTGTATTCTTGGGGCAGGGGGAGAGGTTTCTCACTGTAGGAAAAATGCCTCCTGCTCTCCTAGCTGGGTGTGCAGCTGCACTCTCCTCTTTGGCAGTTTTTGTGTGCTCCAGACAGCCAGCGATTTTTGTGGGATACAGTGTTATGCACATACTCCTCTCCACGCATGGCATAAGGATTTGAGTTCCCCAGTCAGAGCAGTGAGCTCTGCTAGGTAACAATGTGTCAGTGCCTAAGTTCTGCAAATGTAGCTTTCTGCCCTGTGTATCTTAATTCTTCACCTAGGGACAGAAGTGCCCTCTGGTATCAGATACCCTTTGGAGAGATCCTGGTTCCTGCTAAATGCTTTCAAGCAGGAACCAGACTATGGATGTCGGATAAATATCCCAGACAGTGACTAATTCCAGTTTGGTACACAATGAGGAATAGCACGATAAGGAATAGTTTTAAATACCGGTCATTTGTGTCTAGTAATGAGCATTTCTAGTTTCAAGATGACTAGCATAAAGGCATCTGTGTTTCATTTTATGGCAAAGAGAATCCAAGAAATATAAAAGGACAAGAAAAAAAAATAGTGATAACTCATTGTGTTCATTTGCCCATGAAAAACATTACCTATTTATGCCAAGCACAAATGTCCAGGGCCACCCAGCTTCACATCTGATCTAAACTGGCAGGACTTCCCATAAAGGTGTTTTGATAAGCACCTTTCCTTAACATGGGATGCAGGAAGGGATCACATGGAATCGAGTTTGCACCCCTGCATACCAGAGTGCCAATAAAGCCTGCATCTCAGCAGTTCCCTTTGCATCAGAGGAGTCCTAGGTTGAATTAAAGTCAATATAGCAGCTCTGTTGTGCTGTCTGTCTGGTGAAAGAGGGGCCATGGGCAGAGGTGTGCTTTATGAAGAAGATTCTCTCTACCAGCAGAATCAGTCAAGCCCAGAGCAAGCTGTATGGACTGTGCACAGCAGCTGGGCATGTTGTGCATGATCACAGCTCCAGCTCTGCCTTGATTCAGTCAAGCTCAAGTACCCAGTGCCACTGTGATCAAGTCAGTAAAACATCAATCACTGTGGGCTGTATGGATCTGCCTGGAGCCCAGGGGCAGCCAGACCAAGCCTGCTCTGGAATCTCAGCTGTTGTTGCAGCACTGAAGTTGTCTTGGCTAAGTCAGTCCATGCTAGAGGGCTCTATCTCCATATGCAAATGCAAACATGACCTGTGAGTTATACAGGGCCTCTGTCCTACCAGCAATTCTGACTTAATGTCAGTCCCTAGCCATACTCTCACATGATCTGATAAATACCACTGTAAAATCTCAGGTGTGCTAGAAATATTGCTATATCAGAAAGAAATGTATTCTTCATGTTTTCTTTATTATCTTAAGTCCAGTGTAGAAAAAATCTAAAATTTCTGTTTCATCTCTGAGACTGGGCTTTCTTTTTTTTCAATGTGTTTTGTTTTGCAAAATTATAGGAATAGAGGCTCTTGACTCGTCCTTCCTAGCTTTAAACAGAAGTTTCTTCAAACTGCCTGTCTTTTTAAGATCAACTTGACGTAAGTTCAGAGCTCATACTGAACACTGCAGTGTTTTCTCTGTTGAAGAAGAGAGAATTAATCAGAAAAGGCATAGCTAAAAGGCTGACTGGAACTTTTATCAGAACCCTATATAAATTTTAATAGCAGAAATCATTAAAAATTCTGCTACTTATTGAGAGTCTCACTACTTCCTTTTTTCAAACAGGCTGATATATTTCTAGAAAAATCTTTCCCACCCATATTTTTCACATATACTTCCTATTCCAAACTGAAAAGAACGCGGCACAGATTTCTTCTTGATAAGTGTGTGCACAGGCAAGTTCCTTAGCATTCCTTTTCAGGGAAATCTCTGCCTTTGTTTAAAAGCACATGTTCCCTGAGCAGATAGTAATTTACATTTTTGGGATGCCATCTGCACTTTATCTTGTAATCCTAGGATGGGATAAAGTACACTTAAATGTTGGTGTTAAACTCTCAAAACTTTAACTTACGAGAGCATCAGGCTGTTCTGTCAGGGAAAATTTGAGATTTTTCAACTTACAGGAACTGACTGAACTGCATTTTATCCCAGAGATTTGTAATCAGTTTGATTGTCTTTGATCATGCAAATAAGTATTAATGATAACCAGAAGTAGAATCAACAAAGAAGTAGACTCATGTCTGTTCTCAGAGTACTTGATCTGAAACTGGCAGATTCAAATCTTGTGGACTTATATTTCATCCATAGTTTCTTGGTACTCTGTATTTATGATAGAAGGGCAATGAGAGTCTCTGCCTTTGGACACTTACCTACCACTTCAAAGCAGCTGTGTAGTTTTTCTCACAGCACATGATTTCAGGAAAGGTGAAGGGACAAAGAATGGAATCTCATCAATTGAGAATTTGATTTATTTTATTGAAAGAAGGCTTTGATATTGTTATAAATATATATATTATATATATAAATATGGGTGTATATATACATATACACAAACGCAATTTTACAAAACTTTAGGCAATGCATTCATTTGACTTTAATGCATTTAAAAATGTGAGTTAGTTTGAAGGGGATTTCTGTTTATTAAATGAAGTTATATTTCCCTCTTCTGTGTGCCTTAGCATTCATAGAAACATTTTTCAGTGTCGTGATTCTTCTATTGCTAGCTCTCCCCCTGAAAAAAAAAATAGAGTACATGAGAACAGTTACTGTAAAACAGAGGTTTCCCAGCAAGATCACATTCAAGAATTAGGCATGCCTAATAGAGTAAGTGTCTTTTAGAGGTCTGATGATCATTACTGCTGCAATGGAGGAAATTAGTATATTCCTTACTCAAAACATTCCTACAAAGTCAAGCATGACTATCAACAGTACATTTATTCGTGAAAAGAAGCCTAAAAAATGTAGGTGTTCCTCTTACATCAGCTTATATCCTGTTGACAACTCAAATGACACTAGGCCCACTTATTAGTTTCTAGTGGTTTAACTGTCAACTTTTGGTCTCATAAATATACTATAAATACTATCTGCAGCACAGCCTTGCTGTTCAGTGGTACACCAAGTGTTCAGATGGCTGAGAATGCTGTTTCCCAATGGGAAATGTGGCATTTGACAATCGTTTATTCGGATTTCCTTTGAGGATACAAAGGAAAGATTTTACCAAAGTAATCCCTGAGTAAAAAGCAAGCACAAAATGATTAATACCAAAGCACAGGACTATAGAATGAATGCTAAAGTGCAGATTTTATTATATCTTTAAAGTAGATATGGTGATTGCATAGTTTTACCTCTATAGGGAAATACGTTTGTGCTTTCCACACATGAGCTTGTGGGAAAATTGCTTGGGATTGATTTCACGAGTTTGGAAATGAGCCCTGGTGTTGAGAATTTCACAGCCCAACTCTGAACTCACTTGGCAGCATGGGATGTAGGAACCTCTTTCTCCCAGTGAAGTCACTCTTGCCAGTGGTTACAACACAAAGAGGGTTTGGCTCATAAAGGACAAATTGTGATATAACAAAGTCCCACCACAGGGTGAAAAAAACCTGGATTTGTTTTCATCTGGAACAGGACAGTTTGTAGAGAGGGAGAAAAAAAAAAAAACACAACAGCACAAGCACTTATTGCTTTTGGTTCCTGTGGAGCTGTGCTGCCCCTATCCCATCAGGAAAACCAGGGGAATGATGGTTGACTGTGAAGTGCAGGTTTAGCCAACATAAGAGTAACATATTTGCTGAACTTTAACCTCATTTTTCTAGCACCTAAGTTTACCATGTTCCTCATTGCAGTTTAGAGTCAATCTTCCTTAATTCTTGGCCCCCTTCTTAGGAACATGAGGGTTATGGGGCTGTGCTCCTGCACCACCTTAGGCAGCAGGCAAATTGGGTGGTGTCTTTCAGCTGAAGTTGATGTGATGTAGGGATCACGAGACATATTAAGTTCCTACCAGCCATTTTAGGGAATTCATGCCTGTATGTAGAAAGGAGTCTGAAATGAGAGAAAGCAGAGGTTGATCCCTGCCCCTAATGGCAGAGGGCAGGTGACCAGGAAACCTGTGCTATTGCCAGGCTGCCAAGGAGTGTCACCCAGAGGCAGCCACTGAGTGCACTGCCTCTGTCTCAGCTAAGTGTGCAAAGGATGTGGGAAGAGAGCAAGAAGAGGGGAGACACATGGGAAGGGGCTGGGTTTTGCAGGAGTGGAACATTTGAAAAATAGGAAATTTCATTCCAGAAGAATTATTTTTTATATATATTCAACATTGTGTTTCTTTTTCATGTTTTTTTCCCTACCCACACTCATTAACAAAGCTTGTGACAACATGGAGTTAGCAGTTTGGGTGGGCTGTACATTTACCTCTGGAAGATTTTATCCATCACTTAGAAGAATATATTAAAACTCTCAAGAGAAGATGCAGATGCATTGCACTGAAACAGTTAAATGCTGATCTCAGAATAAGACATGAGACCTCAACCCCTTTTTTTTTCAGTCTCAGAATAATAGCCTCTCTGCTGAAGCAAACAGAAAATGTGTTGCCAGTGCAGATAAGAGAACCTTAGAGTACCTTGAAACTGTGATTCAGCACACTTGAAGTTACTACTGTTTTACAAGAAGGTGCTGACTCATTTACTAACTTCATGCAAAACAATCTGGAAGTGCCACTCTTTTTCTCCAGAAAAATTTACACATTACTATCACTAGCAATCACAGAATCACAGGATGGGTCAGGCTGGAATGGACTACAGTTCATCTGGTCCAACCTCCCTGTCCAAGCAAGGTCATCCTAGAGCCCGTGGCATAGGATTGCCATCAATTACAGTCATGAACAAAGGATGGCCAGAAATGGCTTTTGAGAAGGCAAGTGATTCTACACTTGCCAAAGCTGATCAGCTTGTGTTGAGAATTATTGACAACTTTCAGGAACAAATCTGATCACTGGTCGCAAGAGACATGCTTGTTTGCCTCTGGTTCTAGAAGCTTCTTCTCTTGTGGTATGATGAGGTAGGAAAGGGATTGATCAAACTTTGGATGCTGTCGAAGGAACTAATAGAGACAGAGAGAAGGCAGCTGAAAAGAGGTACAAAGTTATTCTTTCTGTTGTTTCGTGCTTTCTAAGGCAGACTGACAGGTTAGGTCAATGATCGGATTTTTCTTTCTTTTTTATTTATTCACAACAGTGGAGAGATAAAGACTGTCGCTGCAAAGAATTTGATAAATGTCTATAACAACTTATTTGGTAAGGTTTTATAGTGAGGCTTTTTCATAAAAATAACATTCTAACTGAAAGGTAATTTTGTTCAGATTTCCTAACAGCGAATTCCCTAAAAATCTAGAAAGTGGCAAGTAAGCAGTCCTTAGTACCTGGATAGTCAATATTAGGTGATGTAGCATTCAGCACTGCTCTCTGATTTTATCCAGCAGAAGTGATACTGCCCCAACGCAACATATGACCACCCATACTGCAAACTTCCATTTACTTCCACACATGCCCAAATTGACTCCAGCTTCAGAAATGTGAGATGTCATATGGAAAAATACTGCACTGAGTGAACACACAATGTGCCTAGAAGTTTCGAGTTGTGTTCAAGTTGAAAAGCAGTGCTCTGGAGTCCTCCATCACCTGTGCCTTGCTTCCTGATTTCACACCCCTTCACATATTAAGTAGCTTTTCAGCAATTTTGAAGTCCTCATGCAGTCTATCTGTCTTTTACGAGTGAATTTACTGAAATGGATGCCAAAGCAGCACTGTAGCAAAGACCCAAGTCAAACTAGTATTGATATAACCTTCTCAAATCTCTCCAGATGGAAACAGATGTTGAAACTATCCCATGCTCCTTCTTCAAGAGTTTAATAGAATCACTTCTCTTCTTGTAAGTTAAACCACATCAGGGCAGGTATGGAAACCATGAGCAATAATCAATTTGCAAATTGTCACTCTCATTCTTCTTCTAGATCACACCCAGGGAAACTGTCTCCTCAGCAGAGCTGAGTAGCAGTAGATTCAAAGTGCTTGCTCTGCATCTCTCAGGGTAGGATCTAAACTTCCATTTTCTGTATTCTAGCTGAGCAATTTATTTAATTTATTCAATGTGTAACATGAACCTACTACTGCCATTTGTGCCTTTGTGTAGTACTGGCTGTATTAAAAGCTGCTGACATAAAGTAATATGAGTCCCACCATGGATTGGCAGGAATGAAGTGCATAGCTGCTCAGAGGGATCTGGAGTCTAGCAGTTGTAAGATGTGCCTGGAGATCAGGGGTTTGCCTGGAAGAAACAAAAGTATCAGCAGGGTTAGAGTTTGGTGTTGAGTGGAATGGACACCAGTAGCACATACATACTGGATTTGTGTGCCCCAGTGCCTCTTGTGAATCCAGCCCAAAGCTTTCCTGTACTGCCCTGCCAAAGTGCCTTGAGTCTGTCCAGCTGGGAGATGAGAAGCTGTGCCACTTTTTATGCTTTTTCTTACAGTTCCCTGAAGGGTTAATTAGTACATAGAAATAATAATAATTCTTCGTTCTTTTTACAGGGCTTTTCATCAATAGAGCCTAACCATAGTTTTAGGGAAACTAAGGCAAAAAAGCAGATATTTGCCCAAATTCACACATCTAGTGAGGCTTAACACTAAAGGCAGCTTAGTTTTGTGTATTGACTTTTCTTTGCACATGCCCCCAAAGTCTGATTTTGGAACAGAAGAATTAAAATTAGCCTGTACTGCACATTCCTGAAGACTTGTACAGCTACAAATGAGAAAGACCACAAAATATTGCATAAAAAATATCTCCATTGAAACTGGAAGAAACTTGGACAGCAAATTCACTGGAGTAGGATTTTAATCCAAAATAAAAAATGCATACTCTCTCATGAGTGTGTATATGATATATAATTGTGGATAACCTTACAACAGAGATAACAGATAACACTACAGAGCTGCATGACACTACAGGAAATACACAAGCACAGGACAGTCTCCACTGGAAGGGTTTCACACTCAAGTATTTGCACCCAGTCTCCTCTGCATTTGGTTTCATGGGGTCTCCAAGAGACAAGACAATGGGGCATCATAGCCCTCCTCTCCATACTCAGGAGAGATACAAAAATGTTAATGTAGTTTAAATCTATAGCAAAATAATTTAATATTTGGGGTTTTTTTCAGGAGGAAAGTAAGATTGATTTGTAGGTACACCCGTGTCCTCTTGCCATCATAATTTATTTTGAGAAACAATATTAAGCACTGATTTTGAAATCTGGCATGTAGCTAGTTCCTCAGGTGTATGGCTATAACAGAGTTTATCGTACCATGCCCTTGGTCTTCTCCTCTTATGGAAAACTTTTTTTTTTTTTTTATTTAGTTCTTTGCCCATCATGTAGTATTACAATATTATCCCTTTAAATATGTGAATCTGTTGAGGTTCTTGCACTGCTTGTAATTCTGCTAGCTGCCAGGAGCTGCTCTGAACATCAGCTAAAGCCTGAGGGTTTTTAATTTTTTTTTCTTGTGTGTCTCTGCCTCAGAAATTGTTAGTTACAGCTGCGTGGCTTCTGCACTTTGTTTTTATCATCTAAAGACCTAAAGATAGAGTATATTTTCTCCTCTAGTGATCTGCTACCTGGCCTTTTCATTCTCTCATCCTTTGAAAATCTTCTGTTCTGCTTCCTCCCCACCCCTCTGGTCCATAATTTCCCACTATGTCTTGTAGCATTCAATCCAGTGCAGGTGGTACTAAAGCTGCTGTAGAAACAGGAAAAGCTGCTGCCAGCTCCCCAGCTGTGGAGGATCCTCACAAAGAGGGGAATTCTCTGAGGGAAAAAGTGGGAGATGGAGCTCTTGTGACTCCACCTGCACTGCACAAGAAAAATCAAAGGATTGATGGAGAACCCAAGCAAATTTTATCCTGTTGGAGAAATATTTGTTTGAAGAATAATGTGGTGGTAATTCAGAACATCACTTTGGCTGATGCCTCATTGTTGCTTTTTGCTTTCCCTACTCTTTCACATTGTCTTTGTGTGGCACTTACAGAGGCAAAAAGTAGGTGTTGTTTGCAAAGAACTTCCAGAGCAAAAGTATAGGGGGTGCTTGTTTCCTGGAGATTAGTTTATACATGGTGTGACTCAGCCCTGATAAGATCAGCTTATAAGAGGATAGCTGATCCTGATTTCTGATTAGATTCTTTCTTTTTATTTCTTTAAAAGTTTATTTTTGACCTAGAGTGATATTTTATAGCTTGTATTCATTCCTACAGAAGCTGAAATGCTATCGCAGTCAACAGTGGAATGGTTGGATCTTAAAGGATGAGTCTTCATAACCTGTGTGTTAGCTCACCTTTGTCACAGGGCTCACTGAGGTGATGCAGCCAAGGTGCTTGTTCTCACACTCAGACTGTCTCTGTGTTCCAGAGAATGTCTGTGCCTGAATGCCTCTAGGCTGCAAGACACTGTATGGGCTTTTGCTTTTGGGAAAAAGAGTTGCATTCAGCAGCAAAGGCATAGTCTCAAGCTACATAGGACCACTGGTTGGGTACTCCCAGAACCCAAGCCAAAGGCTCCTTATTCCTTGGTGTCACCTGTCATTAGTGTGTATGGATGAAGTAGGGGGCTTAAAGGTCCATGTGTAATGCAGAGAGGAAGACTTAGATGGGAAAAGACTCAGCCAAGTTAGTGCAGAACTCTGTTTCAATGGGAGCATTTTTGAGCTGAAAAAGCCATCACTGCCAAAATTACCAGTATTTCCTCGTTAGTTAAGGGTGAGAGACTAACACTAGCAGTGCCACATATAGTTTCCAGGGTGCTGCAAATAACCACTGAAGTCCTTTATTGGCAACGTATGTGGTGTATGAGACAAGCAGTTTAGGAGTAGTGTCTGTTAGCCAAGGCTGTTTCCAGTGCAGCTGGAGGATTTACAAAATGAAAAAAATAATGTCGGGGAAAGTAGTTCAAAAAAAAGGAAAAGAATGTGGACTCCTGTTTGCTGAATTATTAAGAATTATAATTCTTAATTAAAATGTTTATGTGCAAATTTTTCATTTCTGGTGAATATCTAGAGCATGGAGTAGGTGAGAGAAAATGGCTGAAAAAGGAAACAGAAGACAGATGAAAAATTTTGAATTTTGAAATCTGTTATTAAAATATTTTACTTTGTGGGGGGTCTTTTTGGCTGGTTGTTTTGGATTTTTCTGTCAGTTCCTCAGAAGGAAAACAGTTTCTCAGTAAGGTCTGAAGTTGAGTGGTACAGTGACAATTGGCATTAATTATGTGACACCTACAGTAATTGATGTTTAAGATCAAATTTAGAGTCATACGTAGTTTTTGCTATAACTACTATTTCCCTATGGAGATACTAAAACATTGTGTCCATAATTAAAAGACAAGTCAGAGATGTGTAATGGCTCAAGTTTACAGTAGATGAGGGTATGTTCCAAAGTATTTACACTAAAACTGTTGATTTTTAGGAAGAGCAACTGTTTTTGAGGCAAGTCTGAATGTGCTCCCTTCCAAGCAGGATGCAATTCTCAGTGTTCTCTTCTCCCACCTTCTGCCCACACAGATTATGTGAGAAATGTTTCAGCGCCTTACTATATATAGTCATGGTTCTTTCTCTCCTGGGGAGGTCAGTGGGAGGTGCTGAAACCGAGATGTGGGAGGAAATGAGCCACGTGGGAGTAAGCACCAGCATCCTGAACCTGGGAGGCACTGGGAAGAGATGGGTCAGCTTTGGCCGTCACATCCAGCAAACGCTCAGTGGGGCTGCAAGGGAAAGAGTTGGTGCAAAAATAAGTGTTGTTAATAGTCGTGTGGAGGTGGAGTGGGGCTTTTGCTTTAAATGAGAGGTTTGAGCTGTCTAAATGAAGCTCAGGGGAAAGGTGGGACCGAAGGATGCCAGTAAGAGGAAATTGTGAATATGTTTACAGCTATCCTTTGTGAGCTGGCAGTGTGTTCTGGGACAATCTCCAAATAGGCTGGGCAGAAATGATATAGGAAGAGTCATGAATTCTGGCAATTTATGGCAGGAAATTTCCCATGGCTAAAATATTTGTCATTACTGGATTTGTCTTACTCCTCTAGTAGGTATTGTTATAATCTATATAGCTGACCAGACAATATTCCTTAACTCTCAGAAATTTCCTCCCCTCCAACTGAAATCTGGAAATGGAGAAAGACAAAAATTTCAAGTGACTTTTGTTTAACAGTTTGGTGGATTTTTTTTTGGCTTTTTGGTGGTTTTGGTTTATTTTTTGTTTTTTTGGGGGGGGGGTTTGGGTGGTTTTTTTTGTTTTGTTTTGTTTTGTTTTGTGTTTTTTTTTTTCTTGTTTTGTTGGGTGGATTTTGTTTTTATTTGTTTGTTTAACAATTTATTTTTTTTTATTGGAAATGTCTATCTGCAGTTATGATTGACTCTTACTTGCCCTAGCTTGAAGGGCTGAGTTCTCCACAAACAGGTGCAAAAAAGGAGAGCCTTCTCCAAGCATCTCTCAGCCTTGGAAGCTCAGAGACAAATTATCTACTTGGGAGGAAAATTAGTATTGTGCTAATATTTTTTTAGATAGAGAATTTTAATTAAAGACATATTAAACAGCAAATTTGCAGCAGAAATCTCACACAGCTTTGAATGGGACCTGCAATTTATTCTCCCTTTAGATGATATATTAAGTCTGATGGCTAACCATGACCACTGAACAGAGATTAGAGCAGTTTCTATGTAACTTGGCATGCACATTTCAATTTTTTTTCCTCAGGCAAATATTCCTTCTGTGAGGAAAGAATATTCATTGCTGAATTTTACAATGGGAAAATGCTTTTGTTCACAGAAGTAGAGATAAGTGAGGGATTGGACACAAGTTCTTTTATGTGAAAACCCATCCTTTGCTGGTTTTAGAATTCAATGAATATTTGTGAGTTTGTATATGAACCAAGCTCCACTGGGTTGGGTAGTACCCACTTCCAGCTCAAGGAATCTTACTCAGCTTTAGGATGTCAAATAAGTAAAGTTTTCATTCATTTGCATTTCAATAGAATACATGTGACTGGGTATAATCATCGGGTAGGTTTTTCTTTCAAATCCAGTGAAATGAAAAAGGAGATGTGTATTGGACAAAACACTATATTTCAGAATTAGAAAGGGAGAAAGTGGGGTAAGAAAGAGGAACTATTTTATTAGACTGCAACTTGCATTCTTTATTTGGCATCTATTTCATTATCTCCTATTTCCTGATGATAACATAATGTCCTCTCTTTTCCTGTTACCCAAGCACTTTACAGAAGATGTGTTGCGTGCCTGTTGGCAATCACGGACAATTTGACATTCACAGCTTCTTTTTACACGACTTGACATCAGTTCTTTTTCAAAATACTCCCTCCCTCATCAGTGGAATACATTTCCCCCTTCCCATTGCTATGTTACACACTGAAGAGCAGCAGATATTACCTGCAACAGGTTTTAAGATCAATTTGTGTGCATTTGGACTGAGTTACCATTCTTGGATATTACCCCTTTGGAAGTCAGAGGTGCTCCTGGTGGTCCTGGGGACACAGGAAAGCCTATGACCTAGGTGCTACAAAGAAACAACTCTGTTTTAATTTCTTCCCGGGGTGGGTTTTAAACAGCAGATTTAGATTTTCTGTAACCACGGTGGGTGTCTCATTGCTTTGTGAGCAGTCTGAACATGTTCTTTATGTGAGACCAAGAGACAGGTTCCCTCGCTCATGTGAAGTGTATTTCCATATGTAAATATAAAGCCAAGCTGACATCTGGTCTTAAATTGCTGAGAAAGGTTCCTCTTCACCCTGGAGACTCAATTACCTTCCAAGCATGGTTCCTCCTTGCCATACAGCACACAGCTCCCTCTATACAGCAGGCATGGATTTTGGAAATGTCACCATCTCTGAACTGCTCTGACTCTCCCCTCCCACCTGGTGCTTGGTCACAGTGTCTATCCTGGGCCCTTAGCAAGAGACAAAGATATGTTTTGGCAAGACAATACACCCACTCTCCTTTTCCACAGCCCTCTGTTCCCCTGCTGGGAAAACCTGCCCTCCTCAGAGTATCTGCCAGCAGTGCTGCCTTGGCTTGACCCAGCCTTACACCGAATCTTAGCCTTGTGGTTTCAAATGTGTGGGTTGTAGCTGTATGGATCCACAGCACACAGAGTTCTTTACAGCTTTCTCAGAGGTACCAACCTGGTGGAATCATCACTTCTGAGGTCAAGGGCAGGACCTCCAAAATTATTACCTCAATCTATCCCTCCCCCATCTTTTTTTCAGTCACCCAGCAGACACTCAGTATCTCATCCTCCCATCCCAACTGGTCATTTTCTTTGGGGTAAGAGAGAAGATACAAGTAAGTGCCTCACCAATGGGAACAATCAGTGACTTCTTTTCAATAATTAGTGGTTTGGGGTCAATGCAGGTCTACAGTCAATGTCACATTTTCTGTCTGATCAAAGTTTTCTGAGTTCAGTGATCCATTTTCTTTTCAGGTTTGACAGCTCATTCTGCAGGGACTCCAGTGCAGACTGTGAAGTAGTTAGATTTTCTTTACCACTTCCACTCCTGCCTTATGTCCAGGCATTTTCCCCCTAAATAATTTTTCATTATTTATTCCACAATGAATATACTTAATTGGGATTGTTGTGCATATGTTCTTTGTTGACATCCATTTGCCCTGTTAACAATGCTTCTGTTTTTTTGTCTGGACTGAGCTAGTGGCTTTTAGAGCTTTTTTTGCGATGCAAGGATGAAATTGTTACCTGGACTTTCTGCAGAGTAAGGCTTGTTTCTTCTACAACTTTATTTTAAGAGATGTCTTGGTGGTGCCTCCAACAATGCTGGGTAGGGATCCATGTAAATGCTCGGGTATCTAACAGAAGAACCTAATCTGCTTTTGAGTTTCAGGTTAAAGTAACAAACCCAAAATTCTCAGATGTCTGATTCTACCAGTGGCTACTGCAGTGGTCAAACAGAGTTACAGGCTATCCTGCTTTTCAGGCACCAATCCCAGCAGCATTCACTGCAGAACTGCTACAGCAGTTATTTAACTTCCAGTAGGCCCTGAGCTGCTATAGACCACACTTCGTGTAAAAATGTTTTAAAGAATTAATATGTGGATATTAGATATTACTTTGGATATTAGATATTACTATGCTGAGCAAGAAGCTGATGTACCCAGAGTGAGAGAAAAACTGTATCTCCATCTGTAATGTATAGAGTATCTATTGATCAGCAATGGTTCCTGACTTGCTAGTAGGCAGGAGTTAAATATAACCTCATATACAGTATTCTACTAAATTCCCTAAATTCTCCTTCTTTTAAGTTACTTTTGGGGAGAAGCTGACTTATACACTTGCTCTAGGGTAAGTCCACGCTTTTGTTTCGTTTTTGTAGATATTAAGATATACCTTGTCCGTTACGTTTCTTATCAAAGGGAGTGACCAGATCTGGGAAGCCCTTGTGTGGGAATGTGGAGAATGACTTAGGATCATGATAGTTTTTCCAAACAGAATCCTAGGGGAAAAAAAAATCTGTATTCCATAGATGACGTCATATAACAGTATCATATCACAAGTTAGTTGAACTACCAAACCACTCAAAGTGCCTTCCAGGCCTATGCTTTTTTTTTAATTAAGCACCATATTCAATAAAAAGAAACAGGTTTTCCTGCCTTATGATTGCAAAATTTGCAGGATTCCACTCATAATCTTACTGCATGTGACATTTGCAGTGGTTCAAGGCATGGGGCCTTAACTGAGGGACATTAATGTCAAGAGGACATGGATGATAGAAATGTCCTTTTAAGTATGTCCAGCCCTTGCAACCAGGGCAGCTTTCATGTGTGAATCCACTGTTGGTTCTTAAAGAGGAACGTGTGAGTTTGGGATGATCTGGTCTAAGAGTAGAGACTGCAGAACAAGAAATTTCTGTTCATTGGAGTTTTTTGTCTCATCTGGAACATCTAGTGCTTCAGTGGGTGGGAAATATTATGGCAATAAGGAGGCAGAGGAGAAGGTCTCTAGCTGCCTACGCTTTTCCCCATAAAACTACACCAGCCTAGTGCAATGATGGGAACAGAGGAGACCTGAATAAAAGAACCCCTCTTGTCCCTTTTGAACTGTATAAGCATGGATCTTTGGCTAGGACACCTATTGTATTGAACAGTGAGCAGCTGCTGTCGATATGCAATTGAGAACTGAAGTCTATTTAGAGAAATAATTGCTTTAGTTTCCAAGATGCTCCTGGAAATAGGATCTAAATTTCTTATTATAATCTTACCTGGTAAAATACAGTATGTTCTAAATAATAATTAAAATTCTCAAATGAAAAATTCTCAAAGAAAGCAGGTCAGTCTTTCAGGTTTGCAATGGCAAAAAAGTAGGAACAAACAATCCTCTTGTAAAAGGGAGAATATTATTTTTGTCCTGTTCTCTCATCAGAGTGAGAAATGGAACACCTGTGCTCGTCCTCTCTGGAGTAGTGCTTGGGACTGTATTTTTCACTGGGAGTATCTTTCCTTTGAAAGAAAAATGTCAAAAACAAAGAGAAAAAATTTGGATATTTTGTTTTCCTAGCCCACCCCACAGGATATGATGTAGAGTGCTGTATTGTTACATTTCTCCAGATTAACTATTGCGTTTTGGTAATTCTTTTTTTAAGTTATTCCTTCTTAAATTGCTTTTAAGGAATAGTGCTTCTCAAATGCATCCAAAATTACACAAAGTTTTTTAAAGTGTCGGCAGCTAGCAGTTTCTTGCCTCTTGCTGTTGAACGCCCATGTTCCTTTCTTATGCTGATGATCTTCATAATACTTTTTCAGAATGGCAGAACTGAGAGTGCACACAGTGAGGGAACACAGGTAGGGCCCTAAATACACAAAAAATCCTTCATCTGAGTATAATCTTACAGTCACTTCCTAAATACCATCTAATACTGGGAATCAGGACATTGGTTAAGAGGTTGCAAATTCTGAGAATTCATCTCCTGCATTTTATAGTTAAGAATTTCTTCCCTTTTTTTTTTTTTTTTGTAGTTCACAACAAAAATTTTAAACACTTGCTATCTCCCTTTTAATTGTGGCAACAGGACCAATGATCTTTTTTAAGATTCAGCTGAAAAACAAACTTTCCTTACATGGCATCCAAGTTTTGAACCAAGCATAGATGCTATTATTTGTATATCAAATAAAAATATATGGCATAACATTTTAGTACTTCACCTCCTACCTTTTTATTTCCTTTTTCCCTTCATGTTCCTACTAGCCCAGATGGTTTAGAATTGAGAACTGCAAGATTAAACCTTCAACAAATTATTTATTTCCAGAATTTTTACTTTGTTTGCATCTATGTCCTTTAAAGAATTTGTTTTTAAATGAAAATTCTACAGTGACTTCCCAACAATCTTCTCTTACTCTGAGTGTTCACTGAACCTTTTCCAGAAGTATGGATCACTCATTGGTGTCACGGTTTTCAGCTGAAATAAAGCCTTGTGCATGGTTTTTTAAAAAACACTAGTTTTGATCAGTGAGATAATAAATGTTCAGCCTTTATCTCTTAATGCTCTGGCTGATGCCATGCAAAGATGTGAGCACGAAGAAAGAGAGACAGCTGGGCTTCTGCCTCACAAAGCATAATCATTCCCTTCGCTGTTTATCACACCAAGCACCACACTACCATCTTTCTCTGTGAGCAGCCTCCAATGTGCTGCCAGCTGAACTCTGCTGCTGGCAAGGGGCTTTTGGGGACTACTGTACCATCCACACTGAAAAAATAACCTCCCACGGTAACACATCTTATTTCTGTGACACTGTCTTGGGGAAGGACAGTGACAATTCCTCTTTAGGAATATAGTATCAATGTTCAGTGTCTATGGAGCTCACCTGTGTTATATCACAAGGTATAATTAAATTATTGGAAAAAGAAAGGGAAACAGAGAATAATTGGTAGCACATTTCTGTGGGCCATCTATTTTCTTTGGGGAAAAAGAAAAAAATCTATTTTTGGGGGGGAATCTATTTTCATGCCTTACCTCTTTTCCACCAGTGTACACAGATAAGACAGATGGCTCACTGTCTATTTTAAAAATTGTTGGAGAAGCACTTCCTTTTGTGAGTGAAGTTAGTCTTCCCAATAACTGAACAAGTCCAAGCCTAGGTAGGATTTTCCCACTGTACCCAGGTCTCCTTTGCCTGAAAGAGCTAAAAAGAAGAAATGTGCAGACAACTACTATGTGTAGTTGTCTGAACAGCAAAAATTAAAGGGAAACAGGGTCTTAAATAGGGGCAGGAATATAATTTACCAGCTCTCTCATCTCTGCCTGGGTTGAAATCTGTTCATTTACCAGGCATTGAACCTGTTCTGTAATTTTTTATTTCCCACACCAATTTTTTCTATCTCAGCCTGTTGGAGTGCATTTCAGGGGTTCCTGGAGGGATGACAAGTTCCATCAGCCAGCAGTGAGAAGTGTGGGTGATCAGCATCTCATAAGTTTGGACCCTTCTACCAAGACTTTATTGGCTAGTCAGAGAGCAGGGGCAAAGCACTTTGCCCACAGCCTGACTCGGAGTTCTCTCTGCTTTGAGCAATGCTGACAGGAGGCAGAAGTTATAAATCCATGCTGTGCTTCACAACCCCAGCAGCAAAATTGCATCAGTTTATCTGTGACTTAAGAAGGGAGACTCAAGAGCAGTAAATGTATAAGGAAGCAGATCTATATTTACCCCAAGAATGAGTTTGAAAGCATTTTTAGTGATATAAAATGTAATAGCAGTATTACATAAGCACAGCAACAATCATGCCATCTCTAAATGGTTGCATACTGCCTCTTTTGACAGCTGTGGTAGAAAATGGATCACTGGATGGTCATGAAATGAATATTTTCCCTAATCAGAATGGAGAGCTTTATTACCCTTATAATTACTTCTTTAGCAGTCATTTATTAATTCTTTTTTTAATCCATGAGTAATAAAATGGGCCTGTTTATTAAATAACATTTTAATTGGGATTCATTTTTAACATGTGCCAAGCTCTTAATGTTTTCTCCTATGCAATTACTTAGATAAATTCTTTTATTTCTGATAACTCCATTGGCTCCATAAGACAAATAAAGCCTTCCCTGGTATACAGACCATCTAACAGGCTCCAGATGCTTTAGCTTCCCTCAAACAGCTAATTTTTAACATATTGCAATAGAATATTGCTTATTTTACTAAATCACTTTCACAGACTCCTGATAGATACTGTGTATTTACATCTCATTTGAATTCAAATTTAATATTTTTGCTCAGCTAAATTTATTATTGACTGCACTGGAAAGCTTGCATTTAAACTTTTTTTTTTTTTTCAAATTTCACATTTTCATTAAAACACACCTCAGAGGCAATGTTGACAAATCGTTTTGCAAATGTCTGCATACTATTTGGCCATGCATAAAACTTGTTTAAAACATTATGAATGTTGATGTAATGCTGAGTAAATATTTTAAGTGTTGATTTCAAAATAGTCATGATCATTCTGAGGAAATGAAAAGGTCTTTCTTTTGTCTCTACAATAAAATCTGAACTTCAGGGGTGGGGGAGGTTGTTTGTTTTTTTCTCTTTGCTCTTATTTTTCTAAGTAGGACCAGCATAATCAGGGTGCCTCCTTGCTTACATAGACATATTAGCACAGTTTCTTATTTTGTCCTGAGACTGAAACCCTAACTCTGATCAAAAAGAGAGATGGCTGTCTTTTCACTAACACAGAACATGAGTAGATCAAAGACCCTGTGTTTGTGCAAGTAAAGCCCTATTTGGCCATGTAGTGCACTTAGTTTTGGTACAGGTATTGGGCTAATGAAGAATACATTCTGGTAACAGCACGGGACCTACAGATTCCTTACCCAGTGCCAGCTGATTTTAGTGACCCTTCGCACATTTCTGCTCACCGACATTTTCATTCACTCTGTGAATACATGTTTTCCAGATTTCCTTTTATCCCTAACTTTTCTGTACAGGTTAAAGGTTAAAACTGGCCACGATACATAGCAATACAAATTGTCTAATGAGACTAATTTTCAAACCTGGGCTTATGTTTAAGTTTTCTTTGTCATTTTTAGAATGGTGAACCTTGTGTCCTAGAGGTATCTGGAATACTTGCCTTTCAAAATGCAGCGCAGTTTCGCCTGGAAAATTTAGTCAATGTGAGGTATCCCTGTATAAGGGAAGCCATGTATTCCCTGATTTTTATGAAAACCTTTTATTTGGAATTATTCTACAATATGGTAATTGCCATTTTTCACTGGAATGCATAAATCCAGTTTAAACCTAATTTTGAAGGATGATTGAAGCAAACTAAGGGTTCAATATGACTTAAATGAGAAACAGAATCTGTTCTGAAATTAACATTTCTATTCACTCACAGGAAAAGAGGAAAAAAAAGAAGAAAACCAACTGAATTTGACTGAGGACTGGTATGCAGACCCAACTGATGGCTTGTCTGCATGTCAGATACATGAAGCAATTTGCAAAAATCGAGGTGTTGTCCTTGTTTTTGTGCTCCAGATCCTTATTACTGCAGCTTGTTTCTTCTCTGCTTTTTCTTGGGTTGGGTTCTAGTCAGTCTTTGGTGGCCAGTCTTACCATCCCTTCTGACTTTGCTCAAATCTTCTCTGCTTGTAGTTATATCCTGTACCATGTAGGAGAAGCACTGTACACAATAAAACTACCTTTGATTCTTACAAGAGGATAATCCTTCAACTGGCATTGCTTGCAAGTGAAGCGTTGGCTATACTGATATTTCTGTGTATTTTCTCCCAGTTTATCTCATGACAGAGCAGGGTGGAATTGAATGCATATTTTTCATGTGGTTAGAAATGAGATTTGAGTTCTGCATCTGGATCCTGGTGCTTCTTTGGCCTTTTTGGATATTCTCTCCAACAAAAAGATGTTCCAGTGCTGAATTAAAAATGATAATTTGAAAAGTTCCCTAGACTGCTGCCATTTAGAGCAAATATTATTGTCTCTGTGATATGCTGCGTAGTTCCCAGAAGTAAGAAAAACAGCATCATATTGCCTCTGATATTGTCAGAACCCTTTGGAAGCTTTCTAAATTGACATAGAGTTAAATCAACCTTAGTTTTAGCTAGGAGCTGAAGTGTCACTTGAGCGCAAAAGCCACAGACAGTTCTGGGCAGTGTTGCTAAACTTCTGAAAACCAAATCGACCAAGGTCATTGCATGACAAGGGAAACAGCTCTGCTCATGGCTGTCTTATGGTCCTTTTCTTCATCCATTTCAGCTGGGAAACACAACCTGATATTTGATAGTCACAGCCCTGAAATCATCTATGACAGTTTGGTATTACCTACAATGTCTGCTTTTCTTTCCTGATAAAACACAGCAAAAGCTCCTCCTCTCACCCTGTTTCCTGCTTTCCCCACACAGATTTTTATCTGATTGTCCCTGTTACAGCTCTAGGAGACCGAGGCTTAAGTTTCCCCTCTGCCTGTATTTGTAGTAAGAGAACACGGTCATTTGATTGAGCTGCTGGTGCATTGGCCATTTGGGGTAGTGCTGTCTCTGTCTTCCCTATTAAATCCCAACAGCATTAATCAAGTGAGGAAGAGGCTTGAAGCCAGGTCCTGTGGCCGAGTGCTTTTCCTGACTCCACAGGAGTGCACAGGAGATGTAGGGATTCAACCAGCAGGGTGCACAAGTAAATCTGAGTTTGCTCAGGCAGAGCAGGGATAGCTCTGTGGATGCACAGTGTGTACATGGTCTTTAACTGCTGAGTTGGGGAAAAAACCCAGGGTGCTGACTTCACTGGGGAAACATCAACCAAGGAGCTTCCAGATTGAAGTGGGAGAGGAGTCTTGATTTGAATCTGGATTGTTCTACTAAATTATCAAAGCATATAGCAGCAACATGAATGCCAGTTTAAGACCTTTTGTGCATCAGCTTCCTTGACAGTTGGGTCTGAGGCTTGGACCCTGCCTGTGTCTGAGCTTCTTCCTCTCTGAAAAAGCCTCCTGATTTGAAGATTGCCTTATCATGACAACCTCAACTCAACTGAGTGTTTGGAGACATTCTTTAGATGAGATAAGTTTCCTTTTTGCATGAAAAACAAAAAAAAGAAAGAAAGAAAGAAAGAAAGAAAGAAAGAAAAATGAGGAACACTGGTGTTCTAAGGATTAATAGAAGCTTTTCTTCTTAAACAGTTTTAAAGTCTAAGAGACTGGTACTATGTCTAGCTGTTCTGGTTTCAAGGAGAGATGCAAACAATGCTTGTCAAACTTGACTCTGAAAAGACACTAGCTTTTTCTGTGGTGGTACTCCTCAGTTTCCATTGCACTGGCTTGTCCTATTTTAAATTTGTAATGAAAGAAAAATTTCTAAAGCTGGTAATCATGCGCCTTCCTTGTATAAAAACACATCTTGTTTTTATCATCAGTAACCTGCACTACACAAGAGCTCTGACACATACATTTCAGGATAGATTAGGAATTGCCTACTCCATTTGCATAACATTAAAATCACTGTCTAGATACACAAAATAAAATGAATACCTTCCTGATTCTCTAGTATAGGCTTGCATGAAAACGATTTTACCTCTTTTTTTCATGAAAGCAACAGCCCCTCTCTTTATTTAGTAGATTGGAAGAGAAGGATTTGATAGCTGAGTGAGGGGATACCTATGTAATTCATTTTTCTTGGACAACATGCTTACTGCATTTTAAAAAAATGGGGTAGGGGGCAGGGGGGAAGGGTTGCAAAAAGCATACGGAGAATATGACAGGCTGGCGCTATCTGGGTCCCCATCATTCCTTGCAGCTGCCAGAAGCCAACCGCTCATCTTTCCAAACCACAGGCTCATGCTGGTAATGATATGATTTCCTCTATCTCGTGTTTTGTGTTTGTGTTTCAAGAAAAGCAACCCTCTCAAAACTCTACACACTCAGTTTATCAAGGTAGCATTGGCTTCTCTCATCCTACTAAAGTGATTCTTGCAGTGGTGGGACAAGGATCTGAAGGCTTCATCTTCTGTCCCAAGCAGTGTTCACCATCATTCATGTTTTTCTTGATTGCCTTGAGCTTTATCTTCCTTCTGACTACTAAGTAGCACCCTCACCAACTGGGAAAAAAAAAAAAAAAAAAGGAAGGGGACTTCATATAATTTGGTTTCATACTAGTGTAAAATGTTTAGTATTTCACTTTCTTGGGAAGGTAATCTACATATTAAAAGAAAAAAAATCTAGATTTTTTTTGTTGTTTTTGCATTTATCATCACTGTTCTGTATTGAGGGCTTTTAAAACACCAATTGAACCAACTGGTATCTTACAAAGAGAAGTAAGGCTACACTGGTGTTGAAAGTATTCATATTGACTGATTTCTTATGATTGGAAATAAATTCCAGTTTATTCTTGAAACAACCGTCTTGTAATCCACATGAAGATTTTCCCACTATATTACAAACATAAATGTCAATCTTTCTATGCCTATTAAAAACAGGCTCTTGTTTTTAACTTTAGGAAACCTTAATTTTGGTTTCCTCAAGGCCAGAGAATGAGAACTTCAAAACAAAAAAGGAAATCGTAGATCGGGAGTTGTTCTCAGTGAGGAGCAACATGGTTGAGAACAAATTTGAATTCTTGTTTGAAAAAGAAATTGCTCAGTTGTAGAGGCAAGTTGCAAAGGCCCATTGAATATCAGAGCTTACATTTTGATAGGCAATAAAGATTATAGGTCAGAAAGGACTCAAAAAGACCCCTCAGATTCTTTTTTTTATGTGATGGAATGAATTGTGGATGAAGGTATCTAGGAAAAGATTCCATTTGGCTAAAGAGGCAGGCAAACTTAATGAACCCTCTATCCATATTCTGAATGATTGCAACTGGACCTTGTCATGATAAAAAAATATTTTATGAGAAAGAATATTGCAGTAACCAAGACACAAGGGGATGAGAACCCAGAGTTAGCTGTTAACAACAGTTGGATGTATAGAAATAGTTTTCAAGTGTTTGAAATAGTCTGAGTGTGAAAAACTGAGAGAGTTCTGAGTTCAGGTTGGGGGTTTTGGGTGACAATGTGAGAAAAGAGGCAGGATGCTGATTTTGCATACTATTATTCAGAAGGAGGTAGTGGTCAGAACCCAGGGGAGAAAAGTGACATCTGGTTTGGCACTGTTGAACTTGGGCTTAGAGAAATATTCTCAAAGGCATGTTAGAGAAGGCTGAATTTTCAGTTTGAACAGAGAATTACAGAAAACAGAAAGTCTGTCAGTATGGAATTGCTAGCTAAAATCTTTAATTGGAAAAGCACCTTATGTCTTCTTATTTTGGAGGAGGAATGTGGGATGAAGAGGTCTAGGACAGATCCCAGAAGTCTGCCCCCCCCTCCCCCCCACCCCAAAAAATTGTTAGAGAATAGGACGGACTTCCAAAGATTATAAAGAAACTAGGAGAACCTAAAGTCAGCAATGGTTTTGAAGCCATCCAGATAAAGGGAGATAATGTTAAAGAACGCAGACAGGGCAAAAAGGAAAAGAGTAACAAGTTCTGGCTGTTAAATTGGCTGTAAAGTGATCATTAGAGATTTTGACCTGAACAGCTGGGGGTGGTGAGAAGAATATCTCTATATCCTTGCCTGTACTGATTATACTTCATAGGCATCTGGCTTGGCTACTGTGTAAGACAGAATATTGGGTTAGAAGATCCTCTGATCTGACCAAGTTCAGCTGTTCCCAATTTCAGTGGAGTAAAAGGTGCAGAAACTAGATTAGACACTCTTGGGGTGGAAATGGAATACAGGAAATCTTATCAGTGCTTGCAGACAGTACACTCAATGTGTTCAGATACAAAGGGGAAATGTAGGAGGTAACTAGCCAGGCAAGGGAAGTCAAGGATGGGAGAGCCTGCTGTAGAATTGGCATGGGAACAGGGGAGATGGATTAGCACAAGTAATGAAGGGAGTAAGAATGGGTGTGAGGGAGATTGAGGGAAGATTTGGTGAACAGAGTTACTTGGGAAACTGGAAGAATTAGAGGAAAATAATTGCAAAATTCCCATGCCTGTGGGAGTGGTGAAGGGAAGTTGCAGGACATGAAGGAAGAAAAGTGGTCTATTGGGAGTGTAGAGGTCACACCAAGCCAATTTGCAATTGTTAACACCTTTGTAAATTGTGAACAGAAATAACACAGTGAAGTAAAATTGATGCCATCTGATATTTAATTATTAATATAAGGATGTAATATAAGCATTTTTGTGCATGCACAATTTGCAGTACTTTGGTCAAACAGCTGTACGCAGTGGTGACCAAGTGCTACAGTTGCCTCAGGATAAGTAAAGAAAGCACAATTCCCTCAGTGTTTTGGATTTACCTTTGGGGCTGCCAGATGTGTGCCTCTCCCTCTCACACTAGGGGCTGCTGCATCGGTCCCTCTTCCTACCCTGCATCAGCAGCAGCCAACTTTCCCCCCACTCGATCTCCATCTCCCTTGTCAGTGGGAGACTGGGTGTGTAGCTTGCTTAGCCCTGAGCAGTCTCACACAGAGCTCAGAAATCCAGTATATAAAATGGATTGGCAAGTGCTGGAAGGTGTGCATTACACTCAGCAATTCTGTGGAAAAAGTGCTTTTGGAGACTATTTCTCCCCAAATGGTCTAACTGAATTCTGGAAGCCCGTGCCACTGTATGATGGCCTTCCTCTAGGGAGTCTGAAAATTCCATCTTGGCCAAAATAGCAACCTTGTGGCAAACTAGTCCTAACAAGAGTACCTTAATTTGTCACGGAGCAGTCAATTAAAACTACTTAAAATACATTAAGAGCTCAACTCACTTGAGGGATACAAATGTCAGTATGTAGTGGTATAAATGTAGCTGATTAACTGGAAGATGTTTTTACGTGGAGAAATAGCAGCAATACTGGAGATTGAAAATAGAGGTTCCTCCTCAAAAGCCAAGCCCAGCAGACAGGTTCTGACTTTGCTTAACTATTTCTGCAGGAAGAACGAAATGAGAACCCTAACTACAGTTCTTTAGAGGGTGCAAGTAGCATTCTATTACATTATTTTGTTATGCATTTATTCATAAGATAAATTAAGAGCTGTGCATGTTAATCCTTTTTTTCTTGCTTTGCCATAATGTAGTTAATAATCTGAAATTACTTTATTTTTAAAGCGTTTTTATTCTTAAATTTTCCAAATATGACAATGTTTCTGGTATTTTTCCATGTTCTGAATTCTTCATGGAAGAAGAGGCACTGAGAGAATACTCACAAAGGGGGTTAATTTGTTCAGTTTTGTATATTTAAATAGCATTCTTAACTTTGCTTCCTGATGAATTTTTCCTTGAAATATTACCATTTTCAGTCTGAGATTACAAGAAAAGATCTCATTTGCAGTAGACCAAACTAGCACTTTCATAGCTGGATAGTTTGTCTTTTTGCCTTACTGAAGTGTGGAATCTAGTTATGTTTGGGAATGGAGAGTTTTGCTTTTATTCTTGGGGGTTTTTTTGTTGTTTGTTTGCTTTTCAGTTTTTTGTTTTTGGTTTTTTTTTTGTTTGGTGGTTGTTGTTGTTGTTTGGGTGGTTTTTTGGTTTTGGTTTTTTGTTTTGGTTTTTTTGGGTTTTTTGGGTTTTTTGGGGTTTTTTTACTAATATTAACCTGTAGTGGCAACCACAAAAACAACAAAGTCAGGAAAAGCTTTTGTAGTAATGATTTCTACAAGTATTTCTAAAATAGGAAAAAATATGAAACTGCAGATTTTGAAAATGCTATGGTTCTGAAATAATGGTCAAATTCTCATCTCCTTTTTATTTCAAAGTCAGGAGATCCATTGGAACTATCAATTGCAAGCAACAGTTAAGATGCAGAGCTTGAAGATCACAAAACAGGTCCCAGGATTCCCTGGAAAACTGTAGCTGTTGTTTTAACATACACACAGAGAAATATTCCAAGAAGTTAAAATTAACAAAAAAAGCAGAGAAATTAATGTGGAATACTGACTGCTTCAGCTGAGTTCAGCAAGCACCATTGTTCTCTGACTAAAAAACTGGGTCATATATGTGGATATGGATTACACTGGCTCAGCAGATGTGAGTGACAGTATTTTTTGAACCTCATATGCATCATTTTACATGTTCAGTCTGGCTGGTTTTTTAGAACCCTGGGCCCTACAACTGTTGGGGCTAAGCAAGAAAAATGTTCTCATTTGCTATATACCCAATTTTATCCAATTATGAGACAAACCTTTCCTCTATGTAAGAATAAGTACTTATTGATTTAAGAAGAAACAGGCGTATTGATCCAAAGGAAAAATACATTGTACATGTTGATCAATATTTACCTTGCAGGACAAAATATCCTGGTATTCACTTCAAGGCATCAATATATACATATTACTGGATGTTTGTGTCATTAAGTTAGGTAACTGGGCTAGATCTCCATCTAACAGTATAAACTCTCTTAATGATTATTTTTCTAGTCAAATATTAGTCTCTAAAGGGAAGAAGGAGTTAGAGAACCAGAAAAAAGAATAATTGTTCACCTCCCTTGAGATAAATAATACTTTTCATTAAACTCAGCTGATGCCTATCAAGAGATGCTAGACTGATTATAAAATATAAGCAGTGAGAAATACTCCAAATTCCTCCTCAAAGTATTTACCTGTACTGAGGTAAAATTGGAAATCTAAGCATAGATGTTTGAAGATATTGGGGTGCCTATCTTGTAATTAGTTTGGTATCAATTAGCTTGTACAAAAAGGAGCTGTCTCCTTTTAATTTCCAAGGACGGGACACATCTGAGTTCACAGAATACCTTTAAAAATTCTTTGCTATCCATGGCTCTTCTCTCTCTCAGCCTTGCTGCAGGCCAGAGGCTTCTTCTGTCTGGAATTCACTGACATAGAGCTAAGCATAAATTACACAAAGATAAACTAATTATAGTGTAATGGGGCAGTCACGGTACACATTTTTTTTCTCTGACATTTCTTTTCTGTCCCATAATAGCTCTAACACTGGGTTAATCATTTTTATTTAAATGTTTTCTTTATGGTTAATTTCACCCTAATATCACCCATCTCCATCTTGAGTCTCCTGAGGCACTCTATATAAAGGACACACCCAGGGAAGGGGCAGACATGGGACAAAGAGCTGCTGTGACAGTTACACCCTCCGTATGTATTCTCCACAGGATCAACATCATAATAACAATGTGTAATACGTGCTGCTTCAGACTGTCCCTTCAAAAAGCCTTTATTATATCCTCATCTAAGGAATAGGCTTAAAAGCTGTGGATCCTATCTGCATGGCTTTGCCCAGATGAGGCCGCTCCTAAACTTGACTGTAGCTGAAATTCATGTTTAAATTCTCATCATCTTGTGTCTTCCCTTGTCGGAGACAAACCTGTCCTCTCCTGTTCATGTGCCCAGAAATCAAAACTTTTTCAAGCCTCCTCTTTTGCAAAACACTGGTACCTTCACTGGCATTACTCATGTGCTTGAAATTAGGCATGAGATTAATTCACAATGTAGTCTAATTTATTCTGTGGTGCTGAAAACACCACATGCTGGGAACATCATTGCACATGGCTTGGGAAGTTTTTAGCCAGTCCAGGATATCCATCTTTGGTTTAATCTAATACTTACTGTACTTTTGCTGGAAGGGTCTTGTGTCCCTGACCACTCTCCCCAGCCTGCTCGTTCTCTTTTCAAATCATTTTCTTCTTGCAGGGCTGGGAAGGATGTTCTACCCCAGTTAATTAATTTTCTCCTTTGAACCTGTTTTTTTCTGTGGGATAAGAGAAACTATACAAGTAATACAAAACTTGATAGCAACTACAGTGAGGCTGCACTTCAGTCCCCAGCCCATTTGCTTGATAGGATCTCACCTCTTCCCTGAGTTCCCTGAGCTGTGTGTAGCTGTTGGTTATCTGTTGTCTGACAAAATATAGGTCATGAACTGTTTGCACACTGCCACACGTGATGGACTCCTAGACCCTGAATGGCATCTGCCTGTTTTCGGGTAATGCAAATAGCAAAAATAATCTGAAGTACAGAATTTAGAAGCCCAGGTGTAAAATACTGCTTATCTGCCAAACAGACAGCCCTGCACCTGGACGAAGGGAAGAGCTAGAATGTTCCCTACCTCTGCTGTGCATCCACTGGAGTAAGCAGCTGTACACTGGGAGTCAGACAGCTGTGCTGGTATCTTCAAGCTACCATCAGAGTTTACATGGCATGGCTTTGGTAGGGAGGAAGCTGCAGGGCATGCCTTCTATGAGCTGCTGTCCCTTGTCAGACAGATCCAGTTCCAGCCGGCCAGAGCCAAGGCCATCAGCCGTGCTAGTAGCAGCTCTGGGAAAATGTATGTAAGGAAGCTGTGCTGTGAAAGCACATTTGTGAGCAAATGTGAGAGAAGGAGCAAATACCAAGACCAGTGAAGAAGGAGGAAGAGGTGCTCCAGGTGCTGGAGCAGAGGTTCCCCAACAGCCCAGGAAGAAGACCATGGCAAGGCAGATTGTGCCTTGAAGTCCAGGAGAATCTCAGTGGAGAAAATATGCATGAAGATCATGGATCATGGAGAACCCTATGCCACAGCAGGTTAATGTGCCCCAGAACAAGCTGCATCTCCTGGAGAGCTCCTGCTGAAGCAGGCTCCTGGCAGGATATGAAACGCAGTCCAGGGAGAGGAGCACACACTGGAGCAGGCTTTCTGGAAGGAACTGTGACTCCACAGTGTACTGAACCTGGTATAATACACCCCGGAAAGACTGCAACCCATGGGAAGGATCCATGCTGGAGCAGTACATGAAGTCCCTCCCATGGGGGGGACTCTTCACTGGAGCAGGGGAACAGTCTGATGAAAAAGGAGCAGCAAAAATGAAGTGTTATGAACTGACCACAAACGTCATTCCTCTACCTTCTTCACCACTCAGGGAGGAGGACACAGAAGCATCAGGAGTGAAGCTGAGCCTGGGAAGAAAGGGATGGAGAGTGCTAGATTTTAGTTTTTTGTTTTTTGGGTTTTTTGGGTGGGGTTTTTTTTTGGTGTTTTGTTTTGGTTTTTTGTTTGTTTGGTTTGGTTTGGTTTGGTTTGTTGTTGTTGTTGTTGTTGTTTTTGGTGGGTTTTTTTGTTGTTTTTTTTTTTTTTCCTATCCTTCTTTGTTGTTAATTGGCTATAAAATAAATTCATTTCCCCAAGCTGAGTCTGTTTCCCCATAATGATAGTCAGTGAGTGAGCTCTGGGTCCTTACCTTGGCCCATGAACATTTTTCATGGTATTTTCACCTCCTGTTCTACTGAGGAAGGGGAGCAACTGACTGGCTTGGTGGGCACCTGGCAGCCAGCCAAGCTTAATCCATCACGAACTCATAGCTGGCTTGTCATCTGGCCAGCTCAACTTGAAGGCAGAGAAGGTTCAGCCTGCCCTACAGACATGCTCTTGGGATGGATTCCTTGACCACACATTCTGAAATTCTCGAAATGTTTATGGTGTTCTCTGAATACCCTTGTGAAATAAGGAAGTGTTAACATTGCCATTTTCTCCAAGGAACTGTGGTACAAAGAGACTGAACTGTTCACTTAAAACTGCACGGTGAATACTATCCAAACCTCTTGCTTGGAAAGCAGCAGTGATCTCCAGAGCTTGCTTTATCTCTCTTAGTAATAGAAGACAGCTCCCTCTTGGATTCCTTAACAGAAACTCTTAACTGCTGTTAAATAAAAAAGGCTTTGAACAAATGATAGAGATCACAATGGTACTTATACCACAATGGCACACATACCACTCTGACCACACACCTGCCATCGCTAACTATTAATAGAATAATCCAGAGAGAAGTACACTCTCAGCTATATTGAAATACAATGGAATAGGAAGACATGAACATAAGCTTACTTAAAAGGGGTTTGTTTCTCTAGGCTCAAGATATTTCACATAAGTGCAGCAAGTATCAGAAGATATAATTCATCACTAACTATGCACAGGAACAGTCTCCTGAGCAAGGTGGAACCTGTAGAGGATGGCAGATCTCACAGACACCAGTGTTGTTTTCTAGGGCTAAATGAGTGTACTTCTTGTAAAGCTGAATTGAACTTTATTAATACAAATGTTCAGTGAAAGCAAATCAGTCACAGAATGAGTACAAGATTCATTAAAAGGTGAATGTTCTTGCCATTTTTGGACAGTTCAGAAACAACCATATATGATTCACAGAAACAAATAAAACAATTGAATGTTGAAACAGCAGGCAATGCAACTGTTCAGAGATCTTCACAAATATATATCAGTAGTAAATTAACTTAAAATTAAGATTTGCTACTGAAGATTTTGTGTGCAGTGATGTTGAATCAATCCTTCAAATATTAGCAGTGCTGTTAATAGTTTATCCTTTCTGGAAATTGAGAGTAACATAATTCTGAATCTTTCTAATCTGACTTCATTAGAGGTTTGTGACTTGAAAAAATAGACAAGAGACTTTGAGAGACAGATTTAAAAGAAAATGAGAAAGCAAATCTCTATGATCAGTACATCAGTTCATTAACACAACTCTGCATTGCTTTCTGCTTCTTAGTAGACAACACTGAAACTACAGCAGAGTTGTATCATTTCACCTTTGCCAGAAAATCCACCAGATATCTACTTTCAAGCTTTTTTATCTGTTCATATGAATTTTTAGAGGGTAATCATAAGAGTAGTTGAGAAAGACGATGAAGAGTCCATTTGCCAACCAACTAAATTTCTGATGTCTTCCTTATTAAGTCAAGATGAAGACCGTGGAAAAATGGACTTGTATCTTTTCCCTACTTCCATCTATCTACCTTCTCATGTAGGATTAATTTCAGCTGTAGTCCCTCAAGAGAAACATTAGTCAGCCCTAACTCTGGACTCACACAACTCTATTAGTGGAGAAATGCCTGATTAACAATGCTGTTCTTGGAAGAGATCCAGTATCTGACTAGGCTCAGGAACATCTTCATCTCTGCCTGGGTATATAAGTTATGATCTTCACATTGTAAACAGACAGCTCTAGCACCTCCGTGTAATAGATGTTTAAAAAAACCAAAATAAACCATCAAAAAAACACAAAAAAAAGCACAAACCAAATACTCTGATCCTCAGATGCAATGGATGGCCAAAGGAAGTGTGTGACAAACCCTCTTAATTCAGCCTCTTTTGTATAGGATACTTGTACTGCACTTTCCTGAGAAAAAAATCAGTTCAAAAATTTAAACTGAAGTATAGCCTTAACCACACAAGTTTGGAAGGGACCAGTAACAGAAGAATTAACAGAAGAGAACATTTTTCTTTTAAAATTTGTACGTATATTTAATGATGTCTGAAAAACAGATGATTGCCTTTTTCTTATCATAGGCTCTTTAGATCATCTCATCCAACCCCACTGCTGAAGAAGGGTTCAGAGCAGGTTACCCAGGACCATGTCCAGCTGGGTTTTGAATATCTGTTCAGATATTCAGAGACTCTACAACCTCTCTGGTAAACATGTTCAAGTGTTTGAACACACTCAGAGTAAAAAAAAATACTTCTTTGCATTTCAGGTGCAATTTCCTTCACCCATTGTCTCGTGTTCTATCAGTGAGAACCATTGAGGAGAACCTGGCTGCTTCTTCTCCCTTTTCTCCCATCATGTATTTAGAAATTAAGATCTCTTTGGGCTGTCTCTTCCTGAGGCTGGACAGTCCCAGATCTCCCAGCCTTTCTGCATAGGAGAGGTGTTCTAGTCCCTTCATTGTCTTTCTTACCCTGTGTTGGACTCTGCATGTTTTCCCTCATGTCTAATCAAAGAGTTCTGGAAACCTTATAGATATGTACTAGAAATGTACTACTACATAAATTACAGAGATGCTGTTCTGAGGAATTTTAAGAAAAAGAAGTATCAAATAATTTCACATTTGTAATTCTGAACAAAGCATTTCTGTTCTTAGTTTTGTTAGAAATCTAGAGTAATTATTGGACTTCAGTAGCTGTCTCCAGATGTAAATGGAAGTTGAATTTTATATATGTTCTATATAAAACTAGTGAAAAAAGAAGCATAAACTAAACTTTTCATTTAAAATAGCTGAAGAAGCAATTTTTTTTTTCTGTAAGCCATAGGGGGCATTTCAAAACAGAGAGACTGAACTTTGGTTTCAGTTACATTAGACTAAATCCTATATGCAATGTTTTTTTATGCAGAGTTAAATGCCTATATGCATTTTATATGCTGGGTAGTCTTTGAAGCAAGAAGTGTGCTTCCTGCAAGTTGAGTTTTATCCTACCTGAGGGTGCTGTTAGTGACAGCAGTGTCTTAGTCTTCTGTAGTCAGAACTTTCCTATTGTAGAAGGAAATTGTGTCCTGCCCTCCTCCCCTGACACCAAGGTATTACTGTATGTAACCAAGCCCCCGACAAAACTGATTAGCCTGTGATCAAGAATGTCCTGTCTTTGACAAAAGACTGGGCAATTTATGTTGCCTGAGAAGACAACAGCTTGTGATAAAGTGACACCTATTACCTAGCACCTCTGTGCACAGCCTAAAGATAAACAGCAATAACTAGAGTGTGTCTATCCTATGAAATGGAGTGGTGGTGTGGCTGGTTCTTATCTCCATCATACTTCTCCTATAGGCAGACCCAAAGGCCATGTTCTTCCAACAGGTTCTCCAGGTTACCAAAGCCATCTGAGTGAAAATGTCAGAGATCAACCAGCAAAACAAGGAGATAACGAGTTGGATGTGAATGAGACCTCCTGAATTTGTCCTGAGTTTGTTCTTAGCTATGGTCCAGATGCAGCTATGAACCAGAAGTTTTAGATGGGCTGCTTTTCAAACAGTGATATGACAGAATGTGTGGGACTGATGATGTCTCTGGTATGCCCCTTCCCAAGTGTTTTGTGCATGTGTACAGGATGTGTGCATATCACACCCATAACCAGAGTGTTTGATTCCACTAAAATTGTAGACACATGAAAACTTGAGATTCTCCTGGTTGAACAGCCACTGTGATTCAGCTTCATGGTTACGCACTAATCAGTCAACAGTCACACAATATGCACCTCTCCTAGATTCAGAAATGTCTGTAGTCATATTCAGACAACATTTCCTTACTGTAAAACATTCTTCTACATTAAAAAAAGAAAAAACAGGAAAACAAACAAAAAATCCACAAACAAACCCTCCTCTCTTCCCATGCACTATTCCTAAAAAGGAAAGAAGTTAACAAACCCACTGATAACAAACAGTTATTCTCTCATCTACATACGGATTAAAATCTCACATAGCTGATCATGTCATCCATGTTCCCTTGCATTATTACAGCAATTATTTATCTCATGTTTGTGTTAGTGTCTGTAAGGCACTAAGAGATAGATTCTCTGGCCTCTCAGCAGCTCACAAAGAGTGGAGAGGCCGAGGTACAGAAAACAGTACGAGAGCGCCTTTTGAATCTTACACAGGTGACTAAACGGTAGTACAGTAGAAATTAGTGGAAAATACACAGCCTGGAGAGAGAAAGGGACTTGTAGTTGAGTTCAGGGAAGTCAGCTGGCGAAAGAAGTTCTGTGGGAAAAATCCTGAAATGCTTATACATAAATGAAATACTTGAATTACGGGAGAGATCAAGTAAAGGACAGTGGGAAGCCAGCGTAAATTGGGAGAAAGGTGAGTAAGTATGTTGCAACAGTGCCTGAGGAGTCAGCACAGCAATGCAGACAGGAAAACTACATGTTACAGATTGATGAGAAAGGAAGAAGATCTTGGTGGAGATATTTTCTATTTATATGTCCATAGCACAGGTGACATTTCCTGTGATGTATTAGGAGAGGAATATTTGGAATTTTGAGATGCTTTTGAGGTAAAAGCATCAGAGTTCTTTTCTAAAGCTAAAAATCTGAGACTACAGTTTAATGGTTTAAAGATTCTAAACAAAAGTTAAATGTTAGACATTATGTGCAATTGGAGCAGTGATCTGTATTTCCTAAGTAATATTCAAATACCTGCCAATCAACTGTTTAGTTGTGAGGTCCATGATAATTTTTAAGCGTTTCTGGCACTCAAAAGTATGAAGAGCCATCGAAGAGAAAAACAGTCCACTGGGGGATTTCTCAGGGTGAGGGAACTAGCTATGATAAGGACTGTGAAATGAGATGGTCACACTTAGCATTATAGTAGAAAGCATGATTCATGGAAGATTTCTGGTTGTAGAATACAACATCCATTACCCTTTTGTACCTCTGAAAATTCATCATGCTTCTGATAAATCTTCACCATCCTCATCTTGATCAGAACTTCTGTATTCCAGACTGAATGAGAACTTCTCACCCAACCAGTTCAGGATCCCACCAGCAAACCCTTTGAATAATTAGAACTAAAATGAAAATTTTGTGACAGAAAGCCAAGAGAAACACCTGTCTGGCACACTCCAGCTGTTGCACCGAATATGCATGCTCTGTGCTTAACATTTTTTATTGATTTTCAATTTGAAAATCTTTCCTGTTGTACTTTTATATTTAATCATCAGCACCTGCCTGGTAATGGACTGAAGCAGCATGAATGTGGCATGCTGTCCATTTTGAGGATTCGGGTTGGTAAGACTGCTGCAGTTTTAAAAGCAATAAATAGGAAGTGGTAATACACAGCAGTAGAAACATAGTACCTCCTGCAATACAAATTGCTATTTGTATTTAAAAATAAATCTGAAAAAAAAATTCATTGTGCAGTCTTGTTAGATGCTTCCCACAATAAATCTAGCAATGGAAAAGCCTCTTTGGCAGATTTCATCTGCTATAAGATCTAGCTGGCAGGGAATTAGACAACTCTAAGGCCACTCTTTTGTTTGGTTTGTTTTCTTTGCTCTATATTTCTCTCCCTCTTCAGCCCACTTTGGCTCATCCAAAATTCTCAGTAATGTCACTGGAAATACTGCAAGAGGAGGATTGTAGAATCTGACTCCTCAGGCAAGTGCCTGAGTGTATGTGTGCAACTATCCCTTAACAGACTTGTTTGGAGCAGCTCTGGGCTTGGGGGACACAACTGGGACAGTGAATGTCTTTTCACATTGGCCACTGCTGCTCTCCCAGCAAGGAACTTGCTGTACCTGAGAGCAGCCTGGCACCAGTGAGCTCAGTGCTGCCGGGGCTGTGTGCTGGTCACTCACCAGGGTGACAGCGGTAAAAGGATTTTTCACGACATCTACTAAGTATAGGGAGCTCCTATGAGCTGTTAACAAACCTGAACACAGTGAATTACAGAGGATCACATCTTGCAATATTTGACTTTAACAGGCTTGGCTCACACATCCAGCAACTCGATTTTGAACTTAAAACTTTGTCAAGTATTTAATGGGACATGGCTTGTGCAGTGTAAAATCTGCCTTTAAAAATATATGCCAGATCAGCTCCTCCTTGGTGTGCTGGAGTACATGGGCCCTGTGGCAGCTGGAGCACAGGAGAGCAGCAAATAGGTCCTGAAAGAACCATTCCCCAGTGGAGCTTCAGTCCTTTTACTTTGAAATATCCAAACACACATATCTGTGGAAAGTTGCTGAGTTCCCTTGAGTTAACTAAAAGCTTCTGCTTTTGAAGGTGTCTGGTGAAGATCTTCCTGACTGTATTCCTGGTCCTGCTGAGGATGAGCTCTTTGTGATTTGCTGGAGAAAAGTACTAACTGCAAGGCACATGGTGGCACTTTTTTGTAGATCTTTTGTAAATCTTTTTTTTTTTTTTTTTTTTTTTTTTTTTTTTTTTTTTGCTATCTGGGAGTGCTAGGTGTTCTACTCACCAAATGCTCTTGATTCCCTGTATGCAAACCTGCTGGAAGGCATGGGGTTTTTCTGGAATAAATATGAAGATAATTTCCCCCTGAGTTTCAACCCCATCAGATCCATAAAGTCTACCTATAATTTACAATAAAAGGAGGGTTCTTTTTTCTGTGTGAAAAATCAAAATATTGAGAAGCACCAGGTCTACGTGGCTCATCTCACACATATCCAGATAACTATCTCAGTTTGTGAAGCACACAGTAGTCACATCTGCAAGGCTTCCCTGAGGGAAGGAGTGCCTGAAATAAATCCCTGGATACAGTCTTGCCATTTCTATTCTAAAAAAAAAGCCCAACTGACCCTCGAAGACCTAATTTTGTTCTATAGTACAACTTTTAGGAAGGAGTAAACAGTTTCTGTTTCAAAGAGCTTGCATTCTAAGCTCCTGATCTTTCCAATGCATATGTGCTCGGTTTTTTGGGGGTTTTGTTGTTGTTGTTGTTGTTGTTGTTGTTGTTGTTGTTGTTGTTGTTGTTTTTGTCTAGTTTAAATACATGAGGTTATACACATGCATAAAGGTATGCCTAAACTTTTGTCACATGAGAGCAAAGATAAAGATAGGATGTGAGAAAGGAAGTATTTGTTATCCACATCTTGAGGATGAGGAACTGAAGCACAGCAAAAAACGAGATCGTCATCTTCCACAGAGTGCAAATGTGCTTAATTCTTAAGCATGAGTAATTTCCATCAGGTTTGCCGTGCCCTCCGGACTGAAGAGTAAGGTCTGGATTTCAGCGACTGTCTCTGCCACCGATTTGAAGTAAGTTATTTAAGTTCTGGTCCGGCCGTTAAATTCAAGCGCACAAAAAGGGCAGGACGCGTTTTGCACGGGATGCGAAAGACTAGCTTGAAGTAAAGAATGACAATCTGACCCCTTAGCTCTGGAGCGTTACAGGTGGATGTCTGCAGCTGACGGCCCGTGACTCTCGGCCGTATCGCTGTGCCTGGTCGCTGCCTGCCGTGCGGGGACACCCGAGTCCCGGCACCGAATGAGCCCGGCCCCGGGAGCATCTGTTGGGCGGCGCGGAGCCCGGCCCTTCTCCCGCACTTCCAGCTGCGCGCAGCTGGCGGGGCGCCCCGGTAACAGGTACCTCTCTGAGGTAAATGTCCCTCCGCTCCGGGGGCCGCCGCTCGCCCGGCCCCGTCCCAAGCACCGGCACCGCTGGGGCGGGGACGTGCGCGGCTGCGGAGCGGGCGGCGGCCGCGCGGAGCGGAGGGCGGGCGGGCGGGAGCGGAGGGGGAGGGACCGGGCGCGGAGCCGCCGCCCGCGGGGCAGCGCCGGCACATGGAGCGGCGCCAGCCGCGCCACCACAGCTGCCGCCCGCCCCGGCCCCGGCGTAGCAGGTACCGCGGGGCGGGGGGTCCCGGGCGGGCACCAGCCCCGGCCCCCGGGGCGAGCGGGGGCTCAGCCCCGGGCGGTGGCGGTGCGCGGGCGAGGAGGGGCCGAGCGGAGCCGGTGCTGCCGCGAAGTTGCCGGGCGCGTTAAGTGGGAGACTGCGGAGCCCGGTCATCCCATCCAATCCCATACTATCCCATCCCTTTCTCCCCCTTCTCCCCGTCCGGTACTTTTTTTCCTTTTTTCTTTTTTTCTTTTTTTTTGTTTTTAATTTGAAAACATTGAGCCGAACATACAGCTCGGGTCTAATCCAGGCGTTTTAGAGTGCTTCCTTAAAATTTCAGAGATGAGTAGTCATGAGGAGCTGGCCGAGGAGTATTCATTGATTCAAATGCGGATTGGTCTGTGTTCTCCTCGAGTCAGCTACGGCACTTATGTTCAGTCAAAGCCCGCGTTCCGAGTGCTTGCGCCTGTAGTTTGCAGAGGGGAGGCAGGTACGGAGGTCGTAAAAACTATTAGGAAATTGTAAAATTAGCAGCCCCAATGCGCTTGAGGGGAACGGCAGTAGAGAAGTTGCTGACTTCCGAATAGCGGTGGCACCAGAAGTTTTCCTCCTTGCCATACAGCCTGTCACAGCTGGAGGGTTTCTTCACCCTGCTCCGCAAATTTACCCTCTCTGTGAAGGGACGGTTTCGCTGTGTTGTCGTTGCTAAAGAAGATGCGTGTAGTTAGAAACTATGTGTGTGAAGAGATGAGTTCCCACTGCAGCAGTCGGTTCTAAGGAAACTTTAAATTTTGTGCTTCAAGAAACCTGATTACTTCTTGGATTGCTTTTCTACCTTGGTTTAGAAGGTATGGTATCACTGCCAGACATTGTACAAAGTATTCTGCTTCCAAAATTGTCAATAATACTGTTCAGAAAATGTTGTAGTGTATGATTGGAATTTATCTCAAAAAAGTGATGTTTGGTGGGATGGAAGAATTTTTAGACCTGTATGGCCACTGGCTTAAACTATGTAAATTGTTGTAAAGGAATATAATGTTATTTCTTTTTAGTCTTTCTTTCTTTCTTTCTTTCTTTCTTTCTTTCTTTCTTTCTTTCTTTCTTTCTTTCTTTCTTTCTTTCTTTCTTTCTTTCTTTCTTTCTTTTTCTTTCTTTCTTTCTTTCTTTCTTTCTTTCTTTCTTTCTTTCTTTCTTTCTTTCTTTCTTTCTTTCTTTCTCTCTTTCTTCTTTGATTTTTTCTTTTTTTTTTCTTTTTATTTTCTTATTTTCTTTTTTTTTCCTTTCACTGAATCTTAGTGCAAGAAGTGTTTTCAAGGACTTTGTGTGGAGGCTAGAAGTTAGGATTTAGAGCTTCTTGACTATGTATTTTTCTTTCCGATATCTGTATGGTACCAAGGTTACATCGATATGCATTTACTGTCCAGATGTCCAAACACTACCCAAATTAAATCAACCAGGTATAGAATCCCAATTATATTTTGTGCATTCATATTAGCAACCCCTTTTCTAGACTTTAATAGTTTAGTTTTAAAATTCGAAGCTGTATTGCATTGTCAGGTCCAAATCCTTTAAAAGACATGCTTTTTTAGTTTCAGTTGACTGCTCACATCAGTTGTAACTCACGCGCACTCTGCAATACCATGGAGTATGAGTCGCTGTTAAGCGTTATAAATTATCATTGAAATGTTAAAAAAAAGCATATTAATATGCTGCATTTAGAAATAAGTACTAAAATTCCTTTCAAATACTTGGAAATACTTTATCTGAATCAGCTAAGCAGGGGCATGTTCTGAGTGGCTTGTGGCACTGCTCTCTCACCTTGCTAGTGAATTGCATAGTTTAAGGTGTTTGAAGCCTTAGTGAAATAGAAAAATGAAGGACCCAATGCCTTAACTTCTGAATTTTCCAAACAAAATTTTTGCACTTAGGTAACTTTGTTTATTCTTTGTTCTCTTCTTTAGTGAGGGAAAATATAAGTCCAAAAAGTGAGAATGGATTTGTCCATGTTACCATGCAAATGCCCCATTCGTGGGTTAATATAACAGTAGGTACAGTAGTTGATACTGTGTCTCTTTTCTAAAAGGTTTCATTGCTCCCATGTATAGACTTCTTTCTAAGATTGGCATCCTCTGCTTTGATTTTAACTCGTGTTGGTCAAAAAAAAATGAATAAAAAACACAAGGTATACTGCTTAGAGTGCCTTATGTCCCCACCCCCTCAATTCTTAGCAGAACTCTACCAAGTTTTAGTCTGATGGCTGAATGCCTTACTTCTTTATCAAAGCCTTTCAAACTGAAGCCTGGAGACCTGAGAAACCAAGTGCAGACCATGTGCAAGACCAAGAACTCTCAAAACAGTTCATGTCCTTATGATAGCTGTCTGTAGCAGAACTGCAGGGGGGAAGTGTCCAAAATACTGCAGAGCTCTGCACTTTACATAGTTCATATTTCTATTATCCCAGACTTGCTTCCAACCTTAAAGATTTTCTCACAAATCTTAGTATTCGTGACTACCCATCTGCTTTTTTTTTTCTTTTGAGTAAAGTAGGTGAAACTCAGAACATAATATACTGCAAGTTGATGAAAAAAGTATAAATAGAAATGGTATCCCTAATTATAAGGTAAATTTAAGATGAAAACCAAGGAGAAATCAGGCTTATCCACTGAGTGTGAAGACTGACCAGCCAATGGAAGTCCAATACTGGACTTCAAATCTAATGCACTGAGTCCTCTACTACTGGGTATGGCTTCCAGGGGAAATAATAGGAGCACAGAAGCATAGTATGAAATTGTACTGACTGTCCTAATTCAGTCAGGAAGGCCTGATGGACCCTAGTATTTGAAGAGGAATCATTAACGTCTCTGGGCCAACGTAATGATGGGAAGACAGGGCAGAGGACTTTCTTCCCTTTGCCCTTCATCCTCCCAGTACCCAGCTGGGTATTTCTCAGGGTGGCTACTTAACTGCAAGTGAGCAAAGTGCCTTGGTGTGGTTTTAGTAGGTCCCATACTCCCGAGTTGCATTAGAGAGACAAGCTTATCATATGCCTCAGACTTTCCACCCCAGCTCCCAGCTGCCAGTACTCCCTCCAGGAATGATCTGGTTGCCTGTTCCCTTATATAAACATGAACAACACCTTTGTCATTTGTGTTGCATTCAGCTTACCATTAAAAAATGCAATAGTCTCCATCTCAGCATTACTGTAGCAGTTTTCCTTTCCCTTGTGGACCTTAATACTGAAAACCTGGTCTGCTTGCCGCTTCCACTGCATAGCAATGCAGAAATGTAACTGGATAACCAATCCACAGAGTTTTACAACAATGCAAACCTTCTTTCTCATCATTAAAATTGGATAACTCCAAAATGAAGCCAAAAACATTTCCAGACATATTTTATTTGAGCTTAGGTACTTCTTATACTAACACCACAATTTTGCAGAAAACAAGGAAATGGGTCCAGTCTGTATTTCAGCAACAGAAAACAAGGGCATAATGAATTGTATGCTGTTCTGGCAGACAATTTTTGGCAATGTTCTCTCAAAAAGTCCAGAAGATATCGAAAGTCATGGATCACAGCCTAATTGTGTGGCTCTTTGTCAGAAAAAAAACTTCCATTGAAGGCTTGTGGGATTTTCTTTCCTTCCTATTTTATGTGCAAGAAGAGCTGGGTCCATAGTAATTTTTGTTTTTTGGTCAAGATTCACATATGTACTTCATTACGTTTTGACCAGTCATTACTTTCTACTATTATTAAAAGTAATAGAATTAGACAAAAAAAAATCATAGTAAAATAGTAGAATTTAGTGTAGCAATAATGGAATCTTTGGAAAATGTTGTCATCCTTGCCAGAGTAAAGCAGGATGCGCTGCTGGCTCCCCTGGAATTCCCCTCCCAAATGACAAACACCTCTTTTCTAGCAAGTATAAAATTACTCAGAAAGAAAGAACACTGGGAATACGTTATGCCAGTTGAGAAGTGGAAGATAAAGACTCTCATCAGTATTTTCTGGGACTATAATTCTTTGGGAAGCCTTTTTAAATGCCTGAAACTCAATACAGGAGTCAAAAGAGGAAAGACCATTTCTTCACTGGTATTTTTTCTGTAATCCAAAGATTATTTTTGCTCCCCCCACCCGACACTGGAGTGGAAAAGTGTTTAGAAATGAGTGTGAATGCCATCTGAAGCAAGGCAGACAGCCTCAGTCTTGTCAGCTTTATGGCATTTTTTTAAACAGGAGACTACTTTAAATACCTTCCACTTGTCCAAAGTAGCTGCAGGACTTTTCTCTCTCCAGTAGCTATCCAGCAACGTGGATTGACTTGAGCTGGAAAACTCCCTTCTTCCAAGGTCAACTGTGGCTTCTTGTCCGTATATCGGTACATAAACCTAACTACAACTCAACAGAAGTTTTGTTTGCTCCCTAAATTTAAACAGAATTATGTGTACCCCTTAAGGTATGTTGCAATGCGTCTTTATGAAAACCCCGACAACTTCTGCCTCACCCTTTTCCTTCAGAACACAGCTTCCTCCGTGCTTTAAGGTGGTGAGCAAGAAGAGATAGCAGGGGGGTTTACACTAAGCAGGTTACTACCAACACTCTGGTGGCTGCAAAAGTAGGTCCTAGCTCTGAAAAGATACATGCATGTTTTTAGCTTTGTTTGTACCATTGCAAATTCTTGGGGATAGGACGGACCATGCAGGTTTGGGAACTGCATGGCACACTCATGCTTCCTGTATAAATGCTTCCAGAGGCTGTTCAGACTGCAGGTTTGGATGAGCAGTTGCACTGAAATCATCGTATTTTTTAAGCTATGGGAACTGTCCACTTCTCTTGCTTATTTCACTTACTTCATGTGAAAGATTTACATTTCTTCTTCTGATCCCACTTGCTCTAGCTTTCTCAGTGAAAGAGAAACTTGCTCTGTAAGACAGATCAGATTCCCCGCTGAATTGCTTCATTTTTCTGCTTGTTTCAACTCACTGAGACCAGCAGAGCAATCGCAGTATAAACCTGGAATTGACCATAGTGGATTGGACAAAAAAATTTGTAAAAGCAAAATAAGTTAACTAAAATATATAGTGTGGAGGAACTTGCTAATTTGCTTTAATTTTAGGAGCTATTTTTAGGTTTATTTAAGGGTAAAAAAAAAAAAAAATCACACCAATCCCTAATATGCTTATTCAGGCTGGTAATGTCCTTTAATAAACCATAACAACCTGAACAGTTCGAAGGGAAATTAGGAAGCAGTTCTGCGATCATGAAGCAGAGTTACTGAAACCTTCTGTAATTCGGACAAATTGACTACTGATATATTGTAGAGTATACTTGGCAGTAACAATTCTCAACATAAAGAGGTGCTTTTGTGTTTTCTCTGGTGCATATTTAGATACACTTGTGGTGAGGACATCCTACGCTTTTTAAATCAGATAAATAGATGTATACAAAAAGTACAGTTCTTCGTCTGCTGTTTGCCTCCCCTTGAGTGAGAGCTCTGGAAGAATATCCAAGAGCTCGATTTGGCCTCTTGAGAATATGCTGTGTTCTTAGATTGAGTGCCTTAATTTACACCCCTCACCTTTTATAGTCGGTTTGTTTATAAGATGGAAGCGTGTGCGTTTTCTTTGTCCTGGTGAATTTATTCCACTTTTCTGCTTGATTTTTAGTGAATAAAGGTGACAGGGTTTAATGAGTTAATAAAACTTGCCCTTAATTAGGAAAATTGCCTTCATATTTTTCTCATATTGTGGAAACAATTTATAATGACTCTGGTTGCAATTCAAAAACTTGAAAGAACAACCTTTTTCATATTTGCAATGATATCAAGTCCAGTAATTTGCACACAAAGTCAATAAAATAATGGATTTTTTTATTATCTCCTTTAGCAATGAATTGTTACATGAATATAGCTCAGGCACAGAAAATGCTAGGAAGAGCACCTATGGAAAACACATACATGATATAAGATGCACTTTTTATCATTTGTCAGTGATTTGATAAAAGAATTCCCAAAGAACTGAGAATTATGTAGGATCTTTGAGACAACTTTTTTTACATCCTCACAATTGTTCCCTAACACAGAAATTAATTTTACATGTGCCAGACATTTAAATGTTTCACATCTGCACTGTTAGCAGAGTTCTTTTCTTAATCTTGTGTGTTGAATTACAGTGCTTCCTTCATTTTGCAGACAGGAGCTCTCCATTGAAATTTCACTGTATGCTCATAATTGTATTGTCAATTCGTGTAGTTAACCAGCATTTACACTAGGCAGGAATACAGAAATGACTGAATAAACTAAACATCTCCCTTGACTATGTAGAAAATGCTGAATACAGAATTAGTGCAGAAGGAAAAAAAATTGATTCACTTAGTTTTAACCTTTTTGTTTGTTTTAATGCAGTCCTTTAAAAGACCTGAAGGTATTTGTTTTGGGGTTTTTTTGAACAGAAATGGAAGGACATTGAAGTGCTTATTACAACTCTCAGTTTTCAGAAAGGACCACCCCTCACCTTGGTAGTTATTATTTACATTGAGCTGTGTGATGAGGCGGAAATTAAAAATAGAATTAAAATGGTTCTAAAGTAGAGTCATTCACAGAGATTGTGAAGTGTAGCATATTAAATTACAATAATAAAGCTAATTATCAGCTGCTTGCTGAGATATTGAATGCTTTTAATTAAAATGAGTTTGTAGAATTCTAGCAGTTTTCTTCAAGTATTTGAAGATTGGTTGTACAATACAGATTACCATTTTTCCATGTTTAACAGTCTTCCTGTTGCATGTTTAACCATATTTAGCACATTTGTACATGAAGTTACGAGTCTGTTTATATATATTAGCTCTTTGGTTTAAAATGAAGCTAAACATTAAATCGTTTTAGAAAGGCATCTTTATTCACCTCTTCTCTTGGTTGTTGCCCGATATTCCTTGACTTCCATGGATACAAGAGGCTTGGTTCCGTTAGGTTGAGACCCTCTGATGCAATTAGAAATGCAGCTGTACTATCGTTCTGCAGGCAGATGCAACTCCCAGCTTAAACCCCAAAAGACTGATGACACATGTATGATGGTATCACTCCTAACCTGTTTTTAATGTGTAAATTCTCCTGTCAGTTGTGTTAAGGGCTATAGGAGTTTACTGCACTTTTCAGGTGGCAACCTCCTTTTCCTTTAAGAATTTATTTATTAAACTTCTATTTATATGTCTTAGGTGGAATCTAGGACCCCATTTTAGGAGCTCCAGTTTGGGTTTTAAAGAGGATTGGGGTTTTATGGTTTTGGCTGTTGGTTTGGAATTTTAGTTCGCTAAAGGCGAAGCCTGTGTCATGAGAAGCCAATGAGACACGTTAGAGAGCACAAAGACGAGACGTGCTCATGCACCAGAGCTCCACTAGAATCAGCTGCTCCAGTGACCAGTGTGAGTGGTCCCTTTCTTGCCATGGGGCTGCTCACAGAAGTGGGGGTTCCACAGTCAGGCCTTTCCCCAAGGTGGCTGTGGCAGTAAAGCTGGGGTTTGCCTCTTTGCTTGTTTTTCACAGTTAACCCAGAGTTACCACCACTGAGGAATGCATGTTCCCCTCACTTTTTATATTTGCAAAAGCACCTACAGAGCACCAGGTCCCTTGTAGAAAGTTTATTTCCCCTCCCCTCAAGACTTTGTGAGTGCTTATTTTCTGCTTGGAGGTTTCATAAATGTGCACCTGCTGCTGCGGGCCGCACTCAAGAAAGAAGTGTTCCTTCAGGCACCTTTCTGTCTGCTCAGCATGGTTACACCTAAGAACTGTCAGGAAACACGCAGCTGGATGTGGTGTAGGTTTGTAGAGTCCTTGTAGCACCAGAGGTAGAGCTCTCTGTAGATGGAAGGACAGCTCTGAGTTTAGGTGTGCTGGTGTAAGACCAAAGTGGCTCCACAAATATCAGTATTTGTGATTTCATTTCCTTACCATGAGGTTCCATTGTGCTGAGTGTGCAGCACATCTTGTCCCAGAGAAGTCAGTACATACATAGCTCGGGAAACACAGAGGAGAAAAAAGGATAGCTAGCCTTTGGCGTTGGATTAGGTCATTCCATTGAATCACATCAATGGCCCAATCTTGCGATCTTTTAATATCCTAAGAGAACAGGGTTGTGGAAGGACTGACATGCTTACACATGTTTTATATCTATTGATAAAGCTTTGTATAAATGCTAAGCATTCATTTTCTTGACAAGGAGGTTTACTTTTGAATTTGCTGGGAGACAAACTGAGATTTGACAATAAGTAATTTGCTGTATTCTGAAAGATTAGAAAATTTTGACCTTACAATGACTTCTTCCTATTTACACTTGGAATTCTAAAAGCTCCTAAATCTACTTCTGGTTATAATTGACATCAGGTGTAAATGGAGCAGTACTTCCAGTGATTCATGGGGTGTATTTTGATAAATTATTAAGACATAGCGTGAGTTATATTTTATAGAAAGTTGTAAGGAGGGAAATTTGTGACAAGTAAATTTTCTTCGGCACAAATGCTGACTAACTTTAATCAGAAATTTTTGTGTGATCATGGTCACTTAGATGCTTCCTTTTTTAAAACAAAATCAACATAACCCTTCAGAAGGGCTGTGTGTTGATTATCAGGTAATTTAAAGTTGCAATATTTGATTCTTTTTCCAAAGGATTGTAGTAGCTTCATCTCTGAATCTGGTATTCATAGTCTGAAGAGGAAAGCGTACAGGTTAGAGTTCCTTTTCTGAACAGCCTTGAAGAAA